>JARYHS010013631.1:103356812-103422332 GCA_031002005.1 Vandiemenella viatica
TACACAAACACAAACACCAATGCTCTATGCTATGTAGTTGTGGCAGAAAAGTGACATATGCGGAGACAGTCGAAATACGAAAATATTCCTTGGTCGGCCACTTACAACCACCATATCTACCACAGTACCACAGTTTCTGAAATTCGGCCGCTGTTGTGATCGAAAGGTGACTCTGTGCTACTACTACACACAAACGCCAGTTATCTGTGATCTATAGTTTTCGCTGAAAAGTGATACACCATGACACTTTTGTCTTTGGCAGAAGTATGAAATTGCCACAGGTCGACCCCTTTCAACCCCCATTTCTCCCACACCCCCATAGCTACCGACATCTAACAACCATAGTGCACTACATGAGATACGATTCTACTACCACACACAAACACCAATGCTCTATGCTATGTAGTTGTGGCAGGAAAGAGAAGTATACGGAGATACGAATTTTTGGTCGAATTATGAAAACTCCCTGCACTGACCAACTTTAATCATTATATCTCCCACATCCCCACAGCTTTCGGCATTCGGCCAACGTTGTGTACGACAGGAAACACCATGCTACTTCCACCCACAAACATCAGTGATCTGTGCTAGGTAGTGGTGGCTGAAAAGTGAAATATAGGAAAAAACACGTCTATTTTTATATATATATAAGATAAAGATATAATATGTTAAGCTCGAAGACCGAAAACGCTCATTGAACGAAATAACGCGCGTTCTGGCTTCTCGAAAACAGCCACAACACGTTTTGGATTATCAGTATCTAACTCTTTGTGTTCACGATAATCGGTCCAGGGTGCATTTCAAATATATGATTCTTCTTAACCGTTGCGTTACAAGGACACTCCTTCCCCCTAACGTATTGTGTCCATTTTAAAGATACTAGAACGCGTTCTGGTCTTTTTTTTCACTCAGTAAGAGTTTTCAGTCTTTGAGCGAAATATGTATTGTGAGGGGTATCAAGAAGTGATGCCGGCAGGGTTTGAAGCATGGGCAGCTGAAACCTGTTCTGACGATATTTTAACACTAGCCAATAACCACAAACCGAATAAGCGTGGAATCTCTTATTGTTTTTGATTGCATTAAATGTGTTTTTTTCTTTTGCTCATTTGTATATTCTGTAATTAATTAAAAACTCGTACCAATTTGAACGTTAAATGCAATGAGTAATTAATTTCTGATACATAACACTGATTAAATTGCAACTTTCTGCCGAAGTTGTAAGCTTTCCTTAAACCCACATAAATGACTTTACAGTAGCAGTGATGATGGAGAAACGTAGAAAGTGCCAAAAAATATGCAAGTGGACCATTTAATTTCTTTCGAAATTCACATATAGGGTCATACCTATGGCAGTGGCTTCAGGAAATTTCATAATTTTTGCAAACTTTGGAGAACGAAATATATTTATTGCTTGCATTCGCAATACTTCAATAATTTTCGCAGAAATTGTTGCTACATAGTTTCTGTGAACAATATATTGTTGTAAATGTTTCTCTATATGTTACAATGAAGACAGTTATTTCTTTCTTTATTTTTTTTTAAGATTTTATAAGTATTGTTTGTATCAATTTGCACCACGGCAAGAATCGATTTGCGATTATTAGAAAGATATGCAAATTTTCAGAAATTTCCTAAAGCTGGAGAAGATATACTAAAGTGTAAAGATACATTTTGCATTTAGATTGAACTACGTAGAAAATAAAAACCAATCGTAAAAGGACTTGATAAACATTTACCAAACTTAAATGACCTCAACATTAGTACAAAAGGATTTAACCATTTTCAGACAAATACTTTAGCCTAAGGGAACATGAGAAATCTAAGTACTGCGATACATAGTATGAAATAAAATTCATGTTCAAGATCTATAAAGGAGTTTTCAAATAACAAATAGATATTCCGTAAATGTAGCAGAGTGACAGAAAATAGTAGTTGATATAAAAATTCAAACAAAGTGATTGGCTACTATCGTCAGCGAATTTTCCATTTTGAGTTTGATGCCAAGCACGGAGATAGCTCTAAAATTTGCCAAAAATCGTTGTTGAACCTGTGTAGATGCAAATGTGTGGAGATTACAGAGTTCTCCGTCCTAATTTAGGATGAGAAGTTAGACAACGGAACGTAAATTTGCAGAAAGCGGTAACTGCTCTAACACTCTGAAGTTAAACACACGTCAGCAAGAGCTAACGAAGTCGCAGAGTTTCGAATAGTACTCTCCCTTCATCATCTGGGATAGGCTCTCAAGGGAATCTTAATACTGCGAAGCGTATACACGTCTTCAGACAACGCGCGCGCAATTAATCCCTATTAACATAGTCAATCCTTAGTTTCCTAACACTACAAACCCTGCGCCTTGATTTAAAATTATCGTTTACAAGACATGTTTGACAGCTGGAGAAATATTGGAATCATATATTGAGAATTTTGTTACTAAAGGTTTTGTGAGTTCGCACGTGTTGCAACCTCTCATAGTTAATGTTTAAATAAATTTGAGCGTGGTTCGGAAGATGATCTCATGGAAAAGGACAAACAGATTTTTAATCCTCTTATTTTCTTCGTTTTAACGTTACTATGAAATTAACATTTATGTAAACACCGTGATAATTGTTATGAAAATAAAATTTTCGCCTAAAACAAAGGGCAGATCGTTTGCTAAACCGATGATTCTCCACAGTTCATTACCTGTCACAGAATCTAACACAGAGGTAGTCAACCTTTTTAAACCTATCGCCCAGTTATGTATCTCTGTTAGTAGCAAAATTTTCTAACCACCCACCCTTTCCACAATAAATGTGTTTTATAAAGTATGGACGTTACTTTACTTTATAAATCTTATATAACAATATTGCAGTAAGTTAAAGCATATATTAATAATTAATTACCAAATACTCGAAAGTTTGGTACAGATCTTTATAAAATAACTCACAACAGTGAAACTTTTATTTTTTATTTAAATTTTGAATAGATAGAAGCATGAAATTACATTTAATTAATTAAATTATTAATGGGATCCCTGGAGCTGATGCTGTGTAACTAAATACTGGATAACTGGTTCAATTTTTAAGGAAATGTTCTTAAATAATGCTACGAGTTAAAAATAAAACAGTCAAATTTTTTAAAAAGGAAAGTGTTTCATGTCGGAGAAAACCCCCATGAAAACTCACCATGAAACGTGGAACGTTCACTAGTGGGCGGCTGCGTCCAGATTTACGTTGTTATAAAAGTTCTCCACACAGAACCGAGAAACAATCATCTGATCCGAGCGACTGCTTGGAAACGCTCCGTTGCTTGATACTCCGTTTGACATACCTGTGTCTATAACCCTCAAAAAAATTTTCTAATCATACATTAAACTACGATTCAGTGTGAAATATTGCGACCGTTGTGAAATATACAACAGTGTTAAGCTACTAAGGTCACCGGTTCGAATCAGGTCCTGGGCATGGACTTTTTTTAGCAGACTTGTATTCGTAATGTTTCGTCTGTACTTGTGAAAAAACAAATTTGTGGATGGTAATATAAGTAAACTTAGAGAATTGATAAAGGCTTATATCCACTCAATTGTAGCATCAACATGAGTAACTTTTCTGTGCTACAATTCCAAACATTGTTAAGTTATTAAAGCTAAACTTCGTATTTAACACGAAGATTACTTAGCCTGGTATTGGAGATGGGGTGGCCAGTTGCTCTCCATCTTACCTAACCTATTATGGTATTCCTACCGGATAAAAGGGACTTACAGTTTATCCGAACCACGGAAGCTTTTTAGCGTACTTCACATTACATAACACGCTGTGACAGAGTTTAAGGTCGTGTTAAAGGTTTATAAAAATACCCACCGAGACAGGTAATCGAACCGAGAACCTTTCGATCTGCAGTCAGACGCCTTAATTACAAAACCACAGGACCGCTCTTTAGATGAAACATGGAATAATATTTGACGGTTATCGCATACGTCATTGTATTAACAATTGCTTGGCAAGATTTACGCTTTGTCCAATGTATTACTCCTTTCTTCTTATCTATAGACCGTAGCCTCCTATGTTTTTCAGGATTTGAGCCGCCTGTTCATTCTGCTAGTCACTAGTAGACTAAACAAATGCTGCCTAACCAATTTTGGAGATGGGCCACAATTTCGATTCTAACTTAGCCTGCGAGTCACAATTTCTATTCTGTGTTATTCTGCGGACCACATAATATTTGCCTACAGTTACAATAAATGTTTCAATATAACACAGATATAAATAACACAGTTTAATTACAGTAAAAATAAAAACCATTAATGGGACCTTTGGAGAGGTTTTAGAGCCAGCATGTTCTAGACCGTTGCTCTTGGCGGGCAAATTCAAGTGTGCTGACGAGCTACTTCGTGGCCCGCGGTCCTGGAGTTGGGCAGCCTTGGACTCAACCCTAAAGAAGTCTGGAGGCCTCGATTGACACTTCCCTAGACTTACACCTCGAGGAAATCCTGTTAAAAATTTCGACAAACAATTGGAGGCATATCTCAAATAAAATTACAGTACACAGTTTAAGGAGTTTCAACATGGTACAAAAATCAAGAATGATAACTACCAGTGTTCTAGGTAAAATGAGTTACTTATCTCAGGGTTACCAGCACCTGCCGAAAATCTGCAGAAAGCCTTATGTTGGTATGTGTGCCAAAACGATATTTTCAAGGTGAAATTTGGAACCATACTCGCCCAAAACTTCAGGGAGGTTTGAATGTTATTAACGTGAAGGCTAGATGTGAAGCTCTACTGATACAAGCAATAGATAAATTGTAAAACTTAGATGAATCTAGTTTCACAATCACTGTGCTAAGGCATTACAAACCAGAAAGTATGAAAGCTACAGTATAACCCCCCCTCCCCCAAAAAAGGGAGAAATTTACACCATCTCAAGGCTTATTTCTTAGAAAAAGTTTCTTCCAATCGTGCTCTGATTTATCTCCCCCGAAGACCACAAAGGATATTTGCTGGTATAAATAATATTGAATCAAAATATCCTAACACTAATTGGCCTCGTGTATGGCTAACAGTTTTTAGTATACTCGTTCCATCAGAGGTAATGTCATTAGAAAGTAAATAATGAATTGGCACAAACAAATCAGAAACTACTCCGAATACCTCTCTCCGTGACCGGCGACAGATATCACAAATATGGTAATACAGACAGCCTTCAACATCGCTCTCATCGCAACTCATCTGAATGTAGCTTACATCAAAATTGGCACAACTGAACGTACCACCGCACGTAGAATCGTAATACAGGAAATACTCAGACCGGAGAAGGTCCGGCGACCAGCATAGAAACATTCTTGATGGGGTACACAGTACCAGTATTGTATATTTTCCAACAGCAAGAGAAAAATTATATGGATTGCATTTCCTTTGTGGAGAGAGAGAGTTCTTTAAATCAATAATTCCTCCCTGTTACATCACCTCATATGGAAAAATACTGTAGTTTCTTGAAGGGTGGAAATTTAGGGATGTCATGATGATGATACCCCTGAAGAAGCTTCTGTTTTGTTTCCCCTTTTTATTTCTTGCCAGCAACGACTCAAGAGAATGAGAAAGAAGTGTGAGCTTAAAAAGTGGAAAAGCTAAATTTAAACAAGCTAAATATACGTCAAGTCAAAATGAAATGCGGATTATTGTAAGCTGATGGGCAGCCGATTTTGCTCCTAACACACGCCGATGGGCTGATCAGGGAGAGCAAGGCTCACTTATTGTTTTTATGCACGATAACTCAGTTCTATGATAGACTTGTATATTAATAAAGTAATTAAAATAAAAGTCGAGGGAAGGACTATAGATGGAACGCAGCCAAAATCTCGCGAAGTAATTGATAATCGTGTATGTTGTTCGGCTCCATAGTTGAAATGTGTTGGCACACAATGGTACTCTATTTTTCTGTTACTTTGTTTTGGTTATCGCTAGTTGACGTCTAGATTCTTAGAGCCTGTTTAGGATTGGTGGCAAGAAGCTGAAAAAAATCCATCAAGGACTTTTAAAGATAACTTCCTCGTATTCTTCAGGAAGGATTCTGAAAAGTCAGGATTACAAGACCGGAGATCTAATTCGCGTCTTCCAGAATGCCTGATCTGTCCAACAATAGTGACCGGTGATCTGCTGACCCATTGACGGATACAGTTGCCAATCTCAATTCTTGTTAATTTGATCAAGTATTTGGTTGTGGCACTGGTGAGTCTTGAAGACAGAGCTTGATGGTGCCGTGTGAGCACTGACGTCGCATTCTGAGCCATACTCGCTCGGCACCGCCACAGGAATCTCGTCACTGCCACAGAGAAATCGGCTCTGGTGGTGCGCGCCCTGTGACGGGCTTCTTCGTTCTTTTCTTCAGAGCCGACCCGGCGTTAATTAGGAATTTTAATTAAAGCGCCCGCGCTGCTGCCGGTGGTGGTGGGTCTCGACCTTCGCATTCATACGCGTCAGACTGACGGACGGATCTCGCGTGGGTGCGGGGTGAGGCACGTGGGTGCACAGTGGGGCGTTTCTCCTCAGCGACGCCGTCCGGAAACACTCCTACGCTTCTCAACGTCCAGAAACAACGTATGCATGCGGATGGCTGTATAATATGACGCGAAACCAACCACTTGATTAGAACATGTGTTTTAATCATAGCAAATCTCTTCTGAATCGAAACGGAGAGAAGAAAGTCTGAGCCTTTTTTATAGAGTGCGTGGTCCGAATACTTTATGTCAAAGTCTTAGATATGTTAATAGTTTGCAAACAAAATTAATTTGTAGAAGAGGTAATAACTAAAGGTTATAAAAACTTACGGATGATCGTGTTGAGTGGGTGGCAACGCTCTGCCCTATATTCGGGAGGACGCGGGTTCGAATCACCGTCCAGGCATCCAAGTTTGAATTTTCCATAGTTTCCCCAAATCACTCCAGGCGAATGCCCGCATGCTTCCTTCAAAAGGCCATGGGCAAAATCCTTCCTTCCTGTTCCTTGTCTTCAATCCCATCTCGCCTCTAATGACCTCGACGAGGTGTTAAGCCAAAAGTAAAAAAGACTAGAACAGATAGTGATTAACTCAGCACGCATGTCTTGATCCAAAATAAATCACCTCATTTCCCTGCCAGCTAACGTGACAATGTTCTCTATCGTTTAGAAGACACAGCGCCGGATTTGTATGTGAAGAACATAACAGAGTTTCCTCACTATTGACTTTACTTATTATTCTAAAACAACAGATAATTTGTAGCATTAACTAAAAACGCATAGCAGTCGTATTAATTAGTTATTTCGAATATAGTTCCCTACTGCTCTTATTAATTCCTAAACTACTAAAAAAAGAACAATCAAGGTTTTAAATTAAGGGCTTTGATATAGTGTGCAATTTTGTGCGATTACAGACAGCGTTTTGACAAAAAAAAAAGCTGTATCTATAACAACGCCTTGCGATATTGCTAAGGTCCTGCTATGGCCTCAGTGATGGAAGAAGACTTGATTAAACCATATGTAAAAATTCTAAAGCGATGTATATTCATGAGGGATGAAAAAAGATTTATTATCTTACGATTAGGAATTATAACATCTGAACCCCACAGGAGTCAACTTATGGTACTCTGTTGTTACTAATATACGTAAAAGCTCTCAGTGATATATGATAATTAAAACAGCATATCCTTAAAATTTCTATTACACTATAAGAAAATCAGCACTTGGTCTAACGCCTATGAACATTTACTTAATTCAGAAAAAACCCACTAAGCTCAGAGCAAACCAACACACAAGAAAATTTATGAGATGCGTTGAGACATTTTTCCACACTGTGAATTATGAGATGGCACTTTCAGGCTATCGTCTTTCTGGTTTTGTGAAGGTATAGTTGCAAGGCCATCATTATCATGCGTTGGATTCAGCTGGAACAGAATTCCATCACACGAGAATTTTCCAAGCTTGCGGTACAGTGGGAAAAATGTGTGCTATGTAAGGGAGATCACTAAGTAAAGCAAAGAAAAGTATGTATATTAGAAGAAGCATTCAATTTGTCTATAGTATTCGTGTTTTAAATTTATTAAAAATTGCTTAGTAATTTCAATGTGTTGAGTAAAAATAATGTAATGACTGTTGGAATGGGTATACATAAAACGCAACTTAAAGTAGAAACTATAGCTAAAGCAAACCGTTAAAATGACAGTTCTATAACTATTACATTAATAATACATGTAATTACACACAATAAACATGAACACGAAGGGTTTGGAAATTCAGCTTAATTCATTAACAAAATATAAAAATTTTTGTCCATCGACCAAAAAATACTGAAATAATAAACTTTCTTAATTTACGAGAAGTGACATGAGTGTTCTTACAGCGTAGGCAGATTGTAATGTTTGACGAAATAATGACTCAAATACGCTGAAATAACGAACTTAGAAACTATATTATATCAATTTCACTGAAATAATCGATAACATGTTTCATTACTTTTTTTTTTTTTTTTTTTTTTTGCTTCCGGCTGTACGCCTCATCAACGTCGGGGACATTGGAAGTAGGGACGTATGGAGACATGGAATGGGAAGGTATTCGGTCATTTCTTTTTGAATGAATCATTCGCGCATTTACCTGGAGTGATTTCGTAAGCCATACAAAGTCAAATTCTCGATGGCCGGACGGTGATTCGAACCAGCATCCTTCCAAATGGGAGACTTTTTTCGGCTTCATCCTCCCCTTCTCTCTCCATTTTTAACCTTCTTCGCTTTGGCTTTTCTGCCATTAGTTTCTTACTCAATCTTGATAGTTTCTCACGTAATTCTTCTATAACAGTTAAAAAGTTTGCTAATGAACTCTTTTTTGGGGTTTGGTTTATATTGTTACATTATTTTACCTAGTGAAACCAGTATTATTGCTTTGTTCAGTGTACATAAATCACAACTAACAAACATCTGCGAGCGACTATCAGTACTACACATTTGATTGATATGACGATTGAGCATAACGAGTACGCAGAAAAATTTCATGCCGACATTTTAACTCTTTAGTGCCTAAGCACTTCATCGTATTTGCATTTCATATTATCATGTAGTTGATCATATACACTGTACAGTTTTTGTGTAACCAGAGACTTTACAGGAAGATTAGAGCAAGCAGTTTCATCGTCTTCCTGGCAACTAACATTGTGTAAAACGGTGATCGCTTTTCATTTCACCTATAACCATACAGCAAGACCAAATAGCGGACATAAACAACCAACTTTACTGTATTATTCGAAGTTGCAGCCCTTCGCTTTGGAGTCTATATAAGCATTTTTTATTATTATCGAGCCAGTCGTTGAGTATCTATTGTGAAGAACGGCATTTGCTTCACGTATGTTCAACGTGACTAGTTACTGTGCAAAAAGTAACATGAGATGCAAGCTTGACTGGGTTGATGTTTGACGTCTGTGTTACATATTATTACGTAGCCAGCGGTCGACTGTGCATGTAGGAACCAATGCTTTTTAG
Source organism: Vandiemenella viatica (assembly GCA_031002005.1). Lineage (NCBI taxonomy): Eukaryota > Metazoa > Arthropoda > Insecta > Orthoptera > Morabidae > Vandiemenella > Vandiemenella viatica. Next base: position 103,366,291 of record JARYHS010013631.1, read on the forward strand.
ATTATTGGAACGTGTATATACTTTCTGTATCAAGATAGCTTTGCAGGATTTTAGAACATATCATCTATTCAAATGTCATGCGGTTTTTGGATGAAGGTGAGCTTTTAAACCCAAATCAACATGGCATCAGAAAAGGCCGATACTGCGAAACACAACTTGCACTTCTAATTCACAACTTATTCCATATTATAAGTGACCAATCCCAGGTTGATTAAGTTCTAATGGATTTAAAAAAAGCTTTCCACACTGTTCCTCACATTAGGCTAATAAGGAAACTTCGTGGTTACGGCACATCTAGACAAATATGCGACTGTGTTGCATACGTTTGAAAGGCAGAACACAGTTCTCGAAGGTGAGCGTTCATCGCTTACCAAGGTGAGTTGTTGTTTCTCATATACATTAATGATTTGTGCTGCATAATAAGGAGGATGAAAAGGTTGTTTGTCAATGATGCTATTATTTATCGTGAAATAAAAACCCAGGACCACTGTGCTTTGTTACAAGACGATATTATGAAAATAATTGCGTGGTGTAAAGACTGGCAGCTGGAGTTAAACGCTAAAAAGTGCCAAGTCATGCGTGTAAGTAAAAAGAAAACACCATTTAGCTCTGAATATACAATTGATTGTACTGTCCTTAGAATGGTAGATTCCGCTAAATACCTAGGGGTAACAATTCGTAATCATTTGTCGTGGAATAAAGATATCGAGAATGTAACTGGGAAAGAAAATCGTATGCTCCGATTTCTAGGTAGTAATTGAAAACAATGCACTCCGGAAGTTACATTGATTGCATACAGGTGTCAGGGGCTGATTGGCCAAGGCTAGTGGGCGTGTGTGTGGATAGGTGTGCTGGCGAACTAACCTTAGGGAATTACAGTTCTGCTTGAAGCGTCTCTTCTGTTCTTCTGGCAGCACCACTTGAATCTTACCATTGGCTATTTGGGCTAATGACTGACACCACTGTGGTTTGACGGCCACAGACCGAAGGTTAGAAATTGATATAAAGTTCTTGCTACATGAAATAATGTGAGACTTGCAATGGAACAGTTTATTGGCCTCTAACACGGAGTAGTACAGTTTATAGCGTGCCGCAAAGTGGATTCCAACTATCATCAACTCTCTAAGCCCTAAACTGTAATAGTTAATTGTTAGGCAGATGGTCGCCCCGGATACGAGATGCATGGGAGGGTGGCAGGCTCCTAACAGGTGGCTATCAAAGTATGCTCGACTACTCTCGCCGACTGCCCGACAGTAAAGACACTACTTCATCGCTTGTACTGCCCAAGCCGACTCGGCTGACCTACAATTACGAAGGGGACTGCACTCTAAGGTGCTGACTGCAAGCGTGCAGATTCCTGTCTGGTCAATGCTCGACCGCGCTCAGCATTGTCAATGATCGCCGATTGCCAGTAGCTCGACGACTGAATATTCCTATAATTCCCCAAATAGTAATGGTCTTCAAAATGACCTCTTACACTCCTCCCCCATTAGAACAAGGCATTTTCCACAATGCCAGAAAGTACAATATGCAACATAGTTGGATTTCCACTTTGAAGCTCACAAAAATATTGCAACATTTTTTAATATTTATTTTTCAATTCTGGTGTAGGTGGTCGGCCAAGCCTGAAGATAAACAAAGTCAATTAAAATTTTATGACATAGGAACAATAAAACAGTCATACAAATGACATTAAAAAATATATAATTTATGGAGTAGATGGGATACAGTCATTCTCAACATGTGCCATTTAATTGAGTTTGACATAGCTACTACTATCTGCGTAACGTTTGGTATCGTGATATTAGCAGTGCTTTGTGAAAGTCTGGCTTATTATTTCCGGTACAAACTGATTACAATAGGTCATACTTAAAACTAAGATCGTCATAATGATTCGATACTTGGTTAAATTTAATCACATCTTGCTCAGCTTGCAAATATTTTTTCCTGCTTTCTAAGGTATTCTAATTATGAACTATGGTATACTGCTTCTGATAGATTAAAGTAATTATTCAGCTTAGGAACGATCGATAAAATCTTTGTTTACTATTTTCACATTATCGCATTCTTCAGGGTGCCTTAATTTGAAAGAATTATGTTTCTAGAATTAACTTTTGCATGAATCATAAGACAAGTAATTGTCACTATGGTGGGATGCAACAAAATAATAAGTTAATTATTATGTATTCTCCTACATATATGCTTATTATTTCTCTTGACAAGTGTCCAGCAAGTTTTCTGTAAAACATGATTGTTAGACAACTAGATGAAAAGAACAAGTGATTACCGCAGATTGTCTACAGTTGCTTAAATTACTAAATTTAATTTAACACTTAACACCTGTGTTTCTTATTGAGTAGCATGATTCAAAGTAATCCACAATTGATATATTGCTCTACCCCGAATTAGATGAGTCTATGATTACGTTAACAATTATAAAGATTTTAGACTACCAGACAACGCTTACGTGAATAGTATGATAAAACTTAGATAGGTGTCGTGTGAACATTGAATTAACACATGGTTCTCTCATCCACCTGCTTATAATTAGTAGTAGTACAATAAATATAGTCTAGGACATTGTAAAACATCATTCCGTTAACAATTCATTATTTTTACTGCTCACTATCCCTCCAACCTTATATTAAGGCTTGAATCTCATTTGTTTCATTAGTATCTGTATTAGCTAATCATCAAGAAGTGAATTTAAGCTGACAATACGTTACAAGTGTCGAAATTGTCATGATTTCCTATTTGATATTTCTTCTCTTTTAATTTCGGGAAATCATAATTTTATAATGAATCTACTACAGTAATATACATTCCTTAGTAAAGAAAACTCCATTCTTAAACTGCTTAGTCTGCCGTGACTGTGATTGTATGGTAGTTCTAAGTTCCATGAACAGAAATATGTTTTGTGCAAAAGAAATACATTACATGTAAATTACTATTTGTCATATACTGCTGATATATTTTAGTGACAAACTGATTGATTCCCGTTCTTATTACTAAATTGGTTCTACACTAAAATTATTAACTGTTCTGTTTGCGATACTTATGTGTTCGGAGCGTTGTGCCAGTCTTGCAGTTTCACCAGTTGAGTCGGCATATCAGGTTACGCTGCGCGTCACTGGCCATGCTTTGCCGCTCACCGTAACAGCTATCTGCAAAATTACACTTCCACAAGTACCTTGCCTTAAAACTAAACTATACATAATTTTGACAAAGGGGATAGGTGGCCTCAATGGGGGATCTACGACAGCGAATTAACCGGACAAACTGCAAATACGGTTAACATGGGGTCCACTTTGACCTTTAACATGAAGAAACAGTTCGTCTCCTGCTGAAGGCATTTTCTCAAATTCTCAAATATCACAATTGAATTAATACCCATGTATCTGTGTGCAATTTATGAGCACATATACTTCCTCGCAAATCATATGAATGAATTTATTAACGGTTTTGGCCGTTGCAGGGCTGCGGAGATTATAATGTGAGTTATGTATTTCCCTTCTTTTGACGTTTGAATTCCATACAAGTTCTGATTTACTGAGTTTACCTCTTCTTGATTGTTGCGTATAATAATTTCTTTAACTGAAAACAGCAATTTTTGATTCACCAGTAAAGCTTGAAAAATATTAGTTACGCGAGTCGCTCCATTAGTAATCGCTCAACTGTTATTGATAATACAGAATTTACGCGATTTTTCCTTAGATTGGTGAACTACCTTTCAATAGTCTAGGTTTGACAGTATTTATCACTGCAAAACTTGATAATGTACAAATAATTCCCAATAGTTAGCAACAAATTTTCAAACTTAGGTTGTTCATGCAAGGTAAATACTACAATTTATCTCTGAAACAAATAGATGAATTCTCCTTAGTAGTGCAATCTGCTTATTATCTAACAACTAATCAGACTTACTTAGTACAATACTTATGCTGTGATTACGCTCTGTGTGTTTAATCACCCCGATTAGTGACAATTTAAAATTGCTAAGAATTTGTAACACAACCCTTGATATTTCCCTTTAAATATTATTCCGTTATAATTTTTGTGGAGTTCCGTACTTCCTAATACTATCTCCTATTTATAGACTTATTTTTATTAGCTGTTGGAGTTACTTACGTTACAGTTATGTTACTCTTACGCGCTCTTATATCATACAACAATTACCAATAGTCAAAACTTAATTCTGAAACATTTGCACTGCATATAACAGCTGTTATAGAGACAAGAAGTTGATATATTTTGCATATTTTGATTTATGATTCACTTATGGCATCTCATTTTGGTGAAACTCCTCACAAGTACAAAAGGTATTTAAATGAGGAAAACATGCTCCAAGAATTATTTGTGGAGTTAGCACACGTACGTAGTTTTTATATAGAAAGTGATTAGCTTTTCTATTCAGTGACATACTTCAAGAAATGTTATTTACGAAACTTATCGACTTAAAACCAAACAAAGAGTGTTTTTTGCTCCAGACTCCTTTTTTGTCGTTGTTATGTTAGATAAGTATTGTTTGATTTACCGATATCTTGTTATAGATTACGTTCTCCGCTTCCGATGAATTATTAATTTGGAATTACACATCGTATTACTGGCTCCTAACTCACCAGTCTCTCTCAGATTGAAATTTCATTTTCTTTCTGTTCGTTATATGTAGTTATCAATTTTCTAATTCTTAACTAACCAAACTCCAGTGATGACTTCCCAATACTACAATCTTATCTGCGATTACACATCGAATATGAACTGATTCACCAAACTATTTTGAATGTACAGATTTTAAAAGAAATACAACATGGATGTTGGTTTGACAAAATGATTAGGTTTGTAAACCGATTGTATTTATGACTAATGAGGTTCACATAATGGTTATATCTGTTGGTAAGGGATGAATGTAAGTTTGTTTCCATAAGCGCATGGAGTTGACGGTAGGCTTTTGAGTACGTATTGTGTCATAAGAAAAGGTTCATGACTCATTTTCCCAAGGACTGCACTCGTATTTTGCCTTTTTAACTCGATTGACGAGTGTACACCTTGATGTTGCCCAGACAATCAGAGTTCGCCAATTTCCAACGCTGTCCGGTTTTTTTCTACATCACCCATTTTTTTATATACTTGGTGCTACACACATTTCTAACATGTGGCACACAGTTTGACTCCTTACATTACGTGAGTACGTATTATTACTGTGGACACATGAAAGACAAGCCACTGAGGCTATATTTTCCTTAACTGAAACACCAGACTTGTACAGTATTACTAATCATTGAAAATTATTCCTATTCTTCAAAATGATGAGTTCCAATTCTATTCTAGTTACCGTAATAATTTAGGATTTTATCCGTGCATTCCGATAAATGTTAAATTTGATGTAGCAGATACGTTAATATACATTTACTCTTTTTAGTTCATCCATCTCATATATTATGTTTTAATTCGCTATGGCAAATACTTCCTTTTTATATACACTCTATTTGCGTCTACCCATCCCGTGTCATTGCGCGTATCACTTAACACAAATAAATCTTCTGCAAAAATTCTCGTTAGAGGTATTTGGATGATCTCACGAATGATTTTAGAATATACTATGCAATGTTAGCACGTACGATTGACTTATGGGTATTCGTATAGCGGTGGGAACACGTTTGCTCCTCAACCTGAACACGTGAGAAGTCTTAGAACGTCAGCTGAAAGTGTCCACTCGCGTGGTCCTATTAACAACTGCACGTTTCGCACGTCTACGACTGCACCATATTTCTGTACAAAAATTAATCCTATATCCTACTATAAGGTCTGTTCAAATAACTAACCGCCTGAACGGTTGCTCTGAGTCTCCTGGAGCTTATATTAATCCAGCAGTAGATACCCCTAACACTTTAACATTTCCCGGCCTAGACCGGTAACCAGCAGACTAGTGGCTCTAATTTTTCCACTCTGCAAACAACTTTACAACAATAAAGAATTGCGCACCAGAACCCACTAAGAGATATCACTCTCTTTTCCCCAATATTTATCATTAATCCAGGCTTTTAGCCATAACAACCCACCCCATTCTGCTTGTCCCGGCTTCAAGTTACCGGCATTACTTAAATGCAAATGGGTGGAATGGAGCGCCTACATCCTCCACAGGTTAACTTCTTGGGCTGTACCTGTGAGTTATCAGAAATGTTGGCCCCCAAAATGACGCAACTCGCCACACATTTATATATCGGGTCTGGATCGGTCGGTCCCTTGCCGCCTTTTACCGCAAAATATTCCGCTTCACTTTAACATTTTGGCTTTTCTGCGACACTTACATTGACACGACGCCCAACCGGTTTCACTTTTCCCCGGTAATAGTCATTCTCATAATTCTTAAATTCATCCATTACTAATTTGACTAGTATTTGCCTAGCACCCTCTTTCGAAATTTCATATCCCGCTCAGTAGCATCTGGATGTTTCTTAACATTAATATCTGCCTTCTAGATGTAATTCTAAACTCACCTGGAGAACTCGTTTCAATCAGTTCATAAACACCGCCGCTGCTATGGCCTCTGAAAATATTTTTGTCTCACTTAAAGATATATCTCTGGCATAAAACGTGCCTTTACAAGCAAAAAGCAACCCCGCTTAACTCACCATTATAACTCCGCTCACCCGCGTCTCCAAATCCAAGATCCTCGCGTTCAATGTCTGATAACTGTTGAAGATTTAGTCGCTGTCATAGTTACAATAAAAATTGAGGTCCACTCACCCCTAATGTCTTGTTCTCGTCGCCGTCGTCGCCGCCACAGCCACCGTCGCTGTCGACGTCTGAAGACCGTGCCATGGCACCTGCCGCAACGTGTTGACTCGCGCCGCCGCGATCCGCACCGCGTGTTGATCCGCGCTGCGCTCCGCCGTCGCTCGTGCGTTGAACCCGCCGTCCGATGTCTCCAGCCGCGTGCTGACGCCGCGCCTCCAGCGTTCATCTTCCAAGCCATGTAATGATCCAGCCACCTGTCTTCCTGCCACCCCCCGTCTTCCTCTTCAGACGGTGATCGCTTACTTCTTGCTAACTCGTCAGACTCTATCCACACTGATGTTCCAAAACATCGGTACTACGCCGAAATCCCACGATGACGCCACTTAGTGAGGGGCTGATTGGCCAAGGCTAGTGGGCGTGTGTGTGGATAGGTGTGCTGGCGAACTAACCTTAGGGAATTACATTTCTGCTTGAAGCGTCTCTTCTGTTCTTCTGGCAGCACCACTTGAATCTTACCATTGGCTATTTGGGCTAATGACTGACACCACTGTGGTTTGACGGCCACAGACCGAAGGTTAGAAATTGATATAAAGTTCTTGCTACATGAAATAATGTGAGACTTGCAATGGAACAGTTTATTGGCCTCTAACACGGAGTAGTACAGTTTATAGCGTGCCGCAAAGTGGATTCCAACTATCATCAACTCTCTAAGCCCTAAACTGTAATAGTTAATTGTTAGGCAGATGGTCGCCCGGATACGAGATGCATGGGAGGGTGGCAGGTTCCTAACAGGTGGCTATCAAAGTATGCTCGACTACTCTCGCCGACTGCCCGACAGTAAAGACAATACTTCATCGCTTGTACTGCCCAAGCCGACTCGGCTGACCTACAATTACGAAGGGGACTGCACTCTAAGGTGCTGACTGCAAGCGTGCAGATTCCTGTCTGGTCAATGCTCGACCGCGCTCAGCATTGTCAATGATCGCCGATTGCCAGTAGCTCGACGACTGAATATTCCTATAATTCCCCAAAAGTAATGGTCTTCAAAATGACCTCTTACACAGGTCACTAGGTCGTCCTCACTTAGAATATTGTTGTTCCTAGGTTTCCCATCAGAAGGGGTTAATGGAGTAATTAGCGAAGGTCCAAAGAAGAGCCACCCGATTCGTGACAGGTATATATAGTTGGGGGCAAATCGTAAGTGCGATGCTGAAGGAGTTAGGTTGGGAAGACTTGGAACACCCAAGGCGTTGCTTTCGATAGAAGCTAATTGAAAAATTTGCGACTGACGTATTTCGGAATGACAGCAAACAAACTTTGCTACCAGCAACATTCGTATCTCGGAATGACCGCGAAAATCAGATAAGAGAAATCAGGGCCAGAACCGATTCTTTTCTGTATTCATTTTTCCCACGAGCGATTGGTTAATGGAATAGAAAAGATTAATCGGGCTAGTAAACTAAAAATCCGACAGGAGTAGCTTTCGATAAAGCACTCCGGCCATCCTGATCTGGGTTTTCCATGGTTTTCTCGGATCACTCCAAGCGAATGCTGGGATGGTTCCTCACATAATCCCATGGGCGCCTCCTGCCATATCCTGTATATCCCTACCAAACTTTTACCCTTTCGGATAGGTGCAATGCACCCTCCGCCATACACTTCTAGTGAATCGTGGAGTAATAATAATTATAATAATAAGTTACATTCTTAGCATTTGGACTATTACTACGAAGTAAGGAACTGCGGTGAATAAAGTTCAAGCATTATTATTTATTTAATATTATTCACTTATTTTTTCTATGAAATTTCAGCGATGAAAGTATACAAATAATTAATTGATTTATCTTTAATATTTCTCAAAATCGCCAAGTTTAGACAACTAAATATTACAAACTGTATTTCACTCCGTGGTCTTCAACAGGTGTACGCTTAAAGCCTTTATTTTGCCTAGTGATCATCTCAGCTGTCAGCCTTCTTAAATTTCACGAAAGAAGAGACAAGTCTGGCAGTTACAACTAGTCACTGTTTACGCAGTGGAGCCGGAGATGGCCACACGTCCACTACGCTTTATGCTACAGGGATACGGAGTGTCCATCTCACTGTTCTTCTAAGTCCAAAGCTGGGACGCAGCTTTCCACAACTTCTCGTGGCGGAGCCCACATTAGAATCAGAGATATTGCGCGTTTACAAAGCTCTTCCTCCGAAGAAGTCAGACAGGTGAGATGATCACATTGAGACAAATTGCGACGTACACTTGTTGTGATCACGGAGCGAAATATTTAATACTCGTTCCTTCAATTTCAAATTGAGTTTCTCCCATAGAATTTATATAATAAATTGATCGCAAAGTAGGAAGGGACAGACATGTTGCTTGTGTCTCTCTTTTGGTCGTATCAATCGTCGTCTTCCTGTCTGTCCTTCCACTTCTCCATCATGACAACCAGACAGTGTCAGCAATCAGCTCCGGCCTCGTCACTGGTTTCTGGGGACCTCTTTCACTGCGACTTCCCTGTCTTGCCGATGTTGCCGATGCCTTAAAGCCAAGCAATCCGTCCTGAAATTACAAACGTCTGTGCGTTAAGCCTCACGGATGGTGGCTGATGCTGTATTTATGTTACACGTTAGGTTAAAACGCAAAAAAGTGACGATAGATTAATCTACTAAACATCAACGTCTCTTGTAAGTCATCACGAATGGTTACAGACTGACGATAAAAACTTATTTCTTACAAGGTTTGATGTGAATAGTGCCTGGAGTGATTCAGAAATAAGCAGGCTTTTGAACATAAGCTCGAGAGCATAGAGTTTCTATAAGAATTCAACATGAGAATGAGGCGCCACGGCAATGATAGAACTACGAAGAAAGATAATGATTTTTTATGCTAATAACGAAAGTCAGTATCTTACGCTGGTTATTCAGTTCCGATATTGAAGCTAGGTGCATTAGAAAGCCATTATATCATTTCTTCTACTTGTTATAATATTTATCACTTACATTGTAATATTTTTATCACATTTCAGCGCAATAATTATTTTACACCTCGTACTGTATGAAAATTCATAAACTGAATGGCCGATGAACCCACTCAAGGAGAAGATGTCCTAGTCTTGGGTGCTGAGGTAGGTTGGCGAGTTCCTTCCGTTCGTGTGATACAGTGTTGTTTAAGTGTGATAACTGTGCAATATTGTTCCGGTTTGCTTATATGCAATAACCGTGAGGATGAACACAAATTACGGGCCGTTCAGCCTGCACTTCCGAGGGAGAAAGCGGAGCCTGTCGAGTTTTATGACGCCATCCAACAGACGAATAACGTCAACACTGTCCTGTACCCTCACCCATACATACGAGAGACAGATTTCGAACATAGTTCAGACGTTTGGTACACATTCTGCGGTTAGGAATTGTGTACCACCACCTTTCGCTACCTGCTCGCCAAGTCTCGCATGATGAAAATTCCTTCCACCACGCGGGGCTCATATCATTTAAACCCAGGTAGAGAGAAGACATGTCTGCGATCTCAACCAAAAAGGCCGGTAAATAAAAGGTACAGAAAAAGGTGTCAAAAATTGACAGATTGTTTTCATTATCATTTTTATGACTAAAACCTATTCCACACAGTCGGACCTCTACTTAAATGGCCTTTAAAGTGTGGAATGGAAATTTTGACTGGTGCATTATTATTTTCCTGCAGCGGACAGTGCGTATCGTCGACCCGTATCAGACTAACTGTTAGCTTTTATATTATGATTACGTTGTTGTCCTATTCATGCTTTCATACGAACACACAGCACAGTACTAGATTTGACCAATATGTAGAATTGGCCAACATTTAGAATTGACCAATATGACAATATCTGAATAACAATGTACAATTTTTGGCAAAAAGTATGTGGAGGATTCATACCAAAAAATAGCTAGCTACATGAACAATCGTAATAATGTAGCTCATCAACCAAGATCAACAATGAATTTCCAAAACAAGTTAAGCCTGAAGGTAGGATGGACCCTCCAGAATGAGGTATACTTAGCCTGATATTGGAGGTAGAAAGCTTTGAGGCATACTTCAAATTACATAGCAAGTTTTACCAGAGGTGAAGGTCCGGTTAAGGACCTATGAAATCTCCTCCGAGACAGCGATTCTCAACCTGGGATCTTTCGATCTCCAGTCAGGCGCCTTAACCATTGTGCCACCTGGCCGTTACTGAATTTCAATTAAGGACGAAAAATTTAATAACAAAGTTTTAGTTCATTAATGTTCTATCAACACATTCACCTTTTTATCATAGATATTTCTGTTATACTAATTCCCATATACACGGAATTGTTGAGATTTTTTTAACAATACAATGACCCAAATATATAGTTAGATCTTTCACTGAATGGTTGGAAAATTAACAGCCATGGAACAACTTTGGGAGCTCATATTTTGCGGAGTAAATAACTAAATAAAAACAATTTCAAGTCAAAATTTATTCCTTTTTCAAAGATAGCATGGTAACTGAGCACACGAAAAAAAAAATTAACAACTAGCAGGACAAACTTTTTTTTCTTTTTTTTTTAAAAAAAAACAAACAAAAAAAAAACGCGTCGGGAGACGTTGCCACCGTCCAGAAATTTCCTAGATTCCACTGTCCTCTGTTACAAGCACATTAACTTTTTTCTTTTATTATTCCTCTACGGATCTTTTCTGAGGTCAATATAACACATGTTACTGAGGAATTTAATCACATCCGCTGCGAAGGCGGTAAAATTACGTGGCTGCTACATACGGATAGACGTCACAAATAAAAATTCAGTTTTTTGCCATTTTGAATGAGACACCCGAAGAATGAGTGACGACAACAGTAGAGTTCTGTTGTATTATCAGCTTTATGTACGGAGGCCTATGGCGCTGTCCCAGTCCGCCTGACACCTCGGAAAGCACAGTGGTGGACGGTGAAGGCTGCCGTACAGCGCCTCCCCAGACACGGCGGACAGCAACATGAATATTCAGCGCCGCCTCCGGACAACTGCAGACACCCTCAGCAATGCATCTGCTCTTACTCGCATGCGTTTGCCTTCGGCGAGAAGAATCATTTCCACTGTTGTAGAAATGCTGCACGAAATTATCTACTCATTCTGTGTTCTACCTTAAAATAATATGGGAAGACGTCTTTAACCATCGTCAGCAGCTCTTGAGATAATAACTGATTAACTGATAATTTTATCTAAATTATTAGTAGATAATTTTTTTTTTCTAAAAATAAGTATATATAAAAAAAATCATACAACTCACAGAATACAGTTACAAAATAACAAATTACAAATGTGAAACAAATAGAACAAAAGCAGTAAAAACATCCAGCCAGAGAGAGTATGTAGTGGTTAACATAAACGTCAATGAACAGATAGAAATCTGCTGTCTGATGTAGTGCGTGATGCAGATCTCATTTCACAAGCTGTTACCATACTAACATTTTGATTATTTTGGCGGTTTTTCTTAGCTGTTATACTAATACGTGGATTTTATCCGTCTATTGCTGCTACAAAATAAACTTCGTTTTGGTATACGCGTATCGGTTTCTTAAATCATCAATGCTGCCAGTTATTTTACATTCAATATCATTTCTATTCCATATCAGTTTTTTGTTTCTCTAGTTTCATTACATTCACCGTACAGTTTCGGTAAACAACACTTGTTTATACTCAATACTGTTTCTCAACTTGTAACTCCCGAACAAACGTTTATTCTCGAGCCCTGTGAAATTCAAGGAACAGTAAAAACAAGACTGATATGGAACAATTTACAATCATTCACAAATTTATAGCTCATGATAAGCCCAGCAATTCTCCCATGTAGATAACATCATATTCATGTTTTTGTGTGTGTAAAAACGTCTCTGGATAACGTCACAAGCAATGAAATCACCCTAACAGCTAACTGGCTTGAGGTGAGCTACCCCAGCCATTAAGTACCGGAACTCTCGTTTCAATTGTCGCTCAACGTGGAAAAAATTATACAAGACACTGCGGTCAAACACACTATCTCTACGACTCTTCAAAACTATAAAAGCGGATGATTAACTATTTTTCTACCCTGCTTACTATCATCAAAGGGTGCTGGAACCATCTCATTTACAACTTGGTGGGTGTTGTACGGTAACAGTAGTACTTGCCCGTTAAAAGAAACTTTTTGATAGTATGGTGTAGGTAGTAATTATTCTCTTATACCTGAACAGAACAGACAGCTCTGAGATATGTCAAATAACATGGGATCACAACCCGCTCTCTCGTCGTCTTTAAATGGGTCTCACGCCTTACCTGGTTAGTGTAACATGAGTACTTGACTAAGTCGTAGCCTTCAGTCGGTTGTCACTTATAACATCTCTGAAACTCATAAAAGGCCAGAAAGGATCTCAAAACGAATAACTCGATTAGTCAGGGATAATTGTTTACAACTTATCTTTTCATGAAGACTCACTAACTCATATTATAATGTATATTTCTAGGAAGATTCCACCATGAACATAAATTATCAAATAATCATTTCTGCTAAAAATAACAGTTCTATATTACCTTTCTGTAACGGTCACACTTCTCTGGATCCTTAAATATTCCCTAACTGTACCTAAAAACTTCTTTCACTTGCGCACCTGTTGCGCAATGAAGATTAATATGCATTTTCCGTTAGTAAATGTCCCTATAAGTTATTAACACTCATTTGCATATGTTGCACAATGATGATTAACACACGATTTCTTGTGACACACAAACTGGACAATTTACTAGTTCTAACCTGAGAAGATTAATCTATGACTCTCCAAACAGCCGAGTACTTATGTGATTTAAGGCTTCACTGAATTTAAGCAGTGCCGATAAAACTCTTGGAACATTCGAATCCCTAAATAACTAATGGGATCTCTCAGTATCACTAATACGGCGGCAATATTACTTTGCTTCGACGCAACACAACTACTGCAGAGCGGTTTCTCAAGTCATAAAAAACAGTGGACGACCAACCTACTCTCCTTCAACTCCTTAAAGGATAAATTCAGTGAATACCAATGAACACGCAATTTCCTTACTGTCACAAATTTAAATGAGCGAATACATACTCCCTTTTCATGAAAACAATATCTCACACCCGCGCGTACACTACTTCGCTATAACTAATGAAGAGCATCCATCTTACATTTACCCTAGTATTTAAACCTTCTGACGATGCTATGCAATGCGGTTCTTGCCCCGAAGACCTGTAGTGCAACATTTTATTCTAACTAAGCTTCTAGCGTTGCGACTTGCGTTCAAACCACTCAGCTTACTCTAAAAAGCCTGAAATACGTCCTTTTATATATCTTAATAAATCCCTAGGACAATCACAGCGCCTACACCTACAACTGACATCTATACCGCGTGTGATTTTGCTACTTCATCTACAATAGCTTTGGACTCGCAGTCGGGAGGATGCGGGTTCGAATGCCATTCCGGGTATTCAGATTTGGGTTATCCATGTTTTTCCAAATGGCTCCAGGTGAATGCCGGGATGCTTCCTTTAAAAAAGACATAGCTGAATTCCTTCCCGTTGCACTTACGCCATCCTATCCCGCCTCTAATGACCACGACGTCGACGGGGCGTAAAGCCATAAGCAAAAAAAGTCTACAAAATTAATCTAACAAACGCCCTGAGGTCATTAAAGTTGCATGTAATGTAAAAGCTATCTCAGCATTATACATTCGTTTAAAAAAACTGTTCACCGGCTAAATAACTGTCTTGTTGATATATTTTGAGAGATTTTAAGAGCTTTTTATTTCCAATAACCCTTTTTCAAATAATTCAAAATTTACACTAGTAAAAATTTAATAAATAACAATTGTGTTTTCAATCAAATAGTTAAAAATTCTCAACAGTTCAAAAGATATCAACTACACGTGGCATATTACTTAGCCCAGCAACATATAGAGGAATACATACCAACCAAAGAATAGTTTAGTTTTACCCAAGCGCGGTGTGTTCGCTGCGGGGAAATCCACAGTGTCGTGGTCTACACGCGTCCGCGTGAAGCCATGCTGACATATGCAAACTGTGGCGCTGAAAATCAACCCTCGGTCATCCAAGCTGCCACAGAATACGACCATTGAGCCATGCGGTGGTCCACCACAAGAATCAAAACTGTTTCGGCTGTTACTGTCACTAGAAACCGGACAATCAGTTGGGGAAAGTCGTCCAGCTCCTAAAGCTGCTGATTACGACGTTGATCCCCCACTGACCACACGAGCCCTTTTTTAGGGGTTTTTTAATATAATGGTGCCGACGGCCCCCAAAGTGAAATAAAATGTGTCCCCAAAAACTACCCAACATGAAAAATAACAGTAAAGTTGCTAATGGTAATGGGACTGTACAGGAAAGCCATTGAGGCAGCGAAGAAAAAAGAAATCCCGGCAGAGGTCGTACAGGCAGCGACAAACCGAGAGTTCCTACATAGCGTTTGCTAGATTTTAACTGCTATCCTAATAAATATTCACCAAGACTACTCAGAAGAGCTACACGTACTATTGCGAAGAGAGCTGCAAAGTATATTGAAGTCAATGGTGCAACTATCGAACATTTAATTTAAACTTTCATAAATTATGCGTGTATTTTTGCATGATTAAAATACTTCCTTAAGTTATTTGTGTGGTCTTGATCATTTTCTGATGTTTATTTTATTCATAACATTCCAGCACCTGTCTCTCCTAAACGAATGGAAATCGGACACATATTTATACGAACTTTTTTACTCAATATTGTTCATATTACCACCGCCTTCAATATTTACAAGTACTCCTGAAGCATCCAGTATATTGAGTATACTGTACGTGTATTCTGATCAGGTGTTAAGCAAGCTGTGTGATATCTGCCACATAATTGTTACTTTACGTAGCTACTGTCATTCATTTCGCCAAAGACTATCTCCTTTCTGAAATGTCTCATTCTGTAAATCTCATTGTTTATCAGTAAGAAGAAATGTTGTTGTTAGATTCAGTTGTTTTATTGCCATAATATATTTAATTTCCATAAGTTCGTTTGATTTGATTTGAATGTGGTTCTAGACCGACAAGTTTATCATAAGGAATATCTAATACTCTTACTTGTCAAATGTTAGAAAGGATAATGGTTGTAACTCCGTCAACAAGGGAATGCGTAATAAAAAAGGTAATTTAACGTGGTCTGGTTGACGTTCAAAGGAATAGACTTCCCTTGTGTTCCGTAATATTTTGGTCATTAATTTACTGAAGTGATGGAGAGGCTCTCGAGTATAGTGCGGTTTTGTTTAAAACAATGGACACAGTGTGACATTGTGAGCTCGTCTGTTTGGATATTTGATGAATGAAACCCCGTTATAAAGTGTTGTGGATCTGGGCTGCCAGACGCTTTACAGATGTCGCTGGCAAAGAAACATTAGTTAACAATAAACGGTTTGTACGTAAGAATTGCAGCCAATGAGACGAGATGAAAGGCGACAGCATGGAGGGGAGAACCTCCCAAGGAAGTGCCGGAGGTGGTGGTATATATCCCAGCCAATGGAATTCATTCCGGCTTGTTGCTAATAAATTGTTTATGTTTGTTATATGTTCTGCCAATCGCGAGAGAGAAGGCGGCCAAGGCACGCCCAAGGCGAGTCAACTAGAAAGGTACTGTGGATGGTCACTTGATATTCGGCGCGTGGACTGTACATAAGAGATGCTGGACTATGATTTCGGTGAGGCAAGATGGAGCGAGCCATCTTCACTTGGGCATTGCTGAGGGCCTCCTAGGAGACGGACAACGCGGCTGTTAGAGATGAGCGACACCAGACGCCGGGCCACCCTCTGCTCAGCTGACGAGATTACCTGGGGCCTGGCGAAAACACGCACCATCGGCTCATCGCAGCCTTGCACGCCGCCGGGGTCACCGATACGACTCTTCTCATTGCACTGTACAACACTACAATAACTCCTACGTACACAATCATCTACAGAGTGACCACAACGAGCTCCATAATTAAAGAACCTATGATCTGTAAATTCCACTACCTGAGAGGGAACAACCATTTATCCATTCAAGTAATTGTTTCGTCAAATAAAAATCGCTTTCCATGTACAAAGATCAATAAAATCAATATATTCCTTTTGAATATATTATGTTTCACTTGTACTAATGTGAAGGACCACTTCGGAAGAGAACCCCACCCGTAATCATTTATTTTGTGATAGTTAATAAATTTTTTTTTATAAAGTAGTAAATCCCGAGACGTACCGATTGGGACACTACACTACTGAAATACAGGTTAACTTCAGAATCGATGGGAAACTTTTTAATCTGACTAAACTAATAACAAGGACTCGAAAATATTCTACAGAAGTAATTGAGCTACAGTATGGAGATGAAAATGCAGTTGTAGCACAAACAGAGGAAGGACTTGTAAACATTTTAAATGCTCTTGCTACTGCATAAAAAAAAGATAGGTCTTAGACTGAATACAAGAAAAACCAAGACCCTGCACCAACCAACTGCTGAGAAAGGCAATATCAATATCGACCTTCCCCTATCTTGGCAGCACTCTCTTTTCCACTGCAAACATTGATGAAGAAATTCAATACAGAATCAGCCGTGCTGGAGCATTCTTTGCCACGCCATCATCAAGAGTCTACGACAATCATGACATATATACTCAAACGAAGATCCTTGTGTACAGTTCTGTTATTATTCCCTCCATACTTTACTGATCTGAATCCTGGACATACTACAGACGACGCCTTAAAATACTATAATAATACCATGAAAGATGCCTGAGAAGAATCCTTCAAATAACAGCAGGATAGACGCACCAATATCAGTCCCCTTGAAGAAGCCCAATCCTCTAGTATGGAAACCATGACTTCAAAACGACAGCTGCGATGGGCCGGCCACGTGGCCCGAATGCCCAATACTCGCATTCCTAAACAAGTGTTCTACTCTGAGCTAACTGTAGGTAAACGCGGTGTTGGTGGTCAGAGGAAGCAATTTAAAGACGTCAACAAGGCTAACATGAAGATGTGTCCCATTGACCATAACAACTGGGAAATCTCTGCCCTTAACCGCTCATCCTGGAGGTCACTTGTTCATCATGGAACGACGTTATTTGAAGATAATCACCGACGATCAGCAAATAAGAAGAGGCAGCGCAGGAAAGAAAATGAAAAGGAAATTCCTGTCATCATTACGGTAAAGTTTGTGCTTCTCACATTGGACTTCACAGTCACCTTCGGATCCGTAGATCACGAGCCATTCTGTCTGGAAGACCAACCTACTAGATCTCGAGTGTTTGCCATATCTTATTGTTATTATTAGACATTATTGCCATTAAAGACAATATTTAAACTCAAATTATTCATTATTATTCAGTTTTTTTTTGTATTTGTCTTCTTCCTCTTCTCTTCAAAAAACCACTTCACACGTTCATTGTGTTCCTATTTCCTTTGTTCTGTCCATTTTGTTCCTTTCTTCCGTATTTTAAATTTTGTGTTCGTAATTTTGTTCCTAAATTGTCCCCTTTCCTGTGTCATTTCCTTGCTGATCACTGCATGATTCACGTCCTCTTCTATTATATGGAACCAATTGGTTTACCTGAGCGAACCATTTACCACATCACAGATCCTCTTTGTGAGTCCAGTATTGTCCATTCTTTGTAAATACTCATAGAATTTAATCTTCGCCTTCTGATCATGTCTGATCATGTCTGTCAGTCTATCTGTATGTTCATATACTTATTTCGTTGTCGTTTCATCCATATGCCGTCTTTATGTATTGCTCCAAAAAATTTTCGAAGTATTTTGCACTCTACTTTTTCCGTTTCCGTGATGCTTGAAGTCTCAATCGCGGTTGTTTCTGATGCACATAATGCTTCTGGCAGTACGACTATATTGTAATGTCTCAGTTTGATCTGCCTTGATATATTTCTTTTGTTATAATATGCCCATCATATATATATTAACCCCAAAGCCCGTCAAAAATGATGGGTTTAACGGAGTATTGTGGTAGTTTATTTCTCTGCAGATGCTTAAGTAAACAGAATTGTTAAAAATTTAAGCTCATTGTAATGTATCGTCCCTTGTGCTGTAGCAAAAAGTTTCAGATGTAAACTTGGTTCATGTTGCATTTCAGCCTAACCACAATATCCACTAATATTACAGCTAGAAAAGCAAAGCTTCAGTTACACGTGATTTTATACCTTCCCTGTATCACATGTCAGTGTCATCATGCATCGCGATATGAACTTGATCCCAAATCTTCACAGGTTCTTACAACTTTATTTTTTGTTATCTGTGATGAAGATAGATATGGTTACGGCTGAGACAGCTTAAATCGACTGAAATAATGACTCCATTTAAAACAAAGGATGCTAAAAATAAATGTTAACAACTTACTATATGCCACGGAACAATAGCTTTAATTGTGGTTTAGGCAACATAGATCGCGATCAATTTCGAACTTCTTTCGTTCAAACCATGTAATGATTTCACTAAAAAATGATAGTTAATATGCCAATTCAAACGAAATACATACTTTTTTTTCAGTATTCTGACAATTCATGTCTTGGCATTGCTTAACTAAATAGAATTGTTATAAAATAAAATTCCGAGTAATTCCTCATGCCTTGTGCCGTTTCCATCCGGGTCCAGGTTCCATTTCAACCTAAACACATACTACGCAAAACTTTCCTCCAGAAAAACAATTGCACGCATATTAATTCATGCAATGTATCGCATTTTAGTGACAATAATGCATCACGATATAAATTTGATCAAAAATCTTCAAACTATTTTACACCTTTTTTTTTTTTTTTTTATCTGTGATTCAGACCTATATTACAACGTTGGAATGTCTGACACGGTTACATGTTGCTGAAATAATAGCCTTAGTAATATTGTTCAGTGAAAGGAAAGAAAATTAAAATAAATCTTATAAAATTATATTATGCTACGTAATACGAGGTATGGCCGATAACTACTTAGCCTCTCTTCCCGATGGCGCCACTGTCGCCAGAGAAATTTATTATCGTGTGGTACGTTATCTTAGACGGCTATTGGTAAAATTCCAGCCAAATCGGACTCATAGTTTTGTTTTGATCGTGTGTGAAAGTGAATGTGTCCGTGTATTTTAGAAAAATGGAGAAAGAGCAATATCGGTCGGTGATTCGATTCTTGTTTTTGGAAGGAAAATCGAGCAGCCAAATCAAAGAGCGCTTGTATGCTATGTACGGTGACTCTTCTCCTTCGATAACGACTGTAAAAAATTGGTTTAACGAGTTTCGACGTGGTCGCACGTCGGTTTTTGATGAGCCAATTTGTTTCAATTGTAGTGTAGGCTGCACATATCGCAATCAATGTGCAACTATTTCCGTTCAAACGATTTAATAATTTCAATAACAGGACACATTTACATTATTTTGAAAAAAAAAACAACCCTAAATTAATCATTCCCTCTGCTATAACGTCAAATACCAGTTGTAATTCTGACCTATGCTTAGTAACAATCTAATTAAAATATTCGCTAACATTGATACTCGAAACTTAAAGCTTTTATTTGACATATCAGTGGACAAAAAATGTAACGAATACTTCTATCTATCAAAACAATATTACGTAAATATAAGCACTTAATGATTTATATGTAGATTTAAACGCAATACATACTTTTGTTTCAGTGTTCTGTCAATTAATTTATTCGCGGATGCTTAGAAATATTGTTAAATAACATTCGTAACATAGTACAACGACATTAAACGTGACGTCATTGCGAAACGTCATAGAGTGTTGTCATGGCGTGACAGGAGACGTCATCGATGACCAAGAGTTGCTTGTTATAGGTACTGGTATAGATATAAATATTCTGATCAGCGGCCACCTTGGGAGTAGGCATGGAGCTATACCGTGGTACGCTCACTTGCCGTACGACAGATCCCTGCGCCGTCCCGCAGACGTAGCCCGTGCTTGTGCGGCCCACACGTGCGTCGCGGCGGTGAATATTCATGAGGCGGCGTCGGCGGTGACTGAGCGCACCGCCAGGCCGCCATCACTCAGCGATAAATGGTATCAGCCATCCCATTGCGCCGTCCGGCTGCTATGCTGTGTGCCAGGTGGGGGCCAGACACCTAGGGCTATACTCGACTGCACGATACCACCACAGCTACATAACCCATAATTTCTACATGGAACCAAACCTTATAAGTAAAACGATACTGTCAATATGGTACAATATCGTCAACATCATGTAATGCAAAGTAGGAATGTAACGGATATCCGCATCCGTAAGTGCGGAACTTCTGCGTGAAATCCTACCTCCACATCCTCAATTTTTAATGCGGATGTTTTGTTTATATTGCAATATACAGGGTGATTCAAAATAACGTGAACAAAATGACTTGGTAGATCAATCATACAATAAGAATCAAAAATCGCATAGGAACAGAGGGTCGCAACTACGATCCGGAGCCGCTACAGGGCGTCTACAATAATACTGACACAAAGAGAAGAAACAAAACCATTACAGATCATTTTATTGATAATTACTCACTCACATGCGACTAATGCAAGCCAAATGTTGAGCCTACAGCAGATGCTCAAAGTTTTTGCCAGATGCATCGAGACAAGCCCGGCATCTCCGTTGCAAGGAACGACGCACCTTCTCAAAGATACCAGGTGTATCTCGAACACATCCGGCTGCCGCAACGATTCTTCCTACCAAGTCTTCCGGCGTTTCAACAGGTGTTTCATACACAAGTCCTTTTAAAAATCCCCACAAGAAAAAATCCAAGGAAGACAGGTCCAGTGATCGTGGTGGTCATGCGACCACCGCGACCAATCCAGTATACAGTCTATTGCGACCTCTGTTCCTATGCGATTTTTGATCCTTATTGTATAACAGATCTACCATGTCATTTTGTCACGTTTTTTTTAATCACCCTGTAGATTATTTTTTTCTTTCTAAACGAGATTACACCCATCGTCAATAAGCTAACAACAACCTGTTTTTTTCCTTACTACCTTGCAATTAAAGTAACAATGAACAGAACGGTGTTATTACCTAAGCGATGAATTTACAAGTTTGAACTTGCATTTAAAGTAAAGCAGCCTATTCACTGTCCAACTTATAGGACATCCGCGTAGAACTACCGTAGGATGCGCCCACCCAATCATGCTATTTGAAGGGGTCAAAAAATGTTCCAAGCAATCCTCTCCACTCGTACTTTATCGCCGAGCACCAATGTCCTTATCGCACACTCGCAGGATGTTTCCTCCAATCATGACGAGTTTATTGGACGGCAAGTACCCGTGTTGGTTAGCTGGGAGTCCAACGACATTCAACACGTCCTTTCACGGCCCATCAAGAGTCCTTTATCGGAAAATTGGATCATCGTAGGTCCTACAAGTTGTGAATGGGCCACTATAGAGGTGGAAAGGCGGTTGGCGGGCCAGGAGAATTGCGGTGGTGGGCATGGCCTTGTGCTTGACGCTTGAATTAGTTGGGATACGAACTCTTCAAAGTTCACATGACAAAGATTAGACGCGTATGTGGTTATGTAAATAGTTTAATTCATTTGTGAAATCATCCCACGTTTTTCGTTTTTGAAAGATGAATCAATGAGGCATATTATATGGAAACAGACTTTACTTATGAAGAAAGTGTAATTTGGCATAAAAAATATAATTTTTTGGTTTTAAATTTATTTTTGATAAAATATTAAAATGCAAATAATTATAAACTTATTTTTCCATCTCCGCATCCGCAAAACATCCGCATCCGCTGATGTCAAGTACTGAACATCCACATCCGCAAAGGACGCAAAAGTGAGAATTATTAGAGAACATTAAGATAGAGACTTAAGCATAAATTAGCTAAGGTATATTGGAATATTCAGAAGGGGAGCAATCATAATAATGTCATGAATAGGTTTAGCTAAATATGTTTTGAAGGAAGTTACAAACAGCGGCCATTTTCAGGCCCATCGAAAGTACACTGTGACAGCAGTAGGTATACAGATTGGCACTTATGACTGGCCTGTGGCGGTACCTCGGAAAACAAAATCTAGGTCTGTGTGAGGGAGGGTAGGATAGCATTTTTGGGTATTGTATGCGAAGGCCCATATGGCAGAAAGGCTGTACGGGAAACCAATGGAGCCCTAAGGTAAGGTTGGTACCGTCGTAGAAAGTTTAGTTGAAGAAGAAAGTAATGACTGGTGGCCTCTCTGCATGTACAGTTAGACAAGAAAGCTTGAAAATCCTCCCCGACTTATGCGCACTCTCTGTGTGCCTTAGAATTTTGTATAGAGCAGTGCGTCAGTCAACAGTATGGAGCAGTGCCCGTTAGATAATGCATCGAGCGGTGATTACCTGCATCTACAAATGAAGTAAGGCAAATCTTTCTCTCTCTTCCCTGTTTGCTCTCTCTCTCGTGTAAGGTGTATTAGAAATGTAATAATCAGATATACTTTGAGAACTACGGTATTTCGTCGTTAAACCAAAATTAAAGGATGTAGTGAGTCTAAACAATTTTCCGAATACTAGTAGTATAAATAAGAAATTTGTTATGTGAAGATAATGCTATTGCGTTCATTTATGTATGAAGTTTCTTACACCGCTTTAGAATAAATGAGGAACTCTGTAACATTTGAATCTAATGCTTCCATCGTATTTAATTTTTACTTGTTTTTTGAAGAGTGTGGAAGCTCCAGAAAAAGCAATGAAATCGGTTTACATGTACCGTCCTACGTGAAGGCAATAAATATAATACAGTTGCAAGCATAGTTAGAAGCAAGCATATAAAGGTAAAAATATAGAAGCATAGAAATAACAATTAGGGGAGGTTCCAACAATTACTATTTACTGTACGAAATTATTGGCACAGGAATCATATAAAACTTCAATTCTGTTCGATTACATAATGCAGTTATTTAGTATTCAATAGCCTGAGCCACCACATCTTAAACGAAACAAATTACGAACAATACAACAATTTTTTTGAATATCTTTTAATACTGTAATTTTAGAAATTTTTCCTTATTTTCTTTAGATGATATTGTAGAATTCGCCATCAAATCACTGTTTCCAAAAGTGGGCTACGAGCAATTTGAATTACATTATTTATAGCAAGAATGGGAGCCATTGTGTGTGGTTTTTTCCCCCTCAAAAGGTAGCGATGAGTATTTTTTTTTTAAATGGCGAGATGAGTATTTCTTTTTTTTTCTTCGAAAAGGAGATGGTAAGCAAAATAATGATGTGAACCTATGGTGCAAACCAGGGTTGGCCAATTCAAATGATCTTGCGGGCCACTTTAAAAATGCATCATAACTCTCCGGGCCGCATATAAAATTATACAGGGCGTTCGCCGGGAAACGCAACCCACTGTTAGCGCTACAAGGAAGAAACTGCTCCCGGCGAGCGAGCGGTCAGTTTCCGGCATTGTTCGACCGTCGGCCGCGGACTATTTCATAATAATTACGCTTCATAAACTTGTGTGCTAAGCATTTAAATGTGACGTAATTCATTAGCTTACCTTATAAAAGATGCTGGAAGTGTTGACCCTCTTGTGTAATGCACATTTCACATCTTCTGAACATATTTCGAGACACACGCTGCCCTAGTCGAAAAGCGATATCGTCAATTTTCTCCTCTGTGAGAATACGGTTGACCGACAGTCTCTTTTTGTTAAAAAATGAACCCGTTTCTCTTACTTTTTTAACCAGACGCAGAATTGTTGATTTAGCTGGCAGTAAAGCGCCAGGAAATTCGCGACGAAATTTACTGCGACACTTTTTAAACGACTTCTTCTTCACATATGTATCGTAGAGAAATATTCTTTGTTGCAAACTGTAACGTACCATAATTTTACTCACACTCAAACACGGTACAGATTAATAAGAGTATGAAGCCCCAAACCAGCCAAACCGCAAAGAAACGTTTATTCACAACACTGATTAATAAGAGACTGAAGTCACAAACTATCTACAATGCAAAGAAACCGTTCTTAACAATGTAAGGGTCCCTGTTGGGGCAGCGGAGGTGTTAAACAGTGCGGTGATTCACGGTGCCGGTTGGCGGAAACTGCTGGCACGACTGACCGAGCAAGTTGCCGACGGCAACAGACTGGGAGGGTAGCGTTTTCCGGCGAGCGCCCTGTATATCCCCATATTAATTTCGACCCATTAGTGATTTTTTTGGAGTGAATATAATTTAATTATTCTGTGAACTCATAAATAAAATGGTCAATAACTGTCAAATATTCCCAAGATAATTATTTTAAAATCAAAGTTAATTTTTTCTCATAATTTCGACAGATAATTTTTAAAAAATGGATGCAAATAACGTATTTTTTTTTAGTAAGTTGGTTTTCACTACTTCGGCCATTATAAAATAAATATATTGTGTAAAAGTGTAATGAATCTCCAGGCCGTAAAATTTTTCATGGTGGGCCGCATGCGGCCCACTGGTTGGCCACCCCTGGTCTAAACGGTCAGGATATTGTATGGTGTACTGCAACAGGCTTTGAGTTTATAACTTCCTCCTGGTCATTCTTCTCACAGACGTCCGTCTATCTGTACCGAACATATAACCAGAGAGTTAGCTATTTCTATTTTCAAAACAAACTTAACTTGCTTAATTACTTTTAATATAGTCCTCTTTCTCGGTTTCAATGATAGGTATTATTATTGTTACAAATAATAATAGAGAAATCCACTTAATTCCATTTATTGCGTAACTCGTCGCAGAACAAATAAATAACACCAAAATCTTAACACATTTACTACTATGAATTTATATGTACAATCTTTCAAAACTCTCATATTATCCAATCATACAAGAAGAGGCTTGTGGCTCAGCACCTTACAAACCTATGCCATACTGCATACTTCTGCGACATCTCCCGACGCCCAACTCTTCGATCACTCTGCGAGTACTGTACTGTACTGTGCGCCGCAACAACAATGAATTCACTAGCTCCAGAAACAAAGCTGCATTATTACTACTTGAACCATTAATACAAGAAAACAAAAAATATTATAATCAACTTTAAAACAAAATTTTAGCAATCAGAAATATTAGAGATCGGGTGAGCTGGTTATGTTGCATATATGCGGTTATAATTATTTTCGAAACTCTTCTTTGTCGCGAATATATCGTTTTCTACAGACGCAGTGACCGCTAAGTAAAGTTCAGCAGTAATCCTACAAACCTGAGATGTGGACCGCATGCAAAACGTTACACACGAAAAAACAGGAAGCATCGGGCGTGACGTCGGTGTTGCGGCCACATGAATATTCACATCCGCCAGCCCGGGTTGAGAGACAGATGACAGTCAGCCAGGCGACAGCTGTCTCGAGGTCAAAAGTTCCAGAGGACAGCTCTGCGACTATGGTGCCTACTGCAGAGATAACACTGTCATTGCATATCACGTTACGAACTTTTGCGCTTAATTCCTTTTCAACGTGGCTGGAGCAATACGCAATCCACGTCGACCATGTGATACTGATACAGAAGTCATTTCTAGGATGCACGAAGCAAGTGTTTTCGGCAATACTGAAGGTTATTATAACTCCTACATTGAAAATTCATGACGTCACAAACACGACGTTCGTAGCGAAAACTAACTCTGAATATACTCGGTTTTTCGTATCCAAACTGTAACATTGTAAATATTAGTTCGTACAGGGATCATATCAAACTATAAACTTTTAGCTTATAGACTGAAGTTGATCATGAAATAACACTTCAGTTGAAAACTACTATATCCTCATGTATGAAAAATAGTAATGGTCATAGCAAATATTATATAAAAAAAATACATTACTATGAATATAGTCGGATTAAAATGATCATTAATAATTTCTAAGCTTTTTCCGTATTTGGGAGCACGCCAGTGCACCCGCCAAGTCGAGTCAAGCCATTTTTGAACCTCAGTTTCTTCGGTAGTATTCATGATACATGTCTCAAATTTCAGTTATGCATAAATGTCAGCAATCTTAGTAAACGTGCTAAATTTTATTTCGTTACAGTTCTTGGTTCGAATGTTTTTCGGATGCAAATTTAAGCGATTTTGTCACTCACTGACTGACTTAATCAAAATTCTAAGGTACTTCCCGTAGCTGTAGAAAGCTGAAATTTGGTACACAGATAACATTTCACCCACATATTATAAAAAAAGTTTGAAACTCGTAAATTTCCATATATCTACCCCTTAACTACTCCTAACGTGAAATCGCATTCTACCCAAATAACTTTATATACCTCAGATTTTCATTGTAGAGTGAGGTTACTAAGTTTAACTAATATGTTAAATTTTACTACTTTTCTTACTTTGGAAGTTATTGACATTCAAAATTTTATTTCGACCATGACATCCCGACATCAAGATTCCACTGTACTTACAGTAAACCCAGAAACAAGTAATTTGGTACACATATATGTTTCCATCCCTAAATCAAAAAAAAGTCTGATATTGGAGTCCCCCCCCCCCTATTTATTTAATTACAATCCCAAACATGAAGAATTCTGGTATTTGCGGCTCAATTGCTTTGCCTCGGATGAAGCTATATGCCTGAGAATTTTTTTAGTGCATAGAGGTCAGCAAGTTTAACTAATATCTTAAATTTTACTTTGTTCCTGTGCTTAGTTTGAAAGTTACTAGTAATTTATTTATGGTGGTAGTTAAACCAGCGGCAATCTGCATTGCTCGGCTACGACGCACACCCATTGTTTTCAGAGTGGGGCCTGGTTGGTAACATATATTGATATTTTCAATTCTCAAATGTTCTTATTCACCGATTTACAAATGAATCCATTACATTTGAGTGGCGACTAAGAATATGTGATAATATTACAAAATGAAATGACATCTCACAAAAACAATTCTTGTAAAAATAGGCCAAGTCTGGCGTTCGTGTAGTGACAAAAAGTTATGAAATCTTCTTCTGAGCCAAGTCTACACTTATATACTTGTCACATTCGAAAAAGAGCGAGGGAAATCTTTGTTTTTGCGTATTAATAAGTTTGGTAAAGCAAAGAATATTTTATGTTATTAATGTAGGTTAATTAAAAAATGGAACGCATATTATCTCATCCTATGAAAATAACTTAAGTTTAATACATCGGCACTTTAAAGTTATACATATAATTAACTGTAAAAACTTGACTGCAAGAAGAAAATTCTTTTTCATTAAGCACAATTGGCCGTATTTTCATAGGGATTAAAACATAATGCAGCCCAGAGTCTCATGTTAAAAGTGAGGTATTTTTTATACCTGCCTTTTCATTTTGTTGAAAGCAATTCGCTCAAAACCGGATGATCGGATTTTAACGAGGTTACCAAGCATAGTATAATAGGCCGTGGTCCCAAGAGTAAAACAGAATATGTTTCATTCTGATGTGACTTCGAAAAGCTGAGGAATAGAGATGAAAGTTTACGCAAAATAGTGTCTATTTAAATGTATTATAACAACTATTTCCTTTAATTAACTGTTAATTGATTATAAATCGTAGAGTAGTTTAGGTATTATAATCAGTATCTAGTCGACAACTGAACCAAATAGAAACGTTAGGCGATTTAAGATTCCAGAATTTGAAGAACCATATTACTTAAATGAGCCAAGTAAATATGTTATATAGTCTGAATTCTTAAATTTCACACTGGTTCTTTCTTTCTCCAGGCTCAACGGATAATATTTACGAAATCTTATCAGCTTATCCACCGCACACAATTCTAATCACGTCACTAGTAAGTCACTATCATCTGTTGAATCAACTGTTAGGTTAGAAATATTAGATGCCATTTACGTAAATTCTACGAAGAAAGTTCCAGGTAAATGTTGATATTAATTAAATCCTAATTATGTCTCTTTTAATGAATACATGTTACGCAAACTCCACGATTTAATCTCCATTCCTGCAGTGATATTTTCGTACAAGTTTCACATCTGTGTGTCTTCACTCTTCTGAATGGACTAAAGTGATAACGAAAAATATTTTATAATTAATATTATACTTTACGTCCCCAAGTCAACCTATCTGTCCGGAGTGATAAAGAACAAGTTAAATCTGTATTAAGGATCTGCTGAATCGCATCTAATCACTGACGAAGTTAATTGGGCTCAACGCCACACTACAACTCGTCGACTATTACAGACACAGAAAATCAGATCTCGGGAAATATTCTCAGCTTTCAAGAATTCTGAAAGACATGCCGACGAAAGAAGTTAATACTTTGCCGAGCTTCACCTATCTATCGCTAACTAACTTTTAATGACCAATACTTATTCCCCGAAACAATACACGAATGCAACTACCATACAGGTCGATATTCACTTCCAGTAAAGACTGCGGTCCGACTAGTGTTGCAAATTGAAAAAAAAATTTTTTTTTCAGCTTTGTGAAAAAAAAACATGAAAAAAAACTTAGCACCCGTGTTTTTTTTCTAATTTTTTTTTTCAGACAACAATATATTTGTAAATTATAGTTTTATTTAAGGAACTTCCATTTTACAAGTATGTTTTAAATCTTACGGAATCATATAATGTCTCACATGATGATTCATAAATGTATCTACATAGGTAACATAATTTTTTTCATCCTCTATGTCAGTAGTACCACATTCACTAGTATCAGCACTACCAACACTAGTTCGGTCAGTGTCAGAATTTTCTGTCTCTTCTTCTGTCTCCTCTAGATCCATAACTTCAGAAATAGTTAAATTTTCTTTTACTGGTTGTTCTTGTATAGTACGCAAAATATTTTGAGATTGCAATTTTAAATTGTGAGCAAAGTACAGACTGTGCATAAATCTGTGCATAGTTCTGTATTACGGTCTTTTAAGTTGAAATTTAAATCTATTATCATACAAAATAGGAGCTCTACTTCTTTTCAATCGTTGGTTTACACCAATGGTTGCAGGAAACGATTCATAATTACTGACAATTTAATGAGCCAGTACCACTATACTCTCAGAGTTTAACAAGTATACGGATATAAGGAAAGCACAGTAAGTAATAAAAAGAGGCAAAAAACCGTAGATAAATTTTAAATTCCTATTTTTTTTAAAAGATCTGTCGGTCTACAGATAAATTTGTAGGGCTGGCAGCACTATTCCAAATAGCAAGTATCAATCCAAACAATGGGGAATGGGGATTCCTTCTCGCGCAACCTATTCTCTTCGGGAAATCCCCGTTCATAAAAGAAATTTTTAGTCAGTGTTGCCAATATTTTCGTAATTTTTTTTCCTACTGAACCAGAAAAATATAGTGGATTTTAAACTAAGATAAGTACTTGGAATAAACTCTAAAACAGTAATTTTAAACGACAACTGCCTTAAAAATTTGAGATTTAGTAGTTGTGAAAAAAAACGTGTCCCAGAAAAAAACATGGTTTTTTTTAAAGTTTTTTTTTCATGTTTTTTTTTCAACCCAGAAAAAAAACCGTTTTTTTACAACACTAGGTCCGACCCTTCATAATTATTCCAGAGCGATCACAGACGCTCTCTGACTATTATATGAACCCCTATCTGTCTTTTTAATTTTCTCGATTTGGAGTAACTTAGCTGACGTGTCTATTGAATGCAGTTCTTGCACTGAAGTTTTCTATTGCAACATTTCCCCGTAACGGTGTACCCAAAACTTTTTTCAAGCACTAGTATTCCTAATACGTCTCAAAACTTCTCAGACAAAGCTTTAAAATAAAAGCAAGTATCGTTACAGTGCGTTATTTGTGGTCGTCGAAATGTTTACCAGGGTACGTACGCGTAGATCCGTTTTATTCGTATTTGAAGCTGGCCATCATCATCAATCACTTGTTTCCTAGAGTCGTGACCCCAGAGGATTTCTGTATTTTCGACACTCTTGACAATTGACTGTTAATAAGAAGTAAAACCGGCAGATGACCAAACCTCATTACATAACCTTTTTTAAAATAACAAAAACTGGTTAGTAGTATATAATTAATTGGTGACAGCCAAAACAATTGATCGTTTCGCTCGTTGGATATTTACTGAACGCTATTTGCTTACTTTACAGAAGCATCTTCAACAGTTTTTTCCCATTAATTCTGTATAAATGTAATTATTTGTTTTTGTTATTGCGTTTTATACAGCGCAGTTATGCTATAAATAATGACATACTTGCATTTTTCATTTATATCCACTCTTTATTCCGAGCTTTAAGGTTTCTAGCCACATTTAACCATTTTCTGTATATTTAGTTCACCACACCTAGTGTTGCAAATTGAAAAAAAAAATGTTGTTTCTTTCAGTTTTGTGAAAAAAACACGAAAAAATAACCAAGCACCCTTTTTTTCAGAAAACATTATATATTTGATGAATTATAACTTTATTTACAGAACTTACATTTTACATATTTTTTTTTTTAAAAAATCTTACTGAATCATATAATGTCTTACACAATGATTCATAAATGTATCTATATAGGTAATATAATTTTATTCATCCTCGATGTCAGTACGACATTCACTAGTGTCAGCACTACCAACACTAGTTCGGTCGGTGTCGGAATTTTCTTTCTTCTTCTGTCTCCTCTAGATCCATAACTTTAGAAATAGTTACAGTTTCTTTTACTGATTGTTCTTGTATTGTACGTAAAAGATTTTGAGATTGCAAATTTTAAATTATGAGAAAAGTATACACTGTGCATAAATACTGCGCTTATAGTTCTGTATTACGGTCTTTTAAGTTTGAATTTAAATCTATTATCATACAAAATAGGAGCTTTATTTCTTTTCAATCGTTGGGTTACGCCAACGGTTGCTAGGAAACAATTCATAATTACTGACAATTTAATGACTCACTATCACTATACGCTAAGAGTTTAACAAGTATACGAATATCAGGAAAGCACAATAAGCAATAAAAAGAGGCAAAAAACATAGATAAATTTAAAATTCATATATTTTTTTTTTAAAGAAAGATACATAGGTCTTAATTAAATTCGTAGGGTTGGCAGCACTGGTTCAAATAGCGAGTATCAATCCAAACAACGGGGATTCTTTCTCACGCAACCTAGCCTCTTCGGGAAGTCTCCGTTCTTAAAAGAAAACTTCAGTCATGTTGCCAATATTTTCGTTTTTATTTTTAATTTTTTTTTTTTTAACTGAAACAGAAAAATATATTAGATTTAAAAATTAAGATAAGTACTTAATATAAACTCTAAAACAGTCATATTAAACGATAAATGCCTTTCAAATTTGAGATTTAGTAGTTATGAAGAAAAACGTGTCCCAGAAAGTAAAACGTGTTTTTTTTCACAGTTTTTTTCCATGTTTTTTTCACGTCGGAAAAAACCCGTATTTTTGCAACACTAACCTCACCACACAGTAAACCACCCACTATACTATATTTATTTTTGAAACTAGTTGTAAACCGTAATTTTGTTATGATCGCGGGTCTAAGATAGTTCACAGTTGACAGCTTGATTCATGTTGGTAAATGCCTAGTCTGCCAAGTTGGCAGTTGTCAACTTTCATGGCAAATTACAACATGACAGTGAACTGCTATCTTTTGGTTA
The DNA here is from genome assembly GCA_031002005.1 of Vandiemenella viatica. Lineage (NCBI taxonomy): Eukaryota > Metazoa > Arthropoda > Insecta > Orthoptera > Morabidae > Vandiemenella > Vandiemenella viatica. The sequence continues at coordinate 103,398,567 of JARYHS010013631.1, forward strand.
TAAAAGGAAAGTCACCTTCAATCGTGATTGTTCGTAGGACAATGCGTAGAATGCTAATCTTCCATAACTCCTATCGCATCTTCTTCACCATATCTGTCACTTTGCGAATCCTACCATTATCTCTACTGAGAAACCTGGCTGACCATTTTAACATCCCCTCCATCTCCAGTCCCCATAATGTAAATCCCATAATCTTCTAGTAGGACCTGTCCAAAGTTTTATGACCCAGCTCCGGTACTTCACTGGTAAATTCCCTCAATATCCTTTATAATCAATTCTCATTATTCTCAGAGCTTTTATGTATTAAGGTTACCTCATGCATGTGATTTCCAATTTCCAGTTCTGAATTCCATACACTTCTAGGAAGTTTTGTTCTTTTTCCTAATCTAATTCTTGGAAGACCGACTAATCACTGATAATATGGTTTTAAGGGACAAAAAACGACTTTTATGACTGCATGCCCCGGTCTGCATGAAATACAAACTTGACCTGTATTTGACCCTAGCGGTTCGCTCTGCAAAATTTTAAAAAATTTATTTGAGTTTTAAAGGACTTAATATATTATTGTAAGACATAGGTGATCTCACTTTATAATAGAGAAGATATTCAAGGTCATACAGTTATTATCGTTCTCATTAGTATCTGCAATTTTATTATTGAAATGTTTTAATCAATAAACATCTTTCCAATCCATTTAATGGGAGTTGTAAGCTTTCCTCCTTATTTATAAATTAGCACACAATTTTTACAATTTTCAGTATCGGAACAGTATTACAGGATCTTTATTTATCCTCTAAATCCAATACTGGCTTTAAAACCACGGGTGAAAGTCAAATATCAACTCAAATATTTTACTACGCTTTCACAATAATAATTAGTATGCACTTATCTTTTTACATCCTCTTTAAAAACGTTATTCTATCTGAACACAATATTTACAGTGGTTTTGAACAATTACACTTCTCCCTTGACTTCGGGTTAACCCTTTTTAATATTATATTACAATTTTTCGTTCCTCTATTCGTGTTCCTCAAGCCATCTTTTTCAGTAGGCTATCTACGCGTAACCAGGGATCTTCCCAGGCTCGACGTTGTCTGACCTTGAAACTTAAATGTCCGAAGTTACAGCATACAATCATAACTTATTTATAAAAATTATTCTTATAATAGTAAATTTCACATTCGTGAGGTTGTGTACCTCACAACGAATTAATCAAATTATCAAATATTATTGGTGAAATATACCAAGATTCTCGTACACCACATCTCCTACCCTGCTGGATTGGCACCATCTACGAATGGTGTCTAAGCACAATGAAATCGTAATACGAATAATATGACAGTGAATATCTATACCATATAATAAAATTATAGAAAAGTTGTGTCTGTACATTACATGTATGGCACTATATATATATAAAAACTTCTTGTGCGATGCATTTATTTGATAATTTAATTTCTAGCGTGGTGTCTGAGTGTTCTTTTTAACAGTGTGTTTTCTGTGTCGGTGAAAGAATTTCCTATTATTTTCTTCTGACGTCTGTTATGTCCGATCTGTCAGGTTTATGTGTAGGTTTACTGTATGTTTTCCTTCAGTCAAGGAGTCAGATGTATATATTTTTCGAATCCTTTTAGCATAAGAACTGCTTGTTGCTAGTAACTTTCAGTTTTCCTGAAATTTTCCAAAGAGGAATCCACAAACAGTAGAAAAGCAGATTGTTTTTCTGCAAACAGGTGTTCCTTATGACATATGCAATCCGAAAAGTGTGTTACTAACTATGAAAAAAATCACAGTGAACCGCCAAAACTCATGGCTTAGGGAAATGTAAATATCCAGATGGCGGTAGAAACGTGTAATAAATGTGCCACGCAATGTCGAAGCTTCCATTTGTACTATCTTGAGTCGTGTGAATAGTTTTATGACGTGATTGTGGCCTCCCGACAAGAATCAACAAACTACGACTGTTGCGTTCTGGTTGGCTTTTACTTCCGCGAGCGGTTCGGAAGATGAGAGCTCAGAGGAGACTGTCTAAAGTTACCTTCTGAAGTCTCAAAACTAAGTTGGATTCGGGTTTTCAGACAAGGGAACTCGGAGTGGAGTAACTGGTAGAAATAAAAACAAACACACACAAGAATTACAAGAGACAAGTTTGCAGCTCACGAAGACCGACTTACATCTGTGAACCTAAGTTCCGTCGGTAAGGCTTGCTAAGAAAATCATGGTCTAAGGGAGGCGCGAGTTCTGGATTCTAAATTCAACTCCTACATGGCATACTATTGTAGAAAGTTGAACTATGTACTGGTGACAGAGACTAAGTCCAGTTCTGGCAACCGAGCCTCTGCCAGAGCCTAAGTTCTGCTTCCTCATGAAGCCTGAAGGCGAGAGTCGAAGTCCTGCTAGTCTAGCTGCCGTGCCCCGCTCCGGACAGCTTCCAACCCCACTCACTGGCGGCTGGTCCCTAACTAGCTCTGTTGCTTGCTGGCCCTACTCTGGCTTCAGTGGCCGAGCGACCCCCTTATGTATCGCTTGATTGCGTCCTTAATCTGCCTTCTAGAAGCTTCTGTCACGTACTCCCCCGGGTCACGTGCCTATCCTCCTATTCGGGTCCCCGGTGGCTGCTTCCCGGATACCTCTCTTGGTATCTTCCATGCCTAATGACGTTGTTGATCTGTTCGCAAGCGCTGTCTAAATCGTATTGCTGCAACACTCCGGCTTCTCCGGGACGCGTATTTAAGTTTAACACATATTATAATACGACTTTTTGCGTTCTTTAATGCATCTTGCTATCTCCGTGGATACTTTTCGCGACACGACCGAGGAATGGTACTTGACGTTAGGCTCCTGTGACATTCCACTTCACAAATTGTTCTTATATTCAGAATTCCTCAATACACATTGTCAAGAGTATGCAATGAATATATAATCTCGGGCATTACCTCCAGCAATAGACAACGCAGTGGACTACCACGTCGACTTAATGACCATGACCAGCGATGTATACGTGAAGGTGTCAGTGTTGATAGGCAGGAAACACAGCGTCAGAGAACAGCAATATTCAGTGTGGGACTTGTGGTAGACGTGTTCGAGTCGGCAGTGCAGCGCAATATGGTTTCGACGATTAAATGGCTATATCGGTATTGATGGAATTTGACAAGAAGAAAATCTGTATGAAGGGCACAGGACACTTTTTTCAGTATGATTAACAGTTGTACTCACGAAATTTTGAGACCTTATCGAATGGTGACAGAAATATATTGGAAATTATTTCTCTTCAAGAGACAGGTTCGACGGTTGAATGATACAGTGATAGCTTTCCTGTCATATTATGCCGACTCGGTGTTGTTTCGGACCAATCCTTCGTTCTATATTCAGTTCTGGCAAAAAAATCTTAATCCACGCGTACGAAGTCGCGGGTACGAGCTAGTAGTTTATATAAATACAAAAGTACATTTACAAGCAGATCGCCCGACTTCATTAACTCCAATTTGAATGATTACTATACGTAATGAACCATACATTACCAGTGTTCCTTTTTTTTTTTTACTTATGGCTGTACGCCTCGTCGACGTCGACGGGATGGGACTGGGGACAAGGAGCGCAAGGAATTAGGCCATGCCTTTTGAAGGAAGCATCCCAGAATTCACCTGGAATGATTTGGGGAAACCAGGGAAAAACCCAATTCTGGATGCCCGGACGGGGATTCGAACAAGCGTCCTCCCTAATGCGAGGCCAGAGTGTTAATCACTTAACCACTACGCTCGATGGAGGTGTTGTTTCAAAAAATTATATATATATTATTATTATTATTGTCGGATTTTCCCAATAAATGGAAGACGTTAAGCAAATGGCCCAATCAAGTTTTCTTTGAGTTATTCTTGTTGTTCCATTTCTTTTTTTTGTTTTTTGTTTTGTTTTGTAACTGCTTTACGTCTCTCAACAGTGAGGTCTTTAGAGACGGGAAAGGATGGGGGCAAGGAATGGGAAGGAATTCGGCCATGGCCTTTTTCAGGAAACATCCCGGCATTTGCCTGGAGTGATTTGGGAAACCATGGAAAACCCAAATCTGGATGCCCGGACGGGGATTCGAACCGCCGTCCTCCCGAATGCGAGGCCAGAACGCTAACCGTTACACCACCACGCTCCGTTTGTTGTTCCAGTAGGCTTTCATTCTTTCCGAGAAAGCTTGTTTGCGTTCTTCCGACCAATTTGGTCTGTATTGTTTTTGTTTTGGTTGCTCAGTTATAACTTCCCATTTGTCTACTTTGTGTCTGAAGGTGTCTCTTTCTAAGATGTCTGTTGCTCCTATGTTTGCACTTTTAAGATACTTCCGAATTTAATTCAGCCAAGGTGTTGGACTTTTAAGCGAAGTTACATAATCTATTATCTTTTTTGTCAATCGAAGAAGTGTTACGGCAAAAATCGGCACGAGTGAGCTGCGTGGCACAGTTTCTGTGTAGTGATCGCAATGTGGCGCAGGCCACGTGCGGCGCAGTACTGTGCTGCCCTGCCCTGCGTCTCAGTATGCGCTGTTCTCCCCCCAAAAGGTAGAGACTGTGCTGCGCCGCCTGCGTCAACTGCGCGTCAATGTGCGCCCGGCCTTAGTTACTGACATGGTTGTAGATACATCATTGTTGTTTTGTAAATATGTTTGTTTTCAGTTACTATTATATAAATAGCACTAATTTTTATACTGAATGCAAACATTTCTGCCAATCAGGCTTTCTACATTAACGTTTCCTATACAATACTTGTCACTTATTATAGAATTCATCTATCTGGCTCTATTTTCTGTACTCATTTCTCTGCATATTTCCTCCCTCACCAACCTGCAATCTTGAATACCTCAGAATGCGTCCAGTCAAAATGACATTATCTCACATTACTTTAATTCAGCACCTCCCCATTTGTGTTTCACCACACTTTCTTATAATGGTAAATAAAAAAGTTATATCACCACAAAACTGTATTATTTAATCCAAAAGAGGACAGACTGATTACATCGCTGTACAAACAATATACAAACAGAAACTGTTTGGATAAAAATAATACAACTTTTTTGCATTGAGAGTTAGAATTAATGTAGAAATATACAATTATATTAAAAACTTAGTCCAGACTTGAAATTTGGTTGGCTCATCCTGAAGAAGGCCTACAGAGCAATTGTGTCTGGAATGAACGGCCACTTCCTTTTCTCTGGGACTTTAATTTTAACGTGGAATCCAAACCACAATTATCTTTGTCTAAAACCACTGAAGTGAAATAAAGTAGTTCTTGCAGTATCGTGTACCCAAATATTGCCCATTCCATCATGACATTGGTAATTCTGTTCATTTGTAAATAGAGTTGGAGAAAACCAGAAGTCTCTGTGAATAATAATAATAAGGGAAACCATCTTCTGTGTTTCTATTTGTAACTTGTAGCCACATCACTTATTTCCAGATAGTTTAGAAGTATAACTAACTGATGTATATTACACATAAAAACTAAATACAGGTTGCTCATATCACAGAACTTCTGTTTTAACATGACTGGAAGGTTAATCAGGAATTGAATAGTTAGCCACAACTCTTTAAATAATATCCTGATTAAAATAAAAATCACAGTTTGTATTTCATTGCCCTAACAGAAGATGGGAGTATTTAAAACGTCAGTATTGGCCAGCATTTTCTGAAATGATGTATATGTATTTGTATAAGCTTTATACACTTAATATAAAACATATCTTCAACTTGAGCCTAACATTGATAACAGTAATGAAAATAAAAATGTTCAGTAACTGCTTACATTTTCTGTTTCCTGTAAACTGAACTGGTGGTGCTGTTGTCAGTTTAGGAACTACAGAATATTTTTCACTGAATATTAGATATGGCAAGGACTGATGAGACAATGTTTATCTAATGCTTTTTGAATGTGTTTTAGACAAATAAATGTTGGAAGTTAAGAGTGGATGTAGCATGAAATTAATATACGGAAAAAAACTGAATTTCTTGTGCAACCTGAAGAGTCGTAATTTGGAGATTGACATTACGATAAACTTTTGAAGACAAATTTTTAGCAATGTGCTAATTCTTAAGGGATAAAAAGCGTTTACATGATTATTTACAGAAAGGTATTTGCTTTTAAGACTACTGTACCCGTTCTTTGCCTTGAATCATTTCAAAATCTATGTAAAGATATTAAGTTGGTTTAGCAGATACCAGACAGCAGAGAATTTATGATGCATCTGAGGGTGAAGTATTTCTAATGAAACAATTCGTTATTATCAGTCTATAAAATACACTTTTTTAATATTCTGACAGCAATTGTTTCAGAACAACTGTAGTTGAATTTTGAGATAAAGAAATAAAAATAACTGCTCCTGTTGTCAGACACATTACAGCTGTAATGTCAATATTAGAAAAAGTTATTACGTCAGTGTATAATTCATTTGTAAAATTATTTGGGTATTATTAAATTAAAACATTTGAACCCTTACGATAAAAATATATGCTTTTTCAGGGTAACTAAAATTTTTCTCTACTAGAGAAACATTCGAATTGAACAAATTCCACAGATTCCCAATTAAAAAAACTAATTATTTGTTAACGCAAATTAGAAAGCTCACGTCTGAACGAACTCTAAACGTGATTTTTCGTTGTTCTGTTTTACTGTGACAGTGATTTTCTATGCGTTGCCACCTGGTGGCAGGTATCAGCACTATTCTACACGTGACCGAGCCACAGCTAGTCTCATTTGCATAATAAACGTGACTGTTCACATTTCACCAACCTTGTGATTTCGAAAAAGTTGCCATCTGGTGAAAGGTATTAGCACAATTGTTTCAAGTCATTGTAATGGATGTCACAGTGACAAGAAAGTAGCAATTTATCCATCCCTAATAAGTGGCATTGTAATGACAACGCCATCCTTTTATACTATGATAACCGGGACAAAAAGGAAGAAAAACACACAATTAATAATGCCACAACGAATAACGAAGAAATTTTTTTTTTTTTTTTTTTTTTTTTTTTTTTTTTTTTTTTTTTTTTTTTTTTTTTTTTTTTTTTTTTTTTACAATTTCATTCCTCCCAGCAGAAGGCTGGGAGGCGGGCTGCTGGAGAGTCATAGGGGACTCTTTTCAGCCAATCTACTACTACGGGGAGGGAAGGGGGATGGAAGGTCGGCCGTGGCCTTCTAGGGAACCATCCCAGCATTCGCCTAATTGTCTGAGGGAAACCACGGAAAACCTCAGACAGGATGGCCGAACCGAGTTTAACCCCGGTCCTCCCGAATGATAGGTAGGAGGCCAAAATTGGCCTCCTCCCATCTCGGTGTAACGAAGAAAGCTCAGATAAATTTTTTTTTTTTTTTTTTTTTTTTTTTTTTTTTTTTTTTTTTTTTTTTTTTTTTTTTTTTTTTTTTTTTTTTTAAAGCCTAATCTCCATAAAGTAACTGCGAGAAAGATTGGAGCAGAGCCTTGAGTTTCCTTACCACTTGCCGCAGTCCTTGCGAAAATGTTACGATAAGTAGCTTCTGAAATCAAGGGAAGGAGGGCGTATTTGATATTTCTCTATGAATTTACAGCAATGCTTTACTCAAATCGCACAGTAAAAAAAGTAAAATCCAGATATTCTGAGAGTCACTTGTTTGCTCGCTTTCAATCGATGCCCATGAAAATTATCTGTAGAAAAAGTTTCCTTCAGCATCCTAGTTTGAGCTATAAAAAAACTTTTCTTCACGAGGCACAAATTTCTTGTCAGCTCCTGAACTGAACAATTCCTTGTGGAAGTTTTTTCCAAGTTGGTATGTCCTTAATTTTGACTTCTTGTGTGTTTCATCAATGTTTTTCTGTGTATCTTTTCTTTATCGGCTCAATGTCCTTATCTGTTTGACTTCACCTATTATTTGTTTTATTTTATATTTAATATTTTTTATTTTTTTAGTTACATACTTACTTATTCTAGTATTTGGACTGGTTTTCTGTGTGGTCACTGATTTGCTTCGTATTGTTCAAATGAGTTTATAGTCGCACTGATACTACGCGCACCTTGGTGTAGAAAGAAGTTGCCAGCTTACTGAGCATTTGAATATCTGCTACCTAGTGCAGTTCAGCTGCTAGAAAAAGCATACATAGTTGACGTGCCCATTTCAGTTCCCAGTTTAGCAGTCTTTGCAATGTCTGAAGATGAGTTGAGGCCACGTACGCCCAGACAACGGAGGCGTACTCCATCAGCGGTCGAGCCTGCGACTTAGAGATGAGTACACTTCTCCTGGAGGAGCTTGTATGCTTAAGCACTGGGTAGAGTTCACCCTGCCGGCGCTGCAATCTCTGTCTTATATCATCAACGTGAGCCTTCCGTGTTAGCTTGGAATCCAGAGCTCGCCCATATGTCTGACTATAGTCACCCAAGGGATTCTCTCATGAAAGGGTTCAATTCTGGGGTACAGTGGGGTTCTTATCGGAAGTAGCATAATGGTATGGCTTTTAGAGGCGTTTGTATACGGATCCACTTGGTTGCCCACTCCTCGATGTCTTCTAGCGCTGCCTGGAGCCGCCATCCGATGATCTCTGGGCTAAACGACAAGGTGAAAGTTGCAGTCTCGTCTGCGTATTGATCTGTTTTAGCTTCCTGCCGCATAGACAGGTCGGCTGTGTGCAAGGTATGGAGGACGAGACCGAGTACTCTGCACTGCGGGACGCCGGCGAAGGATGGGTGTTAGTGAAGATGAAGTGTTGTCCACCTTCAAGATAAACGCCCTTTGCTGCAGGTAGCTGTTGATTATCTTCAGGAATCGGACCGGCACGCCAAAGATTGCCATTTAGTATAACGACCCTTCGTGCCAGGCCGAGTCGAAGGCTTTGGCCACGTCGAAGAAGACCACCTCACAGTGGTTGCGGTAACTGAAAGCGCTAGTTGCATCTCCACTACTCTTATAAGTTGATGCACCGTGCAGTGGTCGGTCCTGAAACCATGTTGTTCGGTTGCCACCATGTTCCATCTTGGATATGGGTCTGGAGGAGTTTCAGTAAGAGATATCTTGCTTATTGCTGGCAAGATACTTATTGGCCTGTAGTTGTACTGAATCTTCGGGTCCTTCCCTGGTTTAGGAAGCGGGATGTTTTCCGCGTGCTTCAATGCCGATGGAAAAGTGCCGCGTTTGAACTTGCGATTCAGTCGATCAGTAACCATGGGTGAAAGATTTTTGATGATTCTGTTTGTGATGCCGTTATCTCCCGGTACTTTATCCGTCGGCAGACGTGATACCACTTTAAGAAACTATCTCCTCCGTTCCATAGATACAGAGGTTTTCCTCTAAGAGGTCTGCGGTAACTTCCGCTTCCTCTGTTGGCTTGCAGGACACTCCCTCCTCGTTGCGTAGAGACGGCACTTGCAGTATTCTCCTCATTAGCCTTCGAGTTTCCCTCAAACCCGTGCCGCCCTCCACCTAGATTGTTGAGACTCGAGCCTCCCATTCACTATTTTTGTCTGTTTAACTGGCACCTGACATCTGACCTTCTGGTTTCTTACCAGGTGCGAGCGCCTCTGATTTTATCTGAATTGATGGGGAAAAAGTCAGCCGTAAATCCCACCTGCCCTGGTGAATAGGTTCGGATTCTTCCGCCACTTGCTTGATGCTTTGTAGTAGCTGCAGGAGTTCATTTTCTAAGTCTTCATCAACTTCCACCTGCCTCATTTCGGTAGTCAGACGTTCTATAAAGGCCAGCCAGTTCAATCTGCAGTAGTCGCCTCTCGCCTCTTCGTGCCGTATAGATTCTAGCCTGGGAACGTCGAATATCACTGGCTTGTAGTATGAGGAGAGGCGGTTCTCTACTCATGCTGTGGGTGGGCCTTGAATGACCCGCGTTATAGCTATTACCAGGACGTCTACACGGTGTCGATTATTCCGAAGGGTGCAGGTGGGTTTGTCCGGTACTACTACCGCGTAGCCATGGAGGCTGCAGGCCTGCAGGAGTCCTCTGTCGCTGATGTTGGTGGACCTGCTGTGCCATGTCAGATGTTTGGCTCTGATATCCCCTGCTATGAGCAGTTTCCTACCGATTGACCGAATGGTTTTCAGGTTGTTTTCATCGATTTTTTGACATGGTGAGTAATATACGGCTATTATTGTGATGTGGCCTTTGCTGGTCTCCACAACCACGCCGGTGGCTTCTATGGATGTCATCGCTGTAGGAGGATCCGGTAGTGTGACAGAGTACCGCACTAGTATCATTGAGCAGCCCCTGCTGTTGGCTGGTTCACTCTGTACGTTCTTTAGTTCTAAGATATAAATTTGAGACCAGGTTTGCAGTACGTCTCACTTATTAAACATGTACCAACTCCCTTTTGTTGAAGGAATTGAAGTGTTTCCCCTTCTGATGAGATACGCCATTTGTATTCCATGAGCAGAATAATAGACTATTCAGTTGTAAGTATATTCATGTTGAGTGGTGCTTGCTGTTGGGTTTGTCGGAACTATTGCTGAGCTATCCAACAGTTGCTGTGTTAACTTATCAAGCTTTGTTGCTGTGCTGAGCATCGTTGTTATAGTAGACTAGCATTTTGACCATGTTGACAGTCTGGTAAGGATGAAATATTGACAGTGTTGTAATTTGTTGATGATAGTGTGGGGTTTGTTGTCATCGTTCCCTCAGAGACGATCAGAAATGGCCAGGTAACTGTGTTGGGAGCAGGAGGAAGTGGTAACTTTGGTTGATCGGCTCCTGCGAAGATGTCTTGAGGTTTGTTGCTTGGTGGAGATAGTACTTTGCTTTTCAGCCATAGTCTAGCTTCTTTCGCTTCAGAACAGCCACTATACGAGGCGACATGTACACCGCCACAGTTGGCACATTTTATATTGCGACCACTTTTCCTGAAGTCACTGTTGCGTATTGGATATTTATCTCCTCATTTTACGCATCTAGCTGTCATGTTGCTATTACTTTGCACATGGTCAAATGCTTGGCCACGATGGTATTGTGGTGGTCTTTGACTTTCCCTCATCTTCTAGACGGAGAAGGTGAGGCCGAGCATACTTATAACTTAATAAAAGTTTATGTTCTCTAGCGAGCCGAGCAGAATCACTAGGAATGGTGTCATCCCACTACTTGTTCCGGGCTTTTTTCATCTGAACTACTGACGCGATGTCTAATCCTGACACGGCCAGTTCAGCCTTAAACTCTTCAGTGGCTGATGCTGTCACAGAATATCCACGAAATAGTAGCGAGCGCAGCTATGCAAGCCATCGCGCTTTCCTTTGCACATCAAGACCATCCTGGGAAGCAACGAGAAGAAGACACAAATCAAATCAAATGACATTATCGTCCCAACCAGCAACCGTAAGAACAGATGTCACCGATGATAGTAACAGGCATCCCTCTTCTGGTAAAAATGAAATTAATTTATACCTCCGTTTCTAAGTAGGCCTACTTATATTAGGTTAAAGAAGATAAAATTCACTATTAGTATCACAACTGTTAAGACAATCACGTGTAATTTGAGCGCAAAGGATGCCACAGTTGGTTCAAATAAAATGTAAGTTGGATGCCAGGTGTGGGGAACAGCAGCTAAATGCAACATTGACTATCTCCAGCGACTTCAAATTAGATACCTACGAGTAATACTAAGAGCACCTAGATTCACACCAAATGATTTCCTTCACGACACAGCGGGCATCAACCCATTAAATGTAGAAATTTTCAAACAGACAAAAATTTTTTATGACTGGATAGATAAATTCAGAGAAATTGACGAAAGGCTCCATACCCTTTGCACAACAATGCCAAGGCACTGGCACGCCTATAAAGTGCCAATAAGTATTATATATCAGGCAGAAGTGAACTGATATGATCATATGAAAACTGTATGGGTTTTTCCAATAAGACCGTCTCTGACGAACCATAGCTATGTAATAAATGGAGTCCCCAAAAATTTCCTTATCCCTTACAGAGTGACACGTAAAGTAGAGCTACCCTGGTAGCGGGACTTTTCACAAACAAGCCGAAAGGCAGAGACAAAAAAAAAAAAAAAAAAAAAAAAAATGTTTAAGGAATGTATTTAATAGAAATAATTGGAGACGTTTATTCTATTCATAATCCGGAATCACCCGTTAAATCTAGCTAACTTAAATGAGGGTTGAATATTGTGCGTATACGTTAAATATCTCTTTTGGAATAATTATGCTTTAATCAGTATCAAAAATCATATGACTACATCGATAGTAGGTAAACTGCTGATATAAAACAGAGTTTAATCATAAATGAAGCAAACAATATTTATAAGTAAGGTTACAAGAATACCATCCACAGATCTCAGTTACTCAGCTGTTTAAAAATGACATTGTTACCGGAATATGCTTTCTGAACAGCCTACCTAAAAGTGTCCAATCAGGTTTAGGGTACGTGATGGACGAAGGCCGGAATGATTAGATACTTATAATTGTAACACACACAAGTGAAGTGACAGATTGTTGACGATGGTATCTGCTTCGCCTCCCCATCATCTTCTAGTCTGAATTTAGTAAGTCACTTCACCAAATAGAGACACCACAGTTTAGGGGTTGTTATTGCGTATTTCTTATATGCTAAACCAAGGTTCCCCAAAGTGGTCGATATCGACTCCTTTGGGTCGACAACAGTTCTGTAGGGGTAGATTAATACGTGGGGGTCGAAAGGGGGTCGGTTAATACTAAACAGGATCAATCAGAAAAATAGGAATGTTTCAATGAAAATCAGTTCAATAAATAAAATTAAAGCTCATCCTCTCAACTGCCGTCTGTTTGAGAAGTTATGTGAAGTAAGTGATAAAACTTCAATCAGTTACTTTTGCAAACTGAGGTGAGGACTGTTAACGTACAGGGTGCTCTTTTAAACAAACATCGTCGAGAGCTATAGGATCCACGGGCTTTGTAGCTGATTGAACACAAATTCCCTTTACGTGCACTGTTATTTACAAATATCGACAATAATTTGAGGAACAATATCGTAGTATCTTTCTGCCAACAACATTGTTTTGAGGTGAAACATGTTACCAAGCGTGCTGGGTGAACGGTTAATGTTCTTCCCTCGCATTCGGGAGGACGTGGGTTCGAATACTGTTAAGTGCAGCAAATCTCAACAAACCGATATAACCCACAGATTGAGTGTGAAGGAGTTAAGAAGTTATGGGAGTCAACTATGGAGAAAGTACCAGTAATAAATAGAACCGCAAAAAATTAAATCAAACTGCAAGAACTAAGGACACAGAGGAAAGCATACCCAAACACAAACCACCACGCCACAATGTGGCTTGTAGGACATGATGTCTACTACACATTCACAAACGGAAGCGAAATGAAACAAAAAGCATATAACGAAATAAAAATCATTAAAAGAAGAGTTCTGTCGCAAAAATTTTACTATTACAGAAGAATAATGCGATGAATTAGTAAGACCAAGTAAGAGACAAAGTAGGTTAAAAATGGAGAGAGAAGGACGGCATTAACTGGAGAAGCAGTCCATAAAAAGAAAAACAAAAATCGTTTGCGCCTAGGTAGTAGCGTGCTTGCGTTGCGTTACAGGGGTCGCTGATTTGATTGTGGCCTCGGGAATGAGTAGTTTTAATTAATTGTGTTTGTCTTACGTTATCTACACTTGTGATAAATATGCTATAGATATGCTACGGATAAATCAACATGTTAACGTGGAAAGAACATAAAACTGGAGTTGGCTGTAAGGTCACATAGCCAAATTTTTTTTTTTTTTTAATACAAAAAAAAAACCTTCCTGCACAGCTTCTATCAACCCAACCCCATCGCTGTCTGACGTTTATTCCAAACAGTACCATAGTATTCCAAAGGATGAATTTTTTTTGTTGGATATTTTTTGAATGAAATCATCATTTTGTAAATATATATAAGCAGTATGTAAAAAAAAATACACTGTTCGATTTTAATCCGGTCGTAGTTATATGTTAATTCCATTCGATATAACCGTCGAATGTTATACACAAAAAAATTATTGAGTTTACACAACTAAATTTCATATTACAGTATTAACAATGCTTTCGAGATCTAATAGATCTAGTTATCAGCCGTTCACAGCACGTTGAATTCCTCTGTTCTTTAAGTGCCGTTACCATTATTAATACAAATTAAAATGTAGATCTTAAATCACTGTTGATTTATTCTCAGTCATTCACTCTCCTGATGCCGGCGTTACCTTTGAAGAACATAATTCTGATATATCGTTGATGAAACCAGTAGCCAAATAGCGCTAATGATCTCGTCGTAAACGTCCCAAAGTCATACCACAATAGTCAAATAGAAAGGTTCGTGTAACATTTAAGTATTATTACCATCTTTCCCCGAAATCCCATCATTGCTATAGTATCATTAAATATCAACGATACTGTATGTTTGTAATTTAATAAATAATCAAGCACTGTGGCAGTGTGGCTTTGGATACTTTAAAAAGTCATGACAGAATAAGTAAAATCTCTCTATCATCGCACCACAATTACCTTATTACAAATATTTTAATGATTATGTTTAATATCATAGCTACAAGCACGGAAACGTGTCCCACATTCGCTGAGTAATTACTCTGTTAATCTCATCTTTGATATTTGCCAGTAAGGCGCGTTAGATAACGGTACTGTTCGAAACGATACAGTGTTTCAAATAGTCGAAGAGGAAATAATAAAAATATATTTTTCCTATTTTGTTTAATAACTATGTAGCCTAAATGTAGCGATTTTATAATTTATTTTAATGTCCAAAGGATTATTTAATAAAATGTTTTACTTATAGTCATGATATATTATTCAGCAACTAAGATATTCAGCAAGCGGAGACGTTTACTACGAAGAAATTTCATCATCACCGTTATAATAATGGAAGTTCAAAGAACAAATGCTTACTGCTTCTCATAATACTGGAGAGATACTTATAATGGGGGGTTTGCAGAGTGACTAACTAGACAATCGGATTGAAATACCAATGAAATTTGTTGAAGATGAGAATCCGTAACTGCACCCCAAAGCCAATCAGCCCGCTTCAAACAGCAAACAGTGACTTCTTGGAAGCAAAGTGAACAGAAAATTAATATTGACCGCACTCCAGTGTCGTGCTCAGGAAATGGAAATCAAAAAACGAAAATCTTCTTCTACCAATACCAGTTGGACTTAATAATCTGAAGGTGAACAGTAATTTCAGCGGTTCTGATTTCGAATGCCTGAAGGTCGGATAAGCGGTTGTGATTGGAGCCTTGATGGTGGACACCTAGCGTCGATTCCAGGATCTAGCCTGGGGCCCTCGCGAGGTGCTCTCCCGAGGGAAATACAGCCCTGATGCCGTCCAATATCAAGGCTCCCGAGGGATACATTGCCGTTGCGCCAGAGAGGCCTGAACGGGACAACGGGACGGCCCACCCAATGGGAACAGAGACCTCTTAAGCGTGACGTAACTAAATCGTGCTATTCCTTCTCGATCTCTAATAAAGTTCTTTTCCTCGTACTGTGCGAACAATAGTGTTGTTTTAAAAGTTGCCCCACGACGAATGTTTTTCCCAAATCTGAAGCAAGAAATCTTATCGGAAAAAAAGTGAATTATCTATGAAACTACGAAAATGTATTTGTCACAAATCTAGCAGACTCCCTGTTCGTATCAGATGCGTTCAGCTCACATTCTTTTATACAGAAAAATATTTATGTCTGTAATGAAGTCTCTCTTCTCACCCACATTATCATTCAAATTAACTAAAACTTCCAGGAATGATATGCTCCATTTGTTTCCCCGACGTTTAGACATGAATATTGGAGCTCTCCGGTGGTACACTTGAAATGTGTAAGGTCTTATTGTATCTGCCAGCCGACCTAGGTAGCTTAGAGGCTAGACTACTGGCCACGCGTGCCGAAGGTCACCTGATCGAGTCCGGCCGAGGGCATGGGTGTTTAAGTGTTGTGAGTATGTGTGAATGTCTTGTCTGTCCTGTAGTGTCCATACTTAGTAGCAATAATACACTGGAGAAACTGAAAGAGACATGAAAATCATATTGAGCTGGCTGTATGGCCTATGTAGCCGAAAGCCATTTAAGAAAGAAAAAAATTGTTTTGGCCAGAGAACGTGCTGCCCTTCTTTGAGATTATTTATGACATGAAGGCAGTAGCTCAGTAACTCTGCACAGCATTCTAAAGATTTTATTAATGTTCCCTGCGATATTGTGGAATCAGCGCAGACGTTCAAGTTTCGCTTCAACAATAGTCGAATGTAAGCACCTTAGAATTTTGGTAAATTCTAGTTTTCTTAGTTTCAAGTACAAGGGAGGGAGAAAGCTTTCCTCTAAACATAAGGTTTCATTGCAGGTACAGGTTATGGGAGGAACGTTTCATATAGAAGCTGATGCCATAAGCTTATTCATTAAATAAATCATTTTAAAAGCAGTAAAGACCCACAACTCTTAGTAAAATGGATAGTTAAATATTTTTAATAGTAAAGAAACTTTCAACTAACCTGGAATAGGGTAATCCATTATTGTCCAACTTGCAAACAATATATTTTGGCTAAGTGAGCATTTCACTATTCCTGAACATTTTTAAATGAATTAAAGTAATTTTATAATAATAATAATTCAAAAGAAAGTTAAATTCAGTAAAATTTCTTAGTTTCAGACCGTGTAAATATCATGAATAAATTTTTAAACACTTCGAGAAATGCACTTTCACTTCTAACATTTTTTATCATATACTTTCTGTAGTTTCTCAAACTAAAAAGTAAAATTCCTAAAAGATCGTAAAATTTAGTATAACATTAAAATTTCAGAACATTTCATGCAGTAAACGGATTTCATATACATTTTAAAGATTATTTCGTCATCAAACACACGTGGTTTCACTTGTGATCTATTTACGAATAAACCAAGCCATTTCCATAAATAAAATAACTTTCAAAACACGTAACTAAATTCAAATAAAATTCCGATAATTTCACTTTTTCGATATAAACAATACTTTAAGAATTATCAACGAAAAACCAAGTGACTTCTAAACAGTTGCACCACCAAATCTTGTTAAAGCCGTAACTTCGCTATCTCACCAAAGATTACGATAAAATTTACATCACTGAAATCGGGAATTAATATAGAACATTTTGGAACTAATTTTATTTAGATTATTTTGACCTAAAAAGTACTTAAAATTCAGATAAAATTAGGGGGACCCCACTGAACTTTAGGACTCTGTATCAATACGCAGTTTAAACTAAATTCGTTTATAAACAAACTAATCATGCGAGAATTCTAACTAAACACTTTTTATGTATCGTGAAGACAAGACTACATGCAGTCAAAGTTTGAACACTTTCTATAATCACATTCATTTTTCACTATTTTGGGAAAGTAGGTGAATACCTGAAGTCGTGCGGACGGGTTATATAAGTGGGTATCTTGTAGAGGGGGCTGTCTTTCGTCTCTTTCGATTTCGTCTTTTGGTCTTTACTCCGGGAACGCGATGTAAGGTGAATCAGCATCAGTGGCGATGGTGTATGTCGGTTTAAAGCCGGATCTGGTTGTGCTGGGCTAGGAACGTGTGTCGGCCATGATGATTTTCTTTATGTCAACAACTACCAAGAACTTTTAAATTTTCAAAAAGGTTTTTTTCTGTTGGTTGGTTCTTTTCTCTCCACAATCTGCAATATTCTGGAAATGTTTGTTCGATCGCCTACTCAACTGTAGAATGCAATTTTTGAAAAATGTGACTTTTAAGAATAAACTTCAAATTTTCATCAAAGTGAACTTTTTTTTCTAATTTCGTAGAAGACTGAACCTTTTTCTCAGCTTTGGGGTTACAAAGGCGACCATTAAGCACTTTAGTTGAGTATTCCAGGCAGGCACATTGTCAATTTAAAATTATTTCGTCAAAATTCAATAGAACTTCCATTTTAAGTGAACTTTCAGCTAAGCCTATACTCCGCCCCAGTATATGGCTTTTCCCTTACACAAACTTATTCTGTATTTATCCTCGACGATTCGGTTGATTGCTACTATTTCTGGTAAAATTTTGAAAATGGGTTGGTTTCACTAGCTTCCTCCAGTGGTAAAAGTGTATTTACATGTTTATTGTATTACGTAGATGACGGTGATCTGTGTATGTTCTGTGTGTTGAGAATGAATGAAAGATGGGACAGGATGAAAGACGGTGCCTGACAATTTAGGCGTAGTCTAATGAAAACACAAGTGCTGCCACGCTTAACGTATCCACTCGACGTCTGAATCGCCCATCAACATTGTCAAATACCCTCCCTTCTTACGCACTAAGGGGTGGTTTGTGATTTAATCCATGACTTTGTTACACGATCTGATGGCTAGGAATAGTGCACCAGCCTCTCAGCCTACTATGGATCACGAAAATGTTTTTTACCACAAGGACTCAAACCTGCTTACACCGTTTAGGCACCAGGCATCTTTACGGTGCTAACGGAGCAGGCTCTATAATAGCTAGCCTTGTTGAATTTATACGGATATTTACAATCTATGCACGTTCCACTTACAGACAACCAAATAAGTTTTTAAAAATAAATTTTATTGATTATAACTTGTAAGTGGATACTGATTACAAACAGTCACAGGCAGCACATTTGTTGTATCAGTTTTTTTAACATTCACTTAGCATTCTCGTGCCAAGCGTGGTAAAGCTCTAGCCTCGTTTTCAGGATGACTTGGGTTTGAATCTCCGCCAGTCCATCCATCTAGACTTCGGTGTTTCATGATTTACCGATATAACTCCAAGCGAATTTCCAGATGGCTCCTTCAAAAAGAATATGGGCGAATTCCTTCCCGTTTTTTACCCTCAAACCTTTGCCATCCCTTATGACTTCGAAGTCGACGAGGCGTAAGGCTATAAACAAAGTAAAAGTACTTGTTACAGATATATTTTCTGACCGTAATACCATACTTGTATTTGTAACATCGCAGTAGATTGATTTGGGTGTGTTATATATCATATTAACTGCACAACAGTCCTATAAACAATAAATAGCAGTAGAATGAAATGTAGCATCAAAATATTATCCAATGCGTGATTTTGCAGATAGTCTGATACCATGGAGGACTTTGCCTGCACATAACTTCCTTGCCAAATGTTAACCTCTGATCATTTTCAGTTAGTTTTCACAGTGTGGTTATAATTTGTTTTTTCTTTGGCTTTACGACTCGTTAGTAACGGAGTCAATTGAGCCAAAAAATGATCGAGGTAAGGGAATTGGAAGTTAAACGTCCATGAAATATGGAAAAACCATCCTGATGTTCGCTCGAGTGATTTCGGATAACTGAAGAAAACCGAAACCGAGATTTCAGTACTGGAAATAGAACCCAGTATTGGAATGCCAGTTCAATTTATTTTACCAACTTTACACGAATCATCTAACTCTTTATCGGACATGAAATAATTGCTGCGACCTCGGTTAATAGGCAGCAAAATTTAACGTGGTTTGGAGGTCATCTTGCGGATGCGGATGTTCAGTGCTTGGCATCCGTGGACGCGGAACTTTTACGGATGTGGAGGCGGAAAAATAAATGTATACAATTATTTTGATATTAATAGTTTATTAAAAATAAACTTAAAATCAAAATAAATATATTTATCATCCCAAATTCTACATTTTTTTCATGTAACATTGCCTTTTTTATTTATTTTTGCTTCATCCTTCAACAACAAAAAACGTGGGATGATGAATTTTTCTTCTCTCTGTTATTCCAAAAGTCCAATCTTTCTTTGCCATAAAGTACTGTGCTCCACACATAGAGGTTTAAAATATTTTTTTCTCAGTCCTAGATCAATACCTGAAACTAAATTATCTTTTTCATGAAGGATCCCTTTTCTAGCGCTACTCTGCTTTTAAAATTATTACTGCTTCAGCCATCGGTTTTACTTACTAAGTAGCAAAATTGACTTACTTCTCCTATCGTATCTGATCCTATTTTTATATTTAAACTAATATTTTTATATAATTCTCATTTTTTCTCCAGCGGACGATATGACCACCAGAGCAGTCATTTTTAAGTGCGTGCGCCTGAGGTTTTGTTGACGCTGCAGCTGTATGCAGTGAAATGGTTTCTCTTATGACAGTTCATCACAGACGAGTGAAGTGCAGAGCACAAGTTTGTTTCGCTGTTGAGAGCGCGTCTTCATTCCAGATGTTTCCCTAATGAAAACCGCCTGCGAATTACTTACTCGCTGCGTCTCACGGCTCTAACTTGTGCCTCTTAACTAGTTGAACTTAACGCTGACGGCTTTAACGCCGGCGCGACTGGAACTTTGTTGTCCGACTGCATGACTTCCAACTTCAAACAGCCGTTCCCCCGCGAGGCTTGAATGGGAGTTAAGCCTCTGTGGGTTTCGGATAACTTTGGCTGCGTTCTGCGTGATTCTGTTACCGTGTTTATAGCTGTGTAATAATTAAAAACATGTTTCGCTTTCTGGATGAGAATTAACACTTACAGACGAGTCTGCTTCGGAAGGAATTATACGTTAGGCCGGGTGATTTTAAAGCTTTCTGCCTCAGCCATAGGGGAGCGTCCATAAATCACGTAGCTCCATTTTGGCCTCCTGTGAACTCCCCCCCTCCCCTTTCCACGTAGCCCTACGTGGATTTTGCCTCTACCTCCTGTCCCCCCTCCCCTCCCTCCCACGTAGCACGTTGCTTTTTTTCCTTTTGATTCCAGAAGACATTTTGTACTGTTTTCTCATGTCAGACTATTCTAAATTACATACGGAGATAATTAACTGAGGGAAATAAATATCCACATGCTGTTGTGCTTTCTGTTCCTCATTTTAACTGTGAAAAACGTTATGAAAGGAAAGCTACGTGGCCTGGCTCGGAACCCCCCTTCCCCCACGTAGCCCAGCGTATCCTTCCAGCCAACCCCGCTCCCCTCCCCCTGGACCGAGCAACGTAGTTTGTGCACACTCCCTAGGGGGCGAGGAAATTTAACAGATATTTGGTGACAACTTCCACAACAAAATAAGTTATTAGTGTATTAATTAATTTATTTATCACTATAGACAAATATTCAACTCAAGGATAAAAAATGAAGACTGTTTACTGTCGAACAGGCTTGGTGTGTAAGTGGTAAGGCTTGCACCTGGCAATTCGGGCTTCCGTTGGTTCGAATCTCCACCAGAAAATCCATATTTGGGTTTTCTATGGCTTTCCGAAAACACTATAGGAGAACGCCGGGATACTCTTTCAAACGGCCATGGCCAAATTCCTTCCCGTTCCTTGTCCTCAATACGATCACGTTTCTAATGACCACGTCGACAATGCGGAAAAATGAAAAAATAAATTAAAAACATCTTAGCAGATCTTAATTTATTACGAAATAAATCAGCTACCCTACTAGTCACTAATTAATCTATCATCACAAATATGAGCTTTTACGGAAGCACAATTCGCCAGTGTGGCTTAGTGTAATGAGGCACCCCACACTGCATCAGGGATGTACAACGGAACCGGGCACGGAACCAGCCCTCCGTGTTACAGCCGTCTGTTCTGCCATTTTTAGGCAGTTTTCCACAGTTAGCAAGACGAATGCCAGGACTATCTCCAATATCCACTTCATACACTACACATTTCACTAAATTACACGTTATCAGGTAGGTGGCAATACTTCACCTCCTCTATTAGTACGTAGTACGAGCCGGTAGTAGGAACAAAATGCTTGGCGTCAGCAAGGACATACAGCTGTAAAACCATAGCTCCATATTTGTTAACTACAACGATGAGTAAAACTCGCCATAAATTGTTGCGACAAGGTAGTGAAAAATAAGACGTAAAGGAACCACTAAATGAAGTGAAAGAAAAATTAGAATGTGGAATAACGGCCGAAGGGGAAAAAATACGATGCCATTCTCTCATGACATGTACTATTAGCCAGAAGTAATAAAAAACATGATAAATCACAAAAAGCAGAGAGCAAAATAATGATAATAATTCGGGATTATTAAAAATAAATAGAAGAATAATTTCATGAAGTTTAACAAAAAATAATTATAGCAGCAGACTGGATATAAAAATAAAATCTAATATAACTGCAGAAGTATGAGATTTCCGTTATTTTCAAAGAAAATGGCAGATGATTAACGAACTAAGAACGATCTTGGAAATCAGAGTAAAACTAGAAAAATAACATTTAAAAACAGAAAACTTCAGGTCAAACATTCGCCGAAGGGCACAGAAGAAGATTAATAAATCTGTATGCATGGAGCACAGCGCCTTATGGAAGTATCGTTTGTACTCCAGGAACACCAGATAGAACGAAAACTGAAGCATATGAAATGTTTTGAAACATGTGATGCTGAAAATTAAATTGACAGTTAAAATTCGAAATGAACATGTTTATAAAATCAAGCTTACAGAAAGAAATGGGTGATATTTTAAGACATGCTAGATTTGTATAGTAGGGACGAAGAATGGAAGAAAATTAATTTTAGAATATATTGAGCAATGTAGGATAGATGGTGTAATGGTTATAATGATATAAATAGTTGAATTTAGGGAGGTGTATTAGACAACAAAATAACACTTTCCCATTGTAATAAATTTGACAAGAAGAATGTTTAATGCATATACTTTTCCCACATTCCGTTGACTGTCGGAACTGTTAGTCCCGAGAACAATTTATTTTAGATGATCTTTGCCATTCCTTCCAGTAATATATCGTAGTTCAACAAGACGGCCTTCTGTATTTGAGGCAGATATTTAAAAAACCTCTTCTTCTTCTCAGTCCTTTTTGGAGAAATGGCCTCCAACCATCTCTTTTCATACTTCTGGATCCCGTATCAAAATAGGAGTCCTAAGTATTCTACTTTCTGGGTCCATTTGGTTCTGTTAAAAGGATTATCAAATAGTTTCGTAATGATATTTAGTTGATTTGACTGTTGCTTGGTTTAATTATTCTGTAAGAAATTTTCTGATACGTTTCGGCAATAACTTATTAGAAACCAGACAAATTTCCAAAAATATCCAAAAATATCCAGAATGTGTGGCTGATTGGTTCTAGTGAAATATAATGAGTACAATAAAAATCTGAGAAAGTTATAGCTCTGATAGTATGTCTGATAACAGCTAGCGCTAACGTATTTTAGAAGTTCTACTGAGATATCAATAATAGTACTGTCATGAAATTTCCCACTCATTACTATCTTCCTGCCTTTGATCCAAAAAATACTGCGACCCATTGAAAATTCTAACCACGGAAGCATTCAGGCGTACTTCACATTACACAGCAAGCTGTGCCAAGGGTAAAAGTTGGGTTACGGACCTGTCAAAATCCACACCCAGCCAGGAATTCGAACCGGGTACATTTCAATCTCCAGTCAGACACCTTAACCGCTGATCGACCAGACCGCTCTCCCCCACACTATTGTACTAATAAACAACAATCGAAAGATAATTACGGAAATTATGTTAGCTAATTAATTTCATATTGTTATTTTTATGATTACCAGGCCTCTATAATAACTGGAACGAAACGACCTCTAATATATTAGAGAATTAAGGATAATATAGTATTTAGTCACAACACTCCTTTGGCGAATTACATACCAAGGGTGATGGGTGACCGGTTAACGTTCTGGTCTCGCATTCGGGAGGTCGCCGGTTCGAGTCCCCGTCTGGACATCCAGATTTGGGTTTACCACGGTTTCCACAAATCACTCCAGGTGAATGCCGGGATGCTTCCTTCAGAAAGGCCATGGCCAAATTCCTTAACGCTCCATGTCCCCAGTCCCATCCCTTCTCTAATGACCTTAGCCG
>JARYHS010013631.1:103423332-103553333 GCA_031002005.1 Vandiemenella viatica
TGCCACCGGAGCCTGTGCTCCATTGCAATTAAAAAATTAAATTAAATTAAATATTTGATCAAGTTTTCGTTTATCTTAGTTTTGTAGTGTTTGTTTCATGATTTGAAGATGCTGATTATGAATGCACAAGTAGTACTTTATCGATATTTTGGCTGTAACCAAAAAAAAAAAAAACTACTAATATTACATGTTTATTTAATATAACAAGTGTCCAATAACAGAAATCTAACGAACACCACCTCAAGAACTGGTAGGAATAAGTGCAAAAATTTTGTTAAATATTGAAACTTCATACAACAATAGTGTCTTTTAAAAAATTTGCATCCAAACGGCTTTTCCTCTTATGTTTTGCTGACATTTTACAATACGTACTATGCCGCATACATAGTATTCCAATCTCAGCACCTACCCATAGTCCCTGATACCTTCTTTCCGTGCAGTGATTGTCTCGGTGCGCGATCCTGACTTACAACTCCTAAATTTGGCCTAAAGATGTCAATATGAGAAATCAAGTAATGAATTTTCAGACATTCTACACCCAAGAACGTGGTAACTTTGTATCAAATTTACTAACAGTTGCATGTAATTCTCATTTCTATTGTTATCCAAAAACTGTTACACTACCATTCAAAAACGTCCCAAGCATTTTGTTCATCATGAGTCATTGCATCTACAATATCTTTTAACCTCCCACTTTTTGACTCATTTTTCTTCAGGAATATTTTTGTCTGATTGCAATTTGCAGTTTCTGTATGACGACCACATATTACATTAAAAGACAACAATCAACTTTACTTATAACTTCAGAACTGAATCTACACTCACAAAACAACGGGAAATCATGTTGTGAAAAACATCGATATTATATCGATTTATGTAATTGGTATGTTACAGAAGTCGATATATTGAAACTTTTCAGCTTTATATTAATACTTCTACTTTTAAAACATCACATTACTGCCATCTACTGGTATCATTTTAAACAACTATTGCCAGAAAACTGATCGTGGTGGGTGAATGGTTTACGGTCTGGTCTCGCATTCGGGAGGACGGCGGTTCGAATACCCGTCGGGCATCCAGATTTGGGTTTTCCATGGTTTCCCCAAATCATCCCAGGCGAATACCGGGATGCTTCCTTCAAAGGCCATAGCCGAATTCCTTGCTGTTTCTTGTCCCCAGTCCATCCCACCTCTAATGACCACGACGTCGACGAGGCTAAAGCCAAAATTAACAGAAAATATCACCAGAAGAAGCATAAATTTATAAAAACCGATAAAATTTCAAGAACAATATAATATCAAAATATTTGCGTTCAGCTCATTCAAAAACAAAAAAATTGTTACATAGTGTTGCAGGATGCCCTTCCCGAATAATATCGAACGATAGCATTATCAGCTGTGGCTTAGTTTGTTATGAGAAAGATAAAATAAATCTTAATATATAAGTAATATTTAATGTGTAATTATTGTATTAATATCATATATGGACGGTATTAAAATCAAATAAAATGCAACGCAGACAGGGTCCTAAATATTCGAAACTGACCCTGGGAAAATGAAACAATTAGGGTATATTAAAAATGTGTAGAGCGACTACTTTAATCAACAATTCACGTAGGAATGGTATGGCGGAATGTGCCTAGAATGTTTATGTGCCAATACAGCGGAAAAAAATTATAATACTTTAAAGCAGCTCATAACTTAGACATTGCTGTATATCTATGAGCGACAGTAGTTTTCTCAGCTTTCATCTCGAATGTCTGCGTAGAAACTTTTTCGGCAGTTCCACGTGATTGGATACAGCGGTCAACTCGGAATGTCATAGCACCAATTACTGCCCTTTCCGATATAGGCAGGGGATGGCGGAGTATATTGTCCGTGGACATTGCCTCCAGAATGCGATGCAAAACTTTTCTGTTGGTGTGACTTCTCGGTGGTGTTGTTAGATGATTAGACTTAAAGGTCTCTTATGAAGGTCAATGGTTATGTCATAGCGACCGATGTTGCTTACTTCCGGGTTATTGCTTCCATTTGAACTCTTGAAGAAACTCGGTATGGTAGATAGCGGGAGGGATAGGTGAAGTGAGGAGAGGGGGATGGGGAACATAACCTTGAGCCGCCAGATGAGGGTGAACGAGATATAATTTCCTTTGCTTCAGAAACCAGATAAATCAAAATCTTCCACGGTGGCTGGGCAGACTAGCATGAGGTAATTGAAGTCTACAACTCCTAAACCAGGAAAAAAAGCATACACACTGCAATGTCCAATATCATGTACAAGACAAAATCGTAAAAGTTAAATCCATAGAAACCAGTTACTTCGTAATGCTATCTACATGTTAACAATGCCTTCGAGATTCTGTGGCAAATAACGTAGATTACTTTTGAATTGATTGCTACTCTGCGAATATCCACGTTCATTTACTGCTGCTGTGAAATAACTTGCCTACTATTGTATTTGACTCACATTGATATAATAAGATTACCATTTGAAGGCCGTAGAGAAATTATTAGTTGGTGCGAACTTGCGAAGTACCCTTTAAACCCCCCCCAATTGCGTTAGTTGCAGAGTGTAGAAGCAGAGCTTCAGAAATACAGCATCACCCCGAATAATCGTTTCAGGATTGTACTGAATTATCATAAGAAAGTTTTTTGCTGGAATGGTACTATAACAGATAATATAGAATGATCTGTCCTTGGATCGCAGATAATTCCATACATAATCATACATTTAAGTCATAAATTAAATTGCTAATATTCGTTTTTATACTGTTGATCAACTAATTTTGGTGAAATTTATTGTTTCTTATTTCGTTATTACCATCGCCCAATATGGTCCATCCTCATATTCCGGAAACTGATGTGTTCCAGCACATGCAGTAAAGAACTGAAAATGAAACATTACTTTATTCTTTGTTACTGCTATTATTTTCTTTAAACGTATATTAGAAACACTTTTCTGCTTTGAAGGAACAATCTAGTCGAATAGCATCACGCATGAAACGTTTGATAGATGCTGTACGATTTTTTACTGATGACTCAGATAGGTTTCTAGCAGACATAAACACTTCAAGACACCCCTCTATTTCGGAACTCATTAATATTAGATATTCATCTCAATCACGCTATTTTTTTTTTGAGATCTTAAATGAGTTTTTAATAATGATGAGACAATTATTAAAGATGTAACAAAGTTTTGCATTACTTATTAACAGAATATTTACTGAACAACTGCGAGAAAAAATGGTCTTCAGCATCTTTCATAGAGAAGTGGTTTGTAATATGTGCATACGAGAGGGAATAATTTATCTGTCTTATTTTAAATAAATTTAGCGACTGGCATCATTTTATCGCTGACTGCATTAAAATTCGATTAGAATCATTAGCCTTTTCTGTTAGACTTCTGAATGAAGAACATTCCTTTGGTAATCCATATTGCCATATTGTGATATTTACGATAATTCTGGATTAAATCTAAAGTTAGTCATTATTTTTAGCTCATCAGCTCTTCTATTCCGATTCAGAAACTATTTGCAGATTGTATTTTCCACTTTTATTTTCATCAAATTTGCACTATGTTTTTTTTTTTTAAATACAAACATGCCGTACTTTTTTGTCTTATACAACCAAGAAGTTCTCATTGGTATACGAAAACATAGTGGTATTTTGATTTATTAGGTTTTGTAAACACATGAATCGTATTATTTCTTCTCGGGTGTCTGTTACATCAGCTGTTGTTATAGCGCATTTGTTGTCACGAATTGTCTTTTTTGTTACTTTTTCAATCGTATTAATCAATAATAATCACACTCCTGTAAGTGACGAAGATAATTCTATGATCCATATATAAAGAGTTTAGTTATTACTTGCGATACTTCAATCTGTCTGTTCCTATAAATATGTGTATAACCCGATCTACTAATCATTTTACGAACTCTTAGTACACTAGTGTCCAAAAGTTAAGCATAATCAGAAAAACCGGTATTTGAAAGGAGGAAATGTGAGCGATCACTGATAATCGCATTTAGTATTTACCTACCAACCATACGTGTTATCTATGGATAGGAAAGGAGTATTCCATGATTTGACTAGCGGCGTAACTGCAGGGTAAGCAAGGCCACTAATTACTCACTCGTTTTTTTTTTTTTTTTTTTTTTAACTGCTTTACGTCTCTTTTTAACATCTTGGTCTTTTAGAGACGGGAAAGGATGGGGGGCAAGAATGGGGGCAAGGAATGGGAAGGAATTCGGCCATGGCCTTTTGAAGGAAGCATCCCGGCATTTGCCTGGAGTGATTTGGGGAAACCATGGAAAACCCAAATCTGGATGCCCGGACGGGGATTCGAACCGCGGTCCTCCCTAATGCGAGGCGAGAACGCTAACCGTTACACCGCCCCGCTCGGTCCCTCACTCGTATTTGTCCTGTTGCAATGAGCGGAGTGTAGCCTCGTGCTGAACGCCATTTGGACCCTGTCCTGCAGGGTAGAACACTCGGGCACCTTGAAGCAGGCCAGACACAGACCGAATGACCGAAGTCTCAGTAGCCTTGAATGTCCCACAACGTGTCATTTCCAGGCTTTGGAGACGATTACTAGACACAGGAGATGTTCGTCGTAGGCCAGTACTAGGTCGACCAAGAGTAACGACCCTACAGCAGGACCGATATCTGGCCTTAACTGCCCGATGAAACCGAAATGCACCTGCACGACAATTGGCTGCAGATCTTGCAGCTGCCTCAGAGGTTGCAGTTTACCGCCAAACTGTGTACCGGAGGCTCAGAATGGCAGGCCTGTTTGCCAGACGTCCAGCGGTGTGCGTCCCACTCACTCCAGCACATAGACGGGTCCGTTTACTGTGGAGTCGGCAACATCGAAACTGGACCATGAATGAATGGAGGAATGTGCTCTTCACAGATAAATCTCGCTTCAGTTTACAGAATGATTCCAAGTAGATATATTAAGGCGGAGCTGTATAGAAACCGGGAAAACCCATGACGTCACGTGAAGAAGGCAGCCAATCAGCGTTGAGGTGGTGGTCCCCCCCCACCTCAACGCTGATTGGCTGCCTTCTTCGTGACGTCATGGGGTTTCCCGGTTTCTATACAGCCCCGCCTTAATATATCTACTTGGAATCATTCTGTAAACTGAAGCGAGATTTATCTGTGAAGAGCACATTCCTCCATTCATTCATGGTCCAGTTTCGATGTTGCCGACTCCACAGTAAACGGACCCGTCTATGTGCTGGAGTGAGTGGGACGCACACCGCTGGACGTCTGGCAAACAGGCCTGCCATTCTGAGCCTCCGGTACACAGTTTGGCGGTAAACTGCAACCTCTGAGGCAGCTGCAAGATCTGCAGCCAATTGTCGTGCAGGTGCATTTCGGTTTCATCGGGCAGTTAAGGCCAGATATCGGTCCTGCTGTAGGGTCGTTACTCTTGGTCGACCTAGTACTGGCCTACGACGAACATCTCCTGTGTCTAGTAATCGTCTCCAAAGCCTGGAAATGACACGTTGTGGGACATTCAAGGCTACTGAGAAGTGTCTGGCCTGCTTCAAGGTGCCCGAGTGTTCTACCCTGCAGGACAGGGTCCAAATGGCGTTCAGCACGAGGCTACACTCCGCTCATTGCAACAGGACAAATACGAGTGAGGGACCGAGCGGGGCGGTGTAACGGTTAGCGTTCTCGCCTCGCATTAGGGAGGACCGGCGGTTCGAATCCCCGTCCGGGCATCCAGATTTGGGTTTTCCATGGTTTCCCCAAATCACTCCAGGCAAATGCCGGGATGCTTCCTTCAAAAGGCCATGGCCGAATTCCTTCCCATTCCTTGCCCCCATTCTTGCCCCCCATCCTTTCCCGTCTCTAAAAGACCAAGATGTTAAAAAGAGACGTAAAGCAGTTAAAAAAATAAAAAAAAAAAAAAACGAGTGAGTAATTAGTGGCCTTGCTTACCCTGCAGTTACGCCGCTAGTCAAATCATGGAATACTCCTTTCCTATCCATAGATAACACGTATGGTTGGTAGGTAAATACTAAATGCGATTATCAGTGATCGCTCACATTTCCTCCTTTCAAATACCGGTTTTTCTGATTATGCTTAACTTTTGGACACTAGTGTACTAAGAGTTCGTAAAATGATTAGTAGATCGGGTTATACACATATTTATAGGAACAGACAGATTGAAGTATCGCAAGTAATAACTAAACTCTTTATATATGGATCATAGAATTATCTTCGTCACTTACAGGAGTGTGATTATTATTGATTAATACGATTGAAAAAGTAACAAAAAAAGACAATTCGTGACAACAAATGCGCTATAACAACAGCTGATGTAACAGACACCCGAGAAGAAATAAATACGATTTCATGTGTTTACAAAACCTAATAAATCAAATACCACTATGTTTTCGTATACAATGAAACTTCTTGGTTGTATAAGACAAAAAAGTACGGCATGTTTGTATTTAAAAAAAAAAACATAGTGCAAATTTGATGAAAATAAAAGTGGAAAATACAATCTGCAAATAGTTTCTGAATCGGAATAGAAGAGCTGATGAGCTAAAAATAATGACTAACTTTAGATTTAATCCAGAATTATCGTAAATATCACAATATGGCAATATGGATTACCAAAGGAATGTTCTTCATTCCAGAAGTCTAACAGAAAAGGCTAATGATTCTAATCGAATTTTAATGCAGTCAGCGATAAAATGATGCCAGTCGCTAAATTTATTTAAAATAAGACAGATAAATTATTCCCTCTCGTATGCACATATTACAAACCACTTCTCTATGAAAAGATGCTGAAGACCATTTTTTCTCGCAGTTGTTCAGTAAATATTCTGTTAATAAGTAATGCAAAACTTTGTTACATTTTAATAATTGTCTCATCATTATTAAAAACTCATTTAAGATCTCAAAAAAAAGCGTGATTGAGATGAATATCTAATATTAATGAGTTCCGAAATAGAGGGGTGTCTTGAAGTGTTATGTCTGCTAGAAACCTATCTGAGTCATCAGTAAAAAATCGTACAGCATCTATCAAACGTTTCATGCGTGATGCTATTCGACTAGATTGTTCCTTCAAAGCAGAAAAGTGTTTCTAATATACGTTTAAAGAAAATAATAGCAGTAACAAAGAATAAAGTAATGTTTCATTTTCAGTTCTTTACTGCATGTGCTGGAACACATCAGTTTCCGGAATATGAGGATGGACCATATTGGGCGATGGTAATAACGAAATAAGAAACAATAAATTTCACCAAAATTAGTTGATCAACAGTATAAAAAACGAATATTAGCAATTTAATTTATGACTTAAATGTATGATTATGTATGGAATTATCTGCGATCCAAGGACAGATCATTCTATATTATCTGTTATAGTACCATTCCAGCAAAAAACTTTCTTATGATAATTCAGTACAATCCTGAAACGATTATTCGGGGTGATGCTGTATTTCTGAAGCTCTGCTTCTACACTCTGCAACTAACGCAATTGGGGGGGGTTTAAAGGGTACTTCGCAAGTTCGCACCAACTAATAATTTCTCTACGGCCTTCAAATGGTAATCTTATTTATATCAATGTGAGTCAAATACAATAGTAGGCAAGTTATTTCACAGCAGCAGTAAATGAACGTGGATATTCGCAGAGTAGCAATCAATTCAAAAGTAATCTACGTTATTTGCCACAGAATCTCGAAGGCATTGTTAACATGTAGATAGCATTACGAAGTAACTGGTTTCTATGGATTTAACTTTTACGATTTTGTCTTGTACATGATATTGGACATTGCAGTTGTGTATGCTTTTTTTCCTGGTTTAGGAGTTGTAGACTTCAATTACCTCATGCTAGTCTGCCCAGCCCACCGTGGAAGATTGTTTGATTTATCTGGTTTCTGAAGCAAAGGAAATTATATCTCGTTCACCCTCATCTGGCGGCTCAAGGTTATGTTCCCCATCCCCCTCTCCTCACTTCACCTATCCCTCCCGCTATCTACCATACCGAGTTTCTTCAAGAGTTCAAATGGAAGCAATAACCCGGAAGTAAGCAACATCGGTCGCTATGACATAACCATTGACCTTCATAAGACCTTCATCTAACAAACACCACCGAGAAGTCACACCAACAGAAAAGTTTTGCATCGCATTCTGGAGGCAATGTCCACGGACAATATACTCCGCCATCCCCCTGCCTATATCGGAAAGGGCAGTAATTGGTGCTATGACATTCCGAGTTGACCGCTGTATCCAATCACGTGGAACTGCCGAAAAAGTTTCTACGCAGACATTCGAGATGAAAAGCTGAGAAAACTACTGTCGCTCATAGATATACAGCAATGTCTAAGTTATGAGCTGCTTTAAAGTATTATAAATTTTTTTCCCGCTGTATTGGCACATAAACATTCTAGGCACATTCCGCCATACCATTCCTACGTGAATTGTTGATTAAAGTAGTCGCTCTACACATTTTTAATATACCCTAATTGTTTCATTTTCCCAGGGTCAGTTTCGAATATTTAGGACCCTGTCTGCGTTGCATTTTATTTGATTTTAATACCGTCCATATATGATATTAATACAAATAATTACACATTAAATATTACTTATATATTAAGATTTATTTTATCTTTCTCATAACAAACTAAGCCACAGCTGATAATGCTATGTCGTTCGGATATTATTCGGGAAGGGCATCCTGCAACACTATGTAACAATTTTTTTTGTTTTTGAATGAGCTGAACGCAAATATGTTATTGATTTAATATTGTTCTTGAAATTTTATCGGTTTTAGATAAATTTATCGCTTCTTCTGGTGATATTTTCTGTTAATTTTGGCTTTATGCCTCGTCGACGTCGTGGTCATTAGAGGTGGGATGGGACTGGGGACAAGAAACAGCAAGGAATTCGGCTATGGCCTTTTGAAGGAAGCATCCCGGTATTCGCCTGGGATGATTTGGGGAAACCATGGAAAACCCAAATCTGGATGCCCGGACGGGTATTCGAACCGCCGTCCTCCCGAATGCGAGACCAGACCGTAAACCATTCACCCACCACGATCAGTTTCTGGCAATAGTTGTTTAAAATGATACCAGTAGATGGCAGTAATGTGATGTTTTAAAAGTAGAAGTATTAATATAAAGCTGAAAAGTTTCAATATATCGACTTCTGTAACATACCAATTACATAAATCGATATAATATCGATGTTTTTCACAACATGATTTCCTGTTGTTTGTGAGTGTAGATTCAGTTCTGAAATTATAAGTAAAGTTGATTGTTGTCTTTTAAGGTAATATGTCGTCATACAGAAACTGCAAATTGCAATCAGACAAATGTTCCTGAAGAAAAGTGAGTCAAAAATAAAAGTGGGAGGTTAAAAGATATTGTAGATGCAATGACTCATGATGAACAAAATGCTTGGGACGTTTTTGGAATGGTAGTGTAACAGTTTTTGGATAACAATAGAAATGAGAATTACATGCAACTGTTAGTAAATTTGATACAAAGTTACCACGTTCTTGGGTGTAGAATGTCTGTGAAAATTCATTACTTGATTTCTCATATTGACATCTTTAGGCCAAATTTAGGAGTTGTAAGTCAGGTTCGCGCACCGAGACAATCACTGCACGGAAAGAAGGTATCAGGGACTATGGGTAGGTGCTGAGATTGAATACTATGTATGCGGCATAGTACGTATTGTAAAATAGTCAGCAAAACATAAGAGGAAAAGCCGTTTGGATGCAATTTTTTAAAAGACACTATTGTTGTATGAAGTTTCAATATTTAGCAAAATTTTTGCACTTATTCCTACCAGTTCTTGAGGTGGTGTTCGTTAGATTTCTGTTATTGGACACTTGTTATATTAAATAAACATGTAATATTAGTAGTTTTTTTTTTTTTTTGGTTACAGCCAAAATATCGATAAAGTACTACTTGTGCATTCATAATCAGCATCTTCAAATCATGAAACAAACACTACAAAACTAAGATAAACGAAAACTTGATCAAATATTTAATTTAATTTAATTTAATTTTTTAATTGCAATGGAGCACAGGCTCCGGTGGCAATATCCCTACAGACCCATTTTCTCTTGGTAACTCATTCCAATCCCTGACACCCTTACCTAAAAAAGAGAATCTTCCCACACCCTTGTGCCTGAAATCGAGTGCCATCTTGTGGTCATGGTCATCTTTTCCCTTCCATGCACTACTTTTCATATCTATTGCAATATCTTTCCATGCCTCATCACCAGTATATGCCCTGTACACTCCCATGACCCTCCTCATCCTCCTCCTATCTTGCAATGAATCCCATTCCAGCTCCTTTATCATATCCGTCACTGATTGCATTCTGCGATAATTTCCAGAAACAAATCTAGCAGCCCTTCTTTGCACCCTCTCCAACTCCTGTATTAGATACGTAAAATGAGGGTCCCATACTACACTACCATATTCGAGCAATGGTCTGACCAAAGTTTTGTAACCCAATTCCTTGACTTCTTTCGTACATCCCCTCATCACTCTCTCCAACAAGTGCAGAACTTTGAAACCTTTTCCTACCACCTGTTCTATGTGTCCTACCCAGTTAAGTTTGTTATCAAAAGTAATTCCAAGATATTTGCATTTCAAGTCTTCAGCAAGCAATTCTTTCACCACCTTATATTCATAATTAACCTTTTGTTTTTTATTTGTGTATCTAATAAGCTGACTCTTCTTTGCATTTATCTTCATTCCATGTTTACCAACCCAATTAGATATCCTGTCCAGATCACCCTGCAACTGTTTACAATCCTCTATCGTTTTGATTCTTTTATACAGCATTATGTCATCTGGTTTTCTACACAGCAGTAGCAATGAGGCTATGTTCCGAACGGGGTGGGAGGACTTGGACTTTGCAAAGGAATTCAAACTTCCTAGCAGCGTCACCTAGACTGCAACAATTTTTAAGTGTATTTAATGTAACGTGAAAAGCGATTCTTTGGAAAATCACGTGTATCTATTGCGAACTATTAGATATATTAAGAACGGATTTCAATCTCCTGCATATAAGTTGAAGAATACACACCCTTTATGTCTGTGGTACAGTCGTTTCTTCAAATACGCCATAGTTTTTGAGATATTCGCCATAAATCTTTTTAATTCTTTCTAGAACAGCAGAGATATAGAAAGAGGTATAGAAAAGTTACGAGGTCGTCTTCAGGGGATGGAGGGGGGAAATAGAGATCTCACCTCACCATAAAATGGGGAGGGGTTGGTCCCACCATATCTCACCACTGGGAAGTTCCAGATCTCACGTAATTAATGGACGCACTCTTGTGAGAAGACTAGGCTGGGTCAAGGCTCCGACAGTAACAGACGGGTATAAATATTTCAGTTTTGTGGGCTACACGCTGCTGGTTTTGCGCTGAGCTTTCTCTTGGCACTGTGGCACCTGTTGCTAGCTCGCTATCCAGAACGGAATGTCCGCTCATCACTCACTCATAGAGCCCTCCTCCCACCTACGGAATTAACTGCAGAGACCAGCGGAGCTGCTGTCGTTTATAGTTTTCAGACAAATCGCCTCATGTGGCAACAACTGTAACTCGCATCCTGAACATCTTTTTGTGCTTCGATAGTAGAAATTCGCAAACAGTTACACTATTTATAAAAATTTTAAGTCACTTTAAATATAAAACTTCAATTTTTATCCCAAATTATATCTTTATTTCGCAACATCTACGGAGTTTTACGAAACTAATTGCTGCCGTGATTCTAAAAACTGATTTATTGTTTCTTATCAACATGGTAACTTAGCAGTCCTTTACTATAACCTATCAGACTTAAGTTTACTTCAAACTGCAATACCACTGAGATGAGGGTCGTTTATTTCCTTTCTGCCTCATATTTACTGTGTCTGTAATAGAGTACAATGAACAAAAATGCCTAAATTTAGGAAACGTTGAAAAATAGAAAATCACTATTCTAACTTACCCATCACGTGTCAGAATCAATATGAGGATTATTTTATGATAAAGCTGTCAAAAATTCAAGAGGCTAGGAATAATTTTCGGACCCATAATGAAGTTAAATTATCGCTTCGACACTCCTATGATTATAGTGAACCGTCGTTGACGTCCCGAACCGTAATGTTATTATCACTGAAAGATATAATACGGTACTAGCTGAAAGAATTTATAAACAATAATTTTAATACGAGAAATGTAAGTAAAACGATTTTTTGAAATAATTTGCGTTATGAAAAGATGCGTCGCTGGTACTATCTTGCGGTAATATCTCCATCTCGACACACCCACGTCTTCAATTATCTGTTTCATATATTCTAATCTCTGTGTTCCTTTACAGTCCTTACCTCCGACTGCTGCCTCCACTAACAAATTAAACAATTCAACATTTCTTAATATGTGACCCAGCAAGCTTTCTTTTCTTTCTGTAAGGCTCTTACACAAACTTCTCTCCTCATTCATCATCTCCAAAACTCGTTCATTTCGTACTTTATCTGTACACGTAATTTTCAGCATTATTCTGTAACACCATATTTCAATTACTTCAATTTTCCTTCTTTCTGATATTCTCAAAGTCCATGCTTCATTACCAAATACTGTACTCCACATTTAGAGTTCTTTCTGAGTCCTATATCATTATTTGATACAAAAGATTTCTCTTTTTCAACAAGGCTCTTTTGCTATTCTGCTTTAACATCATTACTTCTTCGGGTATTAGTTATAATTTTACTTCCTAGGTATCAGAATTCATTCACTTTTATTGCATCCGATCCTATTTTTATGTTTAATCTAAAATTATTATTATTATCGTTTCATCTACATTTAATCACTTTTCTTTTGCTCCGGTATTTTGTTCATGCTATTCAGTAATTTCTCAATATCCTCCGTCTGATCTGCTTTTTTTTTTTTTTATTGTATTTACGTCTCTCAACATCGAGGTCTTTAGAGACGGGAAAGGATGGGGGGCAAGGATGGGGGCAAGGAATGGGAAGGAATTCGGCCATGGCCTTTTGAAGGAAGCATCCCGGCATTTGCCTGGAGTGATTTGGGAAACCATGGAAAACCCAAATCTGGATGCCCGGACGGGGATCGAACCGCCGTCCTCCCGAATGCGAGGCGAGAACCTGATCTGCTAACCGGACTATGTTATCAGCAAATCGTGAAATACTGATTTTTTTTCCCCTTGAACTATTATGCCATTTTCGATATTTCCCATAATTGATTCCTTTACATACAATTTGGATACTAATGGAAGTAAACTATAACCTGGTCTCACATCCTTTTTAACAGATGCATGTCTCTAATGACTATCTACTTTTATAATAGCTACTTGATTCTTATATAGATTGTAAAACATTCTTCTATCTAGATATTTTATACCAAATCATACAAATGTATTAAGAAAGGAGTATCGATTTATGTGAAAATTTATTTGGTAATCAATAGATTTGTAACGGTATGTTTGATATTAATCCAGAGCAGAATTTATCAGCTTTAATGTTAGTGTACGTTGTGAAGTTTTGTCTAAAGAATAGTATAGTAGTAAATACTTTTTCTGTTTGTGTAATATACTAAAACGAGGTTTGATTGGGAATTTAGCAAAAAGGAAAATATGTTTTCATGACTTGTGTAAAGCGTATCTTAACCTATCTAATTTACGAGTGAGATAAACTGATTACGTCGATGTTATGCTAGAACTGTGTTACAAGTTACGTGATCAAACAAATTCAAAAATATTTTTTGTGGTGCCTTTTTAAAATCACTCAAGTGGTTGTCGTAGTGTTTTTGTGGTTTAATGCCAGATTGCGATACCACTACAACAACTTGCCATCCACAGAAAACAACACAGCTAAGAGCTACAGTTTTGCAATTTAGAATTAAACAGTTTGTGTTCGTTTTAAATTTAATTTTAGTAATTTATGCAAGTGTAATGCCAAACCGAATTATATAATCCATATATAAAAGTGCTGTATTTTAAAAAAATAATAAAAGTGATGCATATATGATATCAATTAAAATTATAAATATTTCTAAAATTACTTTAGTTTTAGTTGGTTTTAATGGTATGGGTTTAGTGGTCTCAAAACTGAAGACCAAAGATTGCTTTCGAGGTTCATTTAAATTTACCGGAGAGGAAACGTGGTTTATATCTTATTAGTAACGCATAACGACTGGTTATTTCGAGCAGCTATGAAGAAAATTTTAACATGAAGTCCAAGCGCAGTGGGTAAGCGATAACGTTCTGTCCTCATATTCGGGAGGACACGGGTTCGAATCCCCGTCCGGCAATCCAGATTTGGATTTTGCATGGTTTCCCCAAACCATTCCAGGCGAATGCCAGGATGCTTCCTTCAAAATGCCAAAGCGGGATTCCTTCTTGCTCCTTGTCCCCAGTCCTTTCCCGCCTCTAGTGACCTAGACGTTGACCATGCGTAAAGCCATAAAAAAACCAACGCTTACCTGATGGACGGTATTTAGTATTGCCATCTGGCAGCGTGTAAGCGAATCGATACAGCTTAATAGCATTACGGTATCACTACCTTAATGAACGAACCAGATTTTGCACGAAAGAAGGAAATTTGGAGCAAAAAGTCTTCCCCCGAATTCTCAAGTACTATCGCTATTATCCTTCCCTGTTCTCCAATCATTAATTACCTTCTTTCTAAACGTTAGTGTTCACAATCTCACCTATGAACTTGAATTTCTCGATTTTATATGACGTATCCATATTTTTACAACGTGAATATTGTCCGTTTAAAGTTATTGTGAGTATTTAATTCTTTTCTTGTGTTTGAATTGTATCTTGAAATTACGTGTACAAAAACCTTCTTCAGCTCCACCCCCCAACCCCCCAAACCCTCCCGTCGATACGGTCACAGAGGACTACGTGAATAATGAGGGTGGGAGGAAATGTACCCTATACGAATTTAAAATCATAATTGTGAGATCCGTAGCTTTTAAATATTTGTATAGCCATGTGTCTGTGAAGCTTGTTACTAGTGTTGTGTGTGATAAGTGTATTTTTGTTAGTGGAATGTGTAGTTTACAAGGCGCATATTGGACACGATCCAAATATTCGCCTAGACCAGCGTTTGTCAAAGTAGGATACGCGAACCCCTAGGGGTTCGCCAGTTGGTCGCAGGGGGTTCGTGACAAGATTTCCATAATGGCGGACTGGCTTTCTCATGCGTATAACACACACAATGGTGAATATTGCTCATTGTTGCCCATTGTCGTTAGTATTGGAGCTAAAACAAAAAAGAGGTCGCAGATTTTTCTCGAGGAGCTTGGCCAGCGCCTTGGACATTTTATAGGGGTACGTTCCTTTAAAACTTTGAGAAACACTGGCCGATTAAGTACGATATCATCTTACCGCACGAAGCCTCATTGGCGAGTATAATTGAAATTTCTTTTAGATGTTCTTTTGCACGCTTAGGAGCAATTCTCTTGTGTTTAACTGTTATTTGACGTTATCTTAATTGTAGCTATCAAGTGATGTGTTTTTAAACTAGGTAGAAAGATTTATATTAAAAAAACAAGATTTTTCGCATCCTTTTATTGAAGCGAATTTGTCAGGTTTACAAATAACACAAAGTGATTCACTGGAAAAAAGTGGAGAGGTACACAAGTGTGGTTAACATAACAGTCCACGGAATAACATGTCATCAATACTGTGGGTGAAAAACTGCGGTGAGTGGAAATATAATTGGACTTAATTTCGGCGTTGGTTACTGATCAAATTTTTGGAAATTCAGAAATTTACTGTACAAACATACTTAACAATTATCTGAATAATGGCCCTAATTTATTTATTTTATTTAGCGATTGATGCTACATGACATTTATAAAACTGAACAACCATTATAATTATCACCGTAATTACTATAATTAATCAATGTAATTATGGAAAAACTTTCTTTTAAAATAAATATAGATATTTGAGCTCGCAAGACCCACAGCTGTCAGGTTATGAGACCATTTTGATAGGATAGCCAGGCATAACCACTATAACATGACATCGAGATGATCCAACCAGGCCCCAACCTCCGGCGTAGCCAAATTTCAATTTTCTAGCCTTCCAGGAAAGGCACGCAGTGGGCAATCCTGCACAATATACGATACAGTTTGTGAAACCTCACAGCAGTCGCAGTACGGAGAATCTGCCCAGATCCAGGTGTGGATAGTTGAAGCAGATCGTTCCGTACCACACATCATACGATTTAATTTACACCAAATTGATCGCGGTAAGTTGAATACTAGTAGTTTTGGGTAGGGATTGACAATTATCATAATGATTCCGTTCTCCATAACAAGACGTTTGTCTTGATGTATAAAAAAAAAATCTCTGTTTTTGTATTTGGCAGTGGCCGGTAGCTACTCTGCGAGCACTCAGTCTTTCGGAATTTTTTGTGAAAATTCAATTGTAGGACAACACAGAACACACAGAACAAACACAACACTTAACCTAAACACCCATGCACTCAGGCGGACTCAAACCGGTAACCATCGGTACGTGGATTTAGTACTCTAGTCCCTACGCTACCGAGGCCGGCTAATCTCAGCTGTTAAATTATTTCTATCATTGTATTCAAGCAAGTGTTCCCAATAACTTTAACCAGTATCCTGCTATATACTTTGTACATGCCCTTTACACGGAGGAAAAATAAGGGGTTGAATAGTATTTAAGCAAAAGGAGTTTCTACTTCATCATGCAGTGATCATGCAATATCCCAATTGGTTTTCTTCATAGCTTCATGGTTTTCCGAAAACTAGCTGATGAATGTTAAAATTGTCTAGAACTAACTTGATGAAAATGATTCTTGGTTTTTGCCGAGGAATCATTCTGACATTTACCTATAGTATTAACCGAAAAAAACCATAAATACTTAAAATTTTGATTATTTGACTGAGAATCGCGCCTTGTTTATACTGATTTCATTGCAAATAACACTATATTATTCCAATCAAATCATAGGAATTTCTCGTTTGTTCCCCCTAATTACTAGAAATTCATGGTTCTCTATGTATAGTCACATTTCGAACTCATTATCCAGTTTATATCTTTGGTTTCACATTTTCTTATCTATTACACAACCTTAAAAATAAATCATTTAGACTAAAAGTTAAAATACATCAATAAAACAGTAAAACAAAAATAAATAAATAAATAATGCAGGTCACAAAAAATAATTTTAACTTTACTTATCACTGTATCTATTGACAATAAAATAAATAAAGAAATGAACTGTATCTATTAATAATCCGAAAGTAATAATATTGAGAACAATTTTTATGAAGCGTTTATGAATATTATTTTCAGAGATTTGATATACATTAGTATATTTCGACTGTTGATCTTAATGTCTTCGCTGAAAAGCAGTTTTTTGAATTAAGCAATGCGACAGGGAAAGTGGAACCAGTGCGTACAAATATTTTATTTTTCGCAAATACAGATCTGACAACGCACAACACACAACGACATAAGCAGAGCACGTGAATATTTAAGGACAGGACCACGGAGAGAGTTGGTCGAGCAAACCCGGATTGCTCTGAATTATTCATTGCATTTCGTATTCATATCCACAAGAACTCAACTCCAGCTTTTATTCTCCCCATCCAGTTATTTCGAGTGGCTTTTTTAAAAAACATACTGAATAAGCATTCGAAGATAAATCTGCAATTTGAGGAAAAGACTATCAATATGGAGGTTGAAGTTACGAACAGTCCCGATGAAAATGAAAACTTGGGCTCTCCGACCACCGACACCCGGGAACGGCTTTATAAAGTCAGGGCTGATTTTTTTTTCTCTCTGTGTAACTGTTTCCGAGCGAGCACTCAAGAGTTTGTTAATTAAAACGCGCCGTATTGCCCGATCGTCTGAAAAGAACAGTGCACCAAATTGCTTCCCTTCGGCAGCTATGAATAAGTTGCTCACTTAATTGTGGATTAATGGGCAAATTCTGCCGCTATGTTCGTTGTTCGCTAACAGCAGATGGGCTCATGTTCCCATGATACCAGTATTTAATGTAGGTCCCATTTTTTATTGCGACATTTCTCCTGTGCCTGTCTCTGAGCACGGCGAAGTTACCGAGTTGTTATGAGATGTTCTAGATCATCAGCTATAAACAAAATTAACTGTAATCAACACGTTTCGTAAATTCCTGAACATAACATCTTGCATCTTGAATTATTATTATTTTTTTTTTTTTTTTGCTTTACGCCTTGTCGACGGCTAAGGTCATTAGAGGTAGGATGGGACTGAGAACAAGGAACTGGAAGGAATTCGGCCATGGCCTTTTTGAAGAAAGCATCCGTGCATTCGCCTGGAGTGATTTGGGAAAACCATGGAAAACCCAAATCTGGATGCCCGGGCGGGGATTCGAACCGCCGTCCTCCCGAATGCGAGGCCAGAGTGTTAACCACTCACCCACCACGCTCGGTACAGGGAAAGTAGTACATTAATTAATCATTAGAACTATGGTAATAGGGGCAGGGGAGGAGTTGTTGGGAAAGGGAAGGTATTTCATCCCAGTATTAATTTGGAATTATTTCAGGAAACCTTTGTGAGCCGAAATCTGTATGGTCGAAAAGGCTTCCTACTAAATACCAGGTAAAGTTTTAATAGCTCTTCTATTATGTAGCATAGATAAAGTGAGGGGAGTGGGGAAGAAATGAAGATGCATAAAACTGAGACACATGGCAAGCAATCAAGAGGACACAAGGACCGATGGTTGAAAACATGCATGTCATCTTTAAACAAAATGATAATTTTTTAACAGCCATTAGC
Source organism: Vandiemenella viatica (assembly GCA_031002005.1). NCBI lineage: Eukaryota > Metazoa > Arthropoda > Insecta > Orthoptera > Morabidae > Vandiemenella > Vandiemenella viatica. The sequence continues at coordinate 103,442,123 of JARYHS010013631.1, forward strand.
GATCTAAATGCCCACTATCCCTTGTCGGACTGCTCTACTACAGAGCGTCCAATCAATGAAAGAACCAAGCTCAATATTTAATAACTGCGAATCATTTTAAAAAAATCGGCAGGCCTGGTGAGTATACTTCCGTTGTGGGTATCACCCTTGCAACGGCAAACATAGCCTTGGGTACAGTTTGGCTCAGATCTGCTACCACTGTCCTTCCCAGATACTAAGCATCAACATTCGGATTAATATAAAAATTATAGGTATAACATAGAAAATCAGACTGGCAGCGGTATACAGTAGCAGTATTTCCGCATCTGATGAGTCAGCTGTCGAAACGTTGTGTTCTTATGACGCTATAAGGCTGAACACCCGTGGGGCTTACAAAAAAGTTTCTATTTTTTTATTATTATTTTTTTTACTAAGTATTTCGGTGTTAAAGGTAGTTATAGACCTAATGGTTTAATACAGTCGCTTGGAAATAACGTGTTATGGTTCACGGAGCCAATATCCGCGTGATAAAAACTGCCTGTGCTCTGTGGCCGGCCAAAATTAATAGCCATTAAACAGATTGGGACAACATGGCACTGGGTGTTTAAATTAGTGCAATTAACGATTAAGAAATAATTATCAAAGAATAAACGGTCAGGGAAAATTTCCTGTGAAAAGTGTCGATTGTGCACAAACGTAACGATCAAACTAATACTGTACTGTTCGTTTTATTTTCTGTTTTAATTAGTCAAATATTTCGTGGTCACGTTGGCGATCGCTAGTGAAATTAGGAGTATTTCATAGCGACTACAGAGGCCTGAGAATGACGCCACTAATAACATAATCAAGAAATAACACATGTGGGGACTCAGCAATTTATGGAAATAAAAACCAGTGCTGCCATTTCTACAGATTTATCCGTAGATCTACGGATTTTTATAAAAAGTTAGGATTTTCGGATTTTCTTAAAATATCTACGGATTTTTGCTATTTTTACACGCTTTATATTAGCTTGACTTGTATGTATGTATGTATGTATGTATGTATGAATGAATGTAACGGAATTTTACAACTCCATTTTGACCCACTTCCAGATGTCCGAGCTGGTTGAAATTTGGCACACATATTAAGAACCGGTGACAATACAAGAATTTCATAGCTATATCCTGATATTCTCATTAATTTGACAGTAACAAAAGAAAAATTGTTGAATGTCGTGAAATTTTGCAATTTAATTTTAATCCAATTCCAGTTGTCCGAATTGTTTGATATTTTGCTTATGTATTGATAACTGATTACAGTACAATAATTTCATAGCTATATCTTGATATTCTCATTACTTTGACAGTAATAACAGAAAAAAATTGCACACGTTTTAAGAACCGTTGACAATACAGCAGTCTCTTAGCAACGTCCTGCTATTCTCGTTACTTTGACCATCTCCAATTTCCCGGGTGTGATTTACGAGCCTTGGTTGCTGTCTCCTATCCAGAAAGGTTTCTCTGTCTGCAGTCACTTAACGTGATGTTGAATAGTGAGTATTCGAAACATTACTTCGTACTATTATAGAAGAGTAGTCTTCCACATTTACCCTGCCATTGGACCTCTGGCTGAGCTGCCATTTAATTGTATTTAACTCGTGGAAGTAATAATTAAAAATGAAACTACAACACAAAGATAAAGAGAGATTGGCGAAGAAAAGCCAACAGTAGGAAACATAATTTTGAAACTATTTGAACTAAAAAGTTAAAAATAAAATTGTAGTTTAAAAAACTAAAAACACGCTTTCGTAGTAATGTGAACTAAAAGGTTAAAAATAATCTTTAAATATAAAGATTTTGTTTAACAGTGATGGGACGTTCCACAATACAGGATAAATTAATTTTTCTCAATAAGCTTAAAGAATAAAGTCACTGATTACAAAATTAACTTTAATGTAAAAAAAAGCGTGGGGTGCTCTCTACACAACTTTTGACAATGACTCTACCTTTACAAACAGTCACGACAAAAAATATAAAACAACTTATATAGCTCCCCAAGCTTTTTTACATTAAAGTTAATTTTGTAATCAGTGACTTTATTCTTTAAGCTTATTCAGAAAAATTAATTTATTCTGTATTGTGGGACGTCCCATCACTGTTAAACAAAATTTTTATATTTAAAGATTATTTTTAACCTTTTAGTTCACATTACTACGAAAGCGTGTTTTTAGTTTTTTAAACTACAATTTTTTAATATTTGTTAATTTTTCCTTATATTGGTGTTTTGTTAAACTTGAGAATATAGTGTTAATGCATTACAGAATTGTCAATAATTGTTAATCGTTTCCTTGCAACCGCTAGTGTGAACGAACGATTGAAATAAAACTTGTATTTTGTTTGATTATAGATTTTGCAGATCTTAAAAGGCCATAATACAGAACTATTACGTAATATTTATGCACGGTGACTTGCACGACTTGCAAAACAGTGCCTTCCGAGAAGGATTAACCAATATCCGAGAGTCAACGTGTTCACAGTATTTAAAATTCCCTGTTACTGAAGATATGCTAAATTTAATGTCGAAAAAAAAAAAAACGGATAATGTATAGTCCCCACCTCCTCTCCCCCCCCCCCAGTAAAAAGAGTAGGCACAGCAGCAGCAGCGATGAAAGTGACGATGTATAAAACATGTTCAAAAATATTTCGTACTTTAAATGTAGAATATTATTTTGCATTTCGAATTTTAAAGACATTGAAATAGAAAGTATTCTTAATTTTGACTCTGTCTTCAATAATTATTGTTTTAGTCTTTTAGTTAGCGAGTCTCCGGATTTTTTTACCCAATCTGCGGAAATTTTAGCGGCCATCTACGGATATTCAAAGCCAAGAGGCTGGCAGCACTGATAAAAACTAAGCCTAGATATTACTGGGGTGAAGGAGCCTAGAATACTTGAAATATTACGCAGGTAGCTTATGTGAATGATGATGGAGGGAGGAAGGGCGGAAGTCTCATATAATTAGAACCAGATTAGCTAGATTATGCCTTGCCGTAGTCCGAGCGAATGCGGTTACCATGACGATATTTTCCCATCCATGGCAACGCCTGGAGAGATGAAATGGGTGATTTGTAGTTGTCTTCCTACGTGTGACAGCGTCCGTAATCGTTACTGTTAGTACTGATGCTTGTTGTAGTGTGTGTGTGTTCAGCGTAGTGACTTGTTTGTGTTGTGGGTGAGAGATGAAAGAAGGGAGATGGTGACACCCGGTGCTGGCCCATAGTGGCCTACTCTTCCAAAAAACTCCAGAGGCCACCAGGCTTAACGTCTCCATCAGACTCCATAAGCACTGCGCAGCGGTTTGGGATTTAACACAGGACATTGGTTCACAGTCTAGCGTTTAGGAATTGTGCACCACCACTTCTCTTACCCTGCCGGTTAAGTCCTGATGATAAAAATTTCTTTCAACACCAGGGCTCAAACCGGCTAATCCTGTGTCAGCGCCGGACACCATCATGGTGTCGCAGCCAGCGGAACAATCGGGGAGGAACTTCTCATAATTGGAGCGCTAGAATTTTTCATTGTGTAGTCCTGCTGACTTCCTTTTCGTGTTTTCTTCTTTCTGCCCAAATCTTCGTGAGCTGCATTCTCATTTGAGTTCTTTCTGTTGACCTATTAGTCTTTCACACAGTTACTAAATGATAAATTTCATAAATAATTATGTACTTAAACGTAGCAAAGTCTCCCTGTAATTTCATTCTGCAGTAAATACGAGGGCTGGAACTTAAATAGTGGCAACACTGCTGTGGAGGCACTATACAATGGAATCTACTATTGTAACTGATAGCACACATTTTTAACATACCTACCTTACCTCCGAGCAAATGGACTCGCCCGTCCCACTACCCCGGCGTGCGCACAATCGAGGGAAACGCAGTCACTTGTGACCGAGAGGTCTAACGTATCGTTGCACTGTATTTCCGAAACAGGAACAACGGAGTTGGATCAAGATTGAATGTGCCAGAGGTCGTACAGCACGACAGTGTCATCAAGGTCTTCAAGAGGCGTGCGGGGAATCGGCATTACCGTACAGAACAGTGGCACGTTGGGTAAGAGCCTTCAACGAAGGTCGGCTAACTGTGGCAGACATGCATCTGGCAGGTCTTTCTAGCGTGTCTGAAGAAGAAGTGCATACTGTTTCCACGTTAGTGGACAGTGATCCTCGCCAGACGATTCGTGAGTTCACCTACGAAACCAGATTAGCGCATACGACTGTCCTTCGCATCCTGAAGGAACGCCTGGGCATGCGAAAAATTGCATCACGATGGGTTCCGCATGAATTGACGGAAATGTAGAAATGGACGCTGCTCTGACGCACTTGGAGCGCTATGAGCGCGAAAGACAGGTTTTTTTTACGCCGTATCGTAACTCTGGATGAGACATGGGCCACATCGTACGAGCCAAAACTGAAACGCCAATCCAACGAATGGCGTCATTATGGGTCGCCGCGAAAGTCAAAAGTCGGCACAGACCCAGCTGGTTGAAAGTTATGTTGATTCTCGTGTACGACTGTGATGGTGTTATCCTAACGCATTACGTTCCTCCACGGCAGACCGTCAATGCACAGTATTACTGTTCGTTTTTGGAGCATCACCTGCGACCAGCTTTGCGAAAGAAGCGGCAACACATTCTGCGCAACCCACCCATTATTTTGCACGACAATGCGCGGGCGTATACAGCGCAAGCTGTTGCTGCTCTGTTCGGTCGATGGGACTGGGAAGTACTGTACCATCCACCCATACTCCCCGGAATTAAGCCCTTCTGACTTTGATTTGATTCCGAAGATTAAGGGACCACTTCGTGGCATTCGCTCCAGAACTGTTCCAGAGATTCGACAGCCAGTAAACCGCTCCATTCGCACCGTCAACAGAACAGGCCCTGCTAACGGTATACTACGCCTTCCACATCGCTGGCAACGGATTCTACACGACGCTGGTGACTACTTTGGACAGTAACAGGCGCAAACATGTAACGCTTTTGTATCGGCTGTGAATAAATATTTGCCACTATTTAAGTTCCAACCCTCGTATATTTGATTCTTTTTCCATAGTGTTAGCTTGATAGGATGTAATTTCATGCATAATGCAAATAAAAGAAAAAATATAAATTGTTTTAAAGTAATTTTAAATGTATTTTTTCCATGAAGAGATACGTTAATTTAAGCAAATATGATAATATTTCGTTAAACACTGTGTAGTCTATGAGTGATCTTAATCAACTGAACTTCAAATATTTTTGTGAATAGCTCCACTTCCCAAAATGGATTGATAAATTCAAGTTATAACAATCAACTAACTATCCAATTTCCTGACTGACCACGATCTTGCACTAAATGCTTCGAACCCTTGCGTTTAGATTTGTGTTAATTATTTTCAAGATTCTTATGTGTTGTGTAATATTTAATAATGTTGGCAGTATGTGAAAATTATTGATGCAATGAATTTATTATTTAAAATATTCATCGATTATTTAAGTGTGGTTCAACAAGGCTGAATAGAAATGAGAATCAAATTTACACATTATTTTCTTCTCATAAACTAACTTCAAAATCTGCCCTGAATTTTATCATTTACCGATATTGATCAAGCCTTGAATATTAATAATTCCAAAACAAACTGTGTTTTACAATGATGCATGACAGTGCGATATTATCAAACTGTCTACGGGTTTTTGTTGTGTGGGCATTACATCTTTTATTGGACGAAGACTTCATTACCTATATGCATTAGACCTGTCATCACGCGCACATGAACCTGTAACATGCCACTGCACGTGACAATTGTACAGGGTGTTTCAAAAAGGACAACTTTGAAAATTTATTTAAATTTTATGAAACAAGGTACAGAGCTGGTTTTGGTGTTGTTTTAAAGGAAAACACTTCAAGTTTTGACTTGCGTAGTCCGCTAGTGCCTAATCGCGCCGCACAAGCGCTAGCGGCAGTTACGTTAAAGATGGATGCCTTCACTGGACCCGAGCGTGCTAGCTGTGTGTTTGGTTTGAAGAATCGAAGTCTGCGACAACAGTTCAGCGTAATTTTCGTACCAAGTACACTAAAGATCCTCCTAGTAGGCCTTCAATTTATGAGTGGCATAGATGTTTTGTAGAAACAGGGTGCTCAGTAAAACATAAAAAATCCTCAGGTCGTCCAAACACATCTGACGAAGTCGTTGAGCAAGTGAGAAAAAGTTTTGTCAACAGCCCTACGAAATCGACCCGGCGTGCATCTCGTGAGCTGCAAGTCCCACATACGACGGTTTGGTGTGTGTTGAGAAAACGTTTGCATTTGAAACCATACCGATAATCGCTTTTACAAGCAATTAAAGACACTGATAAGATTGCACGTAGTAACTTCTGTGTGGATATGTTAAATCGAGTGGACGATGATGAACATTTCTTCGACAACATAATCTTTTCTGACGATTAAACTTTTCACTTAAGTGGCAAGGTTAACACACATAACTGTAGGATTTGGGGCAGTGAAAATCCACTTGAAACATTGCAACATGTTCGTGATATCCCTAAAGTGAACGTTTTTTGTGCGTTGAGCAAGATGAAAATGTATGGCCCTTTTTTTTTTCCAAGAGAGAACCATCAACGGGATAGTGTACCTTGATATGTTGCAACAATTTTTGATACCACAGATCGATGAGGATGACCGAGAACGAAATGTTTTCTTTATGCAAGATGGCGCACCACCACACTATCTGACTGACGTCCGGGATTTTCTCAATCACCGCTTTCCAGGTCAATGGATTGGCCGTGATGCGCCAATTGCATGCCCCCCCCCCCCCCGTTCCCCAGACCTGACACCGCTAGATTTTTTCTTCTGGGGTTTCATAAAAGTTATGGTGCACGTACCTCCTTTGCCGGCCACTCTACCTGAACTTAGAGCAAGAATTTACGCTGCTGCAGAGCTAGTTACACCTGAAATGCTAGTGCGAGTCTGGGAAGAAATCGACTACCGATGGGATGTCTGCAGAATAACCAACGGAAGCCACATAGAACATCTTTATTTTAAGTTAAAAAAAACTTGAAGTTTTTTCCTTTAAAACAACACCAAAACCAGCTCTGTACCTTGTTTCATAAAATTTATATGAATTTTCAAAGTTGTAAAGTCCTTTTTGAAACACCCTGTATATTGGTAATTTTAAATTGTATTTTGGTAATGTTAAATTATGTATTGGTAATGTTAAATAGCATATTGGCAATATTAAATTATATACTCATAATGTTAAAATGTACGTCGGTAATTTTAATGTAATAATTTATTGATAATTTTGATGTGGTTACATTTAATATTAAGGAGATAAGAGAGAGGATATGAGTAGGCATACATCTGGCATGTTTGGTGGAACAGCTGGCTCTGGTAGTTGACGCGAAGGCGTCTATGACGTCAGCCAACCGTGGGCACCGAAAAACAGGGCAGCTAGCTGATGGACTTAAAGGTTACCGCTGACCTTTATACAGAAACTCCCACAAGCCACAGTAAGTTTGTGAACCTCTCAGGTTAAAATGTTAGGGTTGGTACCTCGAGAGCCAACTCCCGTTAGTTTTGAACTGATAAAAGGGCCCTCTAGATCAAAGGGAGCATGTTTCGGTTGGCAGCGGTTGAAGTGACCGGGTTTGTGTGTGGGTGCGCGGCCTAAAGCCATGTGTTGGCCAGCAAGACACTACAGCATATTGTGACGAGTGAGATAAACCTTTTTTCTCCATCTCTCTCTCTCTCATACTTGCATAAACTGAAATTTCATGAACAATAATTATTTTAGAAAACTTATGCGAGCGTATTAGACTTTGAAAGTTGATTTACATTGAGAGATGTTTGGTCTAAAAAGATGATATTTTAATCAATGTAAATTATTTGTGATGGACTTCTCTTTAGTGTAACCTGCTACTAATTTTAGTGATAGGGTCTGTCTCCCCAATGAGCGCAAACAAACTTTGGAAACGAGTCCGATAAATTACTAATACTAGAAATAATCAGGGAAAAGTGGACAGAAATATGGTTAAGTGAAGTAACGGTAGAGGCTGGAAGGTATAATATTACAAACCGAATTAGGTAATACGTCACCTGTTAAGGTGATCAGTCTTAAACATGTTAGGGGAAAGTTTATTCTATCATTCTCACAACATTGCTAGTTATCTTACTATTCTCCAAAGATCGACCATGTAGAGGAAGACAGAGATTAGAATATATGAAGCAGATAATTGAGGACGTGGATTGTAAGGGATGTATTGACATGAAGAGGTTAGCACAAGATAGGAAGGGATGGAGGATTGAATCAAACCAGTCGAAAGACTGAAAAAAAAAGATCTTAAGACTTCCACGGCTGTCTTTGTTTATGATTAATAGACTTTCGGGTTATGCCGCGTTTTTCATTACCTGAGCTTTCGGCTGGTATCCTGCAGCCTTCGTCAGAGATACTGTTTATATCGACATAGCAACGAGCACCAAGCATCGCAAAGTAGAAGGCTGCTATCTTCGTTTATGTTATTCGTATTCTTCTGCTGCCTCTTCCACACGTCGAGGACACCACTGGTCTTCTCTCTACAGCAGCCTCGTGACTTGAAATTTTTTTCATGCCCGGTATTAATAGCATGGCGAACTACGGTGGATTTGTCGCTGTTGTTATATTTATACTGGCGGATATGTTCCTTAAGTCTCTCCGCCACAGTGCGGCCTGTCTCGCCGATGTTAACACTGCAACAGCTGCAGGGGATTTCATAAACACCCGTATGCTGGTGTGGGTGTAATCTGTCTTAATGAATGACCAAGTTTGCAGTGAGCCTTGTATACTATTCGCTCTTCCACCCGCTTTAACAGTTTCCCAATCCGCTCAATGATATCATGTATGTATTGGAGACAGGCGAATTTTCTTGGCACATTGGTATCATGGGATAAGTTGACGTCTTTCATGGATTTTATGGGTCTTAAAATCCTACTGATGTCGGATTCACTATAGGCGTTGGCTCGGAATATTTTTGTAATTGTCTCCATTTCTTCCTTCAGACTTTTCGAGTCACATACTGTCCTCGCTCTTAAGGGGACCACCCCCTGCCTATCTAACTCCACGTTAATTTAAGCAAGTATTTGTCCCATTTGTGAAAAAACTATTTAATGCAGGACCTTAATATTTTTACTGAATAGTACACGATGCTAGTAAAGTCAACTGTACTAATATCTAATTTATACGTTTTATAGTTTTTAAGAAATACTTTTTTAAATTTATTGTTAAAAATATTAAGTTTTTTCTGCAGACATCCTAACAGGGGAATATTAATCCTTGTTGTACCAGATGCGGCTTTTTTTTTTTTTTAGGCAGAGTCTCTGAAAATTTTATTCAATTATCTTTTATAGTTTCTAATATAATGGGGCATATGTACTGAAATTTTTAGTTTGCGGGAAATTGACTTTAATGAAAACAACTGCTCGCAAACGCACTCAAAACAGCGTGTTTGAAGGTGTGTTGTTTACAAACAGCAGAAACAAGAGAATACCGACCGTTGCCCTCCAAGGATAGCCAACACACAGAGGAGTCAGAAAAAAATCCCTAATGTGCAATACAGGAGTTATAAAGGTCTAAAATATATTCAGAATAGTGGGCGTGGCACCGAAATGCATGTGGTAGGAAAATGCTATTTAAAAGCCCGATTTTTTTTTTCCAGGTAAATCCTTTTCAGGATGCCTAAATAATACTTTAATCTATCGAAATATGATCAAAACAGAAAATCGATCTTTTCGACCTATATCACGGGGTGGTCCCCTTAAGGTCACTGATAAAAAAAAGTTAAAGATTCCATATACATACCCTTACGGTCTTTATCTGCTTATATCCATGTATTTGCGAACGAGAAAGTGAGAATTTCTACTTTTTTTGTTAAATCATGGAGAAATAATGATGCTGGACGCATGCCAACTAATGTTACGCTTTTAAATTCCTGAAATTGGAGTAGGATTTATTTGGCAGAACTACTGTAGCGAGCCAACAGTTAAGCTGGCCATAAACTTGGTCATCGTATCGACAAGAACGCTTCTCAATTAGCTATTCTGAAAATATGCGTCAGTGTTGAGAGAGGTTATAAACACTTACTCATGCTTTTAAAGTGATTGAGGAACTTACATTAGAAATTAATAGTTGAAAAGAACTAATGACAACATAGAACACAAATCATCTTCTTTCTTGCACTTATCACGCTATTGCAAGGTCGGATTTTACAGGATGCGACGTATAGTGATTTGGCCGGCTTATCGCCGAGTCTTAAGCTTTCGGGGAGAAAAGTTGTGTTGCCATCTGTCTGCGTAACGTGTAACTATGTTCTGTGTGCACTGCGTGTATTTTTTTGTTTGTGTACTGTGTAGTTTACGAGGTGGAAATTGGGGACCGTCCCGGCTTTCCGCTAGGTGATTGCAGAAAACTGCGTAAATACCGCAGTCAACACGGGCGGTACAAGGGGACCAGGAGTCAATCCCGCCCCACTAAACCAGCCCGTTCCGGTGTGCGGCGTCTTAAGGTACGCGCACACTACAGCAGGCCGCACCGCATCGCATCGGGTCGCATCACATTGAGCGAAAATGCTGCAACGCACATCTGGACGCAGCGAGTCGCATTTCTTTTATTGTCGCCGCTTTCGATTCTCTACGATTATTCAGCCGCTTCTGCACTGCAAATGGGCACATCAGACAGAGGGCTATTATTTTTATATATTCATTGAAGAAGAAGAAAATTAAGCAGAAAAGGCAATGGGTTTAATTTAAAAAGGAATCTTCCGCATTTCTTAGGCACATTAGATGGCAAACATGTTATAACAGTTCTACCGAATTGCGGTTCTCTTTATTTTTAATTCAGAAAAATGGATGTTTTCCATGGTTTTATCAGCCCTTGCAGTTGTTGAATACCGTTTTGGTCGTCGGAGGATTGGGAAAAAAATTAAGATGGAAAACCATTTAGCCACAACAATTTAAGTGAGGCAATGGCTGCAGGAAAACTGAATTTACACGTTGACAACTGAGATAAAATGCAGTATGTAATAGTAGTGGATGAGGCTTTTCCACTTTCGAGATGAGGCCTATTCCAGAATATCAGATAAAATGAAATGAAGAGAAACAAACCTTCAATTACAGGCTCAACAAACTATGGAGGGTGATCGGTAACTGTTTTGGTGTTATAGGTAGAAGGTTTCAAAATCTATAAAGAATGTCGGTGTTACCTAATAAGATAAATAAAGTAATAGTAGCCACGTGCTGCATTCACAACCTTTTGATTAACAACATTTGAATTGGGTTGCAGAAAGTAAGAACGAAAATGACAACAAAGAAATTTCAGCAGGTTGACTTACACAGGTTTCTAGGTTACATCAGTAATCATTAAGATTTAGAATAATTTCACATAATATTTTTAAACAATTAGGTTAATCGTTAACACAAAGCTTTAGAAGCGGAATTTAATGAAAGTGATAGAAAATTATAATACACACGTAAAATAAACAAAAAAATATAATACGAAACATGACATTATACCTGGTTGTTTTAACTAGTTTCCTATTTCCTCCCAAATATATATGTTTTTTGTTATTATATTTTGCGTCTTGTAAATCATAAAACTCTTTGAAAGTCATTACTAATGAGATGCAGTACTCTCCATTACGTTTGAATAGTGTAAGTTAAAACATACAAGCAAAGAACAAGTGAGCATGAGCTAGAAATTTTTTAATCTTTATTAAATTTCATAAAGTAGTTAAATTTTCAGATTGTAATTACTTATATTTTTTTCAAAAATCATTCACCATCCTGCGTGCAAATTTGCAGCCAATTTTGTTGAAGTAATGGAGTTAGTTCACAGAAATAGGAACACACAAGTTACAAAAGTCAGTCAGTACTGTTGGAGCTCCTATCGCAAACATGGTCGCGACTGAGCGCATCGAGGCGCACAGGCGGAAAAATACGCCTAGGGAGGCGATCCGACAATGCGGCGCGAGGCGGCCCGCCCCGACCCGACTCGACCCCCCTGTGGTGTGCGTTACCCCATTAGAACTAGTGTAAGCGATTGGTGACGCATTTCTGCGATGCGATGCGACGCGATGCGGCCCGCCCTATTGAGCGCGTACCTTTAGCGCACCGAGCCACACTGACGAGTAACACAAAAAAATGAAAAGAACATAAAAATTAGTAAAGGCGTTTTCCAAAATAAGTAAATTGCTCTGAATGAACTGGAGAACTTAGTTATACAATTGCACCCATATTAGAGTCCTTTTCTAACCAACACAAAATTATAGAGAAGAAAACAAACTTTTACGGAAGACTTCTGTGCATATTAAAGATATGGTAGGCAATGTTGTTTCTTGAAGTAAGATGAAAGGTGTACTCCCACTTCGTTGACGCGAAGGAAACAGAAACCTCACATTAAATTCTGACTCATGTGAACAGAACCTAACTTAATTTCACTGGCTAATTAATGCTTACAGCACAGTTCTAAAAATATTACGCCCGACCCTGACTTTCGAGAGAACTTGGGTTGAAATCGGTTTTATATGGTTTCACTCCAGGTGAATAGCGGGATGTATAACATATGCTACCACCCCAATTATGTAATTATTTATCATTTAAATATTATTTTGTTAAGTGTAATTAATTATCATTTAAATATTGATTGTAATGATGTACATGGTATAATTTCTAAGCTAGAGGAAACCACAGATTAACAAACAATGTCAGTGGGTAGTATATATTTGAAAAGAATGGGATAGAAAATCTTTGGTCTGATGTGAGAGATTCTTAAAGAAAAAGAAGAAGGTAGGTGTGTGTGTAAAAAGCTGTAGGTGTTGGACTGTGTCGCAGTAACATTATATGAATGTATAGTTGTTCGAGAAGTGTTGTACTATAATTGTATTTTGTTTTGGTTGCGAGCTTTGAATTGACTATTTATTAAAAAACAGTTGAGAAAATACGTTAAAAACTTGGTGTTGTAACTTATGTAGAATTATCGACCATTTGATGAGCTATTTTATTACCATTGAATATCTTTAAATATTTTTTAAAAAATGTGACCTCTACTCTGTGTACGTGGATCAAAAGACGACTTATTTAGGGCCACGTCACCATAAGATCTACAGAGTTTCGAGCAAATAATTAATGGTATTTGCTCGACTTCAATTGGATGAATTTTAAATGTTTGGAGGTTACAGATGGAACCTTCAAAAGGCCACGGTCGAATTCCTTCCCGTCCTTTGCCTTCAATCATATCCCACCTCTAATAAGTCAAAGTTTTTTTAGTTTTATATTCCCTTGAACGTATGAAATCCTCTGCAGTAGCAAGAAATCTCCGAGGAGTATATCAAGGATTTATCGATTTCACTATTCCGTAAGATAGGGTTCAAGTCCAACCATAACGGTCTTTCGTGTTTTCTCGAACACTTGGATGACATTGAAAACAGCAGAGGAAACATAAACACCGGCAATCGCTGTCGTGCTTCGATCTTCGCCTGTGAGGTAGCTACTTCGTAATATCGCAAAGTGGTCTCGCTGCCCGATTTAACGTCATGATTGCTCGTAAACAAGTTTTAACAGGCGAGTGATAACCGGTTGGCCGACCCAACTTTGAAGCCAAAACTCGTCGCCAAATTGCGTTGTGGATGAGTCGAGCCTGGGGCTACAATTTCTTGATACACTACGACCGACCGACTTGCAAACCAATTTCCGTGGATAGTGTATGAAATTTTGATGCCACTCCTACGGTAACAACATGTGTGTTTGCAGCTCTCTTATCTTATTCATCAACTATACTATCGTATCTTTGCGACATTGGCTGAAAGTTACATCAACAGATAGACTAGGATGGAATTGTATAAACGTTGCTCATTACTAACTAGACGGCTGGCTATAGAATATAGGAACACAGATAAATTCTAGAGGGATCTTTATTATTTTTATTGAGAGAAAATTGATATCTGAAAAGTGTAAATATCATAGCAAAACATTTGACAGTAAATTCTATTGGGCACTACACTTTTGGCAAGTGATGGGAAGAGAGTTCAATATTCTTCATTTATTGATGATGTTGATGTGGGGATGTACGAGAGAAGTGAGGGAGTTGAGTTTCAAAACATTGGAGAGACCGTTACTTGAATATGGTGGTGATGAGACCCAAGTCTTGGGATTGGTGGCAAAGAAGGGCAGTTAGATTTGTTTGTAGAAATTATAGCAGAGCACAATGAGTATGAGGAAAGTACTTGATTTGAAGTCGTTGGAAGATAGGACCTGAAGAGTGGGCTGGAAGTGTACAAGGTGTATATTGGTGATGAAGCCTGAATTGATATTGTTTTAAGAATTAAGAGAAGTACATAGAGGTAAAAGATGAACAAGACAACAAACTGTCACTGGATTTCAGGCATGTGGGTATCGGAGAACTTTCTTTTCAACATAAATGAGTCTGGAGTTACCAACGGAAGTACAGAATTATTTAAAATTCGGAAATGGTAGATAGGAAAATTTTACTGAAAGGATTTAGTATATATATAATAAAAATTTTAAGCAGATGTTTAAAGAAATCAATAATTGTTGTAATAGTGACAGAATTACTGTTCATTGAATCTGTGAATAGATCGGAATGATTTTTTCTAAACAATGGACAATTTATTGGAACTGGTAAATAAGGTCGGTGTTTGAATAATATTTCGGAATTTGATATGATATAATAAAATTTTCAATAATCATTCTTCACAAAATCAAATACTACCATCAGCAACTACTTTAAAATATTTATTAATTTCGTTGAAAGAAGGTATTGTTTCATAACTATTATTTCTTTGACACCGATGAATTACATACTGTAAAACTTTAAAAAGTAAATAACCAATATGAGAATGTTACTTGTGTGGCTAAAGTGGAGATGAATTTAAGTAAAATAGCACCCCAAATAAATTTAGAATACAATAACTAATAAACGAAAGAAAATAATTGCGTCTAGTCACTGAAGCAAAAGTATCAACACAAAAATAGCAAAGGGTACGAGGAATGTCATAGAACATATCAAATCTCCTTGCTTGCTTAGTACAATAAATAACAATATAAGTTTTACAGAGCTAAAGCCTCTTTGCTTTAGACTGCTGTGGTTTCCTTAACTTATACTAATTTTTCCGTACATATTTAGTGTTTGAATGATGCGAAAGGCCGCTCATGGATCTCTGCTATGCCTGTGTTGTTAACGAGAAACTCCATCTCGATAAGAATCTCTCTCTCTCTCCTCCTGTTGTAAACACTTCTGACGCTACCAACTTCATAATTCAATAGCCCGAGGTAATAGTGCGTCAAGCTAATTTAAATTCATGAATTTAGAGGCATTGGAGGCAATCAAAGCAGATGAGTACTTGTGAATGCCTGAAGTACGTAGATTGTTATGGATAGAATCATACTGAAACGCGTAAAAAAAACTGTTATTTTGTTCGTCGATATTCTGTTGGCGATAAGACAGTAAATTTATTTATTGAATGTTGTGTGTAATTTAATTTATTGACATCAAATTAAGCCCATCAAAAAGCCAGTTTTGATACAGAACTACAACTTATGCAACCAAATCAATCAAAACAGTAAAAAAATTATGTACCATTAATCGGATGCAGCCGAAGTCTTTGGTGGTCCGAGTTAATTGTTTAAACGACTGTTTGTGTGGCTCATTGTAGTGTAAAATATCGACGTTCGTCATACCATGAACTAAGGTTTTAACGGAAGTCATCTTTGTGGATGCGGAGGTTCAATACTTAACCTCCGCAAATGCGGATGTTTTGCGGATGCGGAAAAATAAATTTATAATTATTTAAATTATAATGTTTTATTAAAAATAAAAAATAAATTTAAAGAAGTAAATTTTTATCACAGTCTATTTCCATACCATACTGATTAGTTTTTTGCAACAACATAAAACGTGGGATGATTTCACAAGTTAATTCAATTATTTACATAGCTACGAACGCCTCATTAAAACAAAATTTGTCATACCAACTTTGCGGAATTCGCGGTTCGACTAATTCGAACGACAAATACAAAGCTGCGTCACCGAACATCCCTGCTCCTGCTAGCCACTTTTCCACCGTTGTAGTGGCCATTCACAGTCCAACCTGTAGGACCTTTGATGATCCGATTTTGCGATGTAGGACTCTTGTTGGGTCGTGAAAAGGATTTCAGGACTACATGTAGCACGTATTGAACTCCCAGACAATTAACACGGGTTCCTGCCGTCCAACATGCTATGTTCTTAGTGTTCGATAAGGACACTGGTGTTCCGCGAGTTAGTAAAAGTGGAAAGGACTTTTTGGAATATCTTATTGGGTGAGCGCATCCTACATAGAAATCGTGCGAGTTTGACCGCAGACAGGCTGTTTTATATGCAAGTTCAAACTTGTAAATTCGTCGCTTAGGTAACAACGTCATTTAGTTCAATGTTACTCTTATTGCAGGATTATAAGAAAAAATCAACCACATTTAAACAAACCTCTGTTATACGTCCGAATTAAGCAGAGGTAGGATTTTATGCGGATGATCCGCATTTGCGGAGCTCCGTTAAATCCCTACTCTGAACTTCCAAAGCAGAATTGTACTGTGGCTGTTTCGCCGAGTGTTTTACTCTAGCACGCGATGCCAATGGGACAGCCTAGAAGCCAATTATCTACGAGGCGCGTCCATAAAGTAAGTTCCGTTTCAATTTATCTCCGCTGCAGCGCTGCGATTGCAGTTCCGCACATGCGCTGTAGACGATGTGTATCAAGGGGAAGAACGTGCGCCATTTGGAGATCGCTGTTAGTTACGTACGCTTTGTTGTGCTTGTTTGAAATGTCGGCGTTGATTGAAAATCCCGCCGCCTGTGAAATCAGGTCTGTGATTCGGTTTCTGAATGCGAAGAAAGTGAAACCAAGTGAAATTTATCGGCAAATTTGCGATGTTTACGGACCAAATGCGATGAGTGATTCGATGGTGAGAAGATGGGTCCGACAGTTCAATGGCGGGCGTAGTGATGTGCACGATGAAGAACGAAGTGGGCGTCCACCTTTGGTTACAGAAGAACTGGTTCACGCGATTGATGACAAGATCCAGGAAAACCGTAGGTTTACAATTAGTGCCCTCGCTATGGACTTCCCCCAAATTTCACGATCACTGATGCATGAAATTGTTACCAAACAACTGAAATTCCGTAAACTTTGCTCACGTTGGGTACCAAAGATTCTCACTGAGCAACACAAAACACAACGGATGGGTAGTGCACTTGAGTTTTTGACCCGTTATGCTGAAAGCGGCGAAGAATTTCTGAGACGGATAGTCACAGGAGATGAAACGTGGGTTTCTTGCGACACCCCTGAGAGTAAGCGGCAATCAATGGAATGGAGGCACACTTCATCCCCACCAAAGGTTTAGCCGAAGCAAATCATGACACCTCGGAAAATGATGTGCACAGTGTTCTGGGACTGGAAAGGCATCCTACTCATTGACTTCTTTCCGCGTGGTCAAACAATCAAAGCAGATGCTTATTGCGAGACACTTCGGAAATTGCGCCGTGCAATTGAGAATAAGCGCCGGGGACTGCTGTCAAAAGATGTTGTTTTGCTTCACGACAACGCACGACCACACACTGCAAACGTGACGAAAAACCTCGTACAGGCATTTGGCTGGGACGTGTTTCACCATCCTCCACAGCCCTGACCTCGCTCCTAGCGACTTTCATCTGTTCTTACATCTCAAGTCTTTCCTTGGCGGTCATCACTTCACCAATGACGACGAGCTGAAAGAAACCGTTTCCAACTGGTTGAAGACACAGGCGGCAGATTTCTATGAAGAAGGTATACAAAACCTGGTGCCACGCTATGACAAATGACTGCAAAATTTCGGCAGTTATGTGGAAAAGTAGTTTAAGAGTTGTAGAATTTTGTGCAATAAAAATTTCTTCTGTATCTGTGTACAATTTCATTTTATTACCAAACGGAACTTACTTTCTGGACGCGCCTCGTATTTGGAATCAGATCCAATCATTAAATACATAGCTCAAATAAGTTTCGTATCACCTACATACAATTTAAATCGTATTAATTGTAGTGGAAGTAACCTCTCCATTTGATTTTTAAATTAATTCGTAATTTAAAAGGCGACATAGGTGATTTAATAAGAGATTCATTACTATTATTAAAAGAAAATAATGTTAACACCTTAGCAGATGGAACCAGAAATGCATTAGCAACACGTGTCTAACATTAAAAAAATAAGGGGACAAATTATGAATATTTCAAGCACATGAGCAGTTTAAAAAATGGCCGACTACATGCAGGACTAAAGCAACTATCGGTATTTTTGTTGGCAACGAAACAAGATGTTCAGGGAGCAAATTTATGCCCAGCGCGTAGGGATTTAGAAAAGAGGTTATTTGTACACGGCGCAGGAAGAAGTGGGAGTAAAGCCTCTAGCCAATCCGGAACGAGCTGGGTATAGTGAGAGAGTGAAAATGTACACTGGAAATATTTTAAACTAAGCGATGTTTCTTTTGCTTTGAGTTTTCTTGACTGAACGATTTTTCTGTCATGGAGATGCAGGAACAGGATGGCATGGGCGACAACGGTGAGGAGACGTCATCTTTCGCTGCCTGGAGAATTTCGACGTGAGAAAATGCGCCCTTTCATTTTTTCCCACATGCAAAGAAGGTGTCATAAGTCTGTATTTTCAGACGTTTCAAATTGTTATAACGGGGAAACTTTGGCTAGTACAATATTATCTAAACCGTATAGGTAGTAAATTTCCACATGTGCTACGTATGAAGATTTCATGTTTTGCATTTAGTTTCGGGGATTAATACCCGACAGCAACACTGAGCGAGGAGACTCGCCATGATAAAAATTTCAAGTTTCTATCACAGTTAAAGTGAGTTAGATTTTTCTTTGATAGACAGAATAAAGTTTTTCGTCACTTCGAGACAGAATTCATGAGCTAGTGTGCTGAATGATTCATGTAGGGGTGGCTCTTATCTAAATATATGTAGTATCAATATATTTCTTTGTAGGATAAGTGAAACGTTTAATTTGTGAATATTCTTGTTATTCAAGTAGCTTGTTCGGATCTAATATTAAATAAACGTAAATTATGTCTTAAATAGTTCGTTGAGATCTAATATTCAATAAATGTTAATTGTGTTCATCTTTCAATATGACTAGCTTCATGGATTTATCCCGTCATAATTTTCCCAAATGTATGAGGATTTAGCATGCAAATTATGAAAATTATTTTCAGTTATCAATAGGCTTATAATAGCACTATATCTTTGTTGGTCACTATATTATTCCTATAACATATTTAATGCAAAGAGGTAAACAATACACGAAACCTCAACATATTTGTAAAAGGTAATGCTCCTCAAAATAAAACTGAAAGAATTTCTGTATCAGAAAAAGTCCTAATTAGTGACATAGTTTTGTAAGGAATTTTTTTCAGCTTCAGTATGGGGTAATATGTTCCCTTGCAATGACACATGCTTGGATCCATGTAGACATACTGTCCACTACCTTGTTAATCGTTTTTTGGTCCAATTAATTGTACTATTCAATATCGATTCTGCGTGAGAACTGTAGATGTAAAGTCGGTCACCAAGACTAGAAACTGTGATTATTAATTGATCCTAGATCCGGGGAACTTGCAGGAACTGTAATTAACCAATTCGTCCTGTCATTAATTGATGATGGTTACCTTTAATTACTTCACCCACAAATGTACCGTTCACTGTTGTTGGCCACCAGTGGGTTTTACCATCCTCCAAAGGTTAATTACCTACTGCTTTGAATGGATTAAATTGTTCCATGAAATGACAACACCGACGAATCACTTTTCATTTCATATTTATTTCGTTGAGCTACATAGTGACATCACCTTAGGATAAGGCAATAGGCTCATCCAGAGATACTAAGGACAAGTACACAAATATTCCTGCAATGAAACTCAGAAACGACTGTAAAACTGGTTGGCGACTCAAAAACAAATC
Source organism: Vandiemenella viatica (assembly GCA_031002005.1). Classification (NCBI taxonomy): domain Eukaryota; kingdom Metazoa; phylum Arthropoda; class Insecta; order Orthoptera; family Morabidae; genus Vandiemenella; species Vandiemenella viatica. The sequence goes on from JARYHS010013631.1 coordinate 103,462,142, forward strand.
TTCTGACAACGACAGACAAATACTATGCAAGCCATCTCCGTGCGTTTAAATAAACGCTACAGAAACATCCAGGAGTCAATAAGGAGTGCCGACAGACGTTTCTCCAACTCTAACAATACTTTAATAATTAAATCTATACTAAAACAATTAAAAATTGTACAAAATAACTCACAATCATTATAAAACACCTTAAAATGAAAGTTAATACTATATACATGCATTTACACTAAATTATCAACACAAAACATTCCAAACCTTTGATAATCGTCCTTCAAACATTGTGGCTCACATTAACACTTACAAATTTATACCTAATACTTTCCTTGATTGTGTTCCAAATCATTTCCACAGTTTCTCTCCATGAAACAATGTTCATTCACATGGAGAATATAGAAAAATTCACAATTAATCACACGAAAAATATACATACCCACAATTAATCAACTATCATCTTGCTTTACATAATTCTTAACATAAAATTTCATAAAAGGTCTGGGTTGTTACAATATTCTATTCGGACGTTACCAGCATGATGAAGCAATTCATTAACCATACTACGACCACTGACTCGCTCGTTATCGTCCATGAGTTTTCTCAAAAATGCTAGTGAAACGTTCCTCTATGGATTGAACGATGTTAGTGCTATATGCCAAACATTGAGGTGGACATAAATGCACAGTAGATATGTGTGGTGACCCCTTCTAATCCGATGTCAGAACATCACTAACTACCAACTTGCTGCACTCGATTGACACTAAGTCAAAGTTGTGCAACATTTAAAGGTAATTTCTAATACAGTTTACCACAGTAGTCTGGCCAAAGACATTGGAGGGATTCGTCGCTCACCATCTTGCCCCAGTTCGGAATGATCTTTTGTTTAGTTTATCGCCGATCTGTAACGTTGTTGCGTCCTGGTTGGCTTTTACTTCCGCGAGCTGTTCGGAAGATGAGAGCTTGATATTAGAATCAATTGCAACATGGGTATTCACTTCAGACTAGGGAACTCGGAGTGGAATAACTGGTAGAAATAAAAACAAACACACACAAGAATTACAAGAAACAAGTTTGCAGCTCACGAAGACCGACTTACATCTGTGAACCTAAGTTCCGTCGGTAAGGCTTGCTAAGAAAATCAAAGTCTAAGGGAGTCAAAGTCTAAGGCTAAGAGAGGCGCGAGTTCTGAATTCTAAGTTCAACTCCTACATTTGTTTAACCTAAGTCCCAGGGAGGTGCGTGGCTTCAAGGTACTATTCGACCATGTCGTTCCGTCGACTAAGTCCTATACTGGCATCAGAGCCTATGCCAGAACCTAAGTTCTGCTTCCTCATGAAGCCTGAAGGCGAGAGTCGAAGGCCTGCTAGTCTAGCTGCCGTGCCCCGCTCCGGTCAGCTTCCAACCCCACTCACTGGCGGCTGGTCCCTAACTAGCTCTGTTGCTTGCTGGCCCTACTCTGGCTTCAGTGGCCAAATGACCCCCTTATATATCGCTTGATTGCGTCCTTAATCTGCCTTCTAGAAGCTTCTGTCACGTACTCCCCCGGGTCACGTTGCAATACACATGCCTATTCACCTTATTCGGGCCCCTGGTGTCTGCTTCCCGGATACTTCTCTTGGTATCTTCCATACTTAATGACGTTGTTGATCTGTTTTCTGGAGACTTTCTAGTCGTTGCCTCACTAATGTCTCTTTCCTATACTTGCGGCTTCTCACGCAACTGAATATTCCTAACTATTTTGTATTTATTTCACGATATTCGTGACACATTCGCGACAACGTGCGCCGTGACGTCGAGGTGAAGTGCTGGACGCCGGGAACGGAAGTTTTGGATAATAGATTATGAGATAGCGATTAAAATTTTCAGAGCGTCGTGATACTGAAATGAATTATTTACGCTAACTAAGGCAGACATTTGCGGTTGCCTTCCTTTGAATTAAGCCTGATTCATGGCCCACAAACGAGCCGACAGCGTTCGCCAATATCTTGACGGTGCTTGCTTGAGGCAGAGAATGTGTGAAGAAGGCAATGAGAGCAAAGACATTATCTTACAGAAGTGATTAGACGTTGACAATCGAGTCGAAAGATCTTGTATTCCGAAAGTCAGCTGGACAACAGACGAACAATACATGAAGTCAAGTTTCTGTAATCATGTGTTTCATTTTTTCTTTTTTGCCATTAAAATTTAAATATTAATTATTTAATTTCTTGACGATAAATATAACCTTACGAACCCCTCATCATTTAATTACGAAGAGTGGTGGGTGACTGGTAACGTTCTGGCCTAGCATTCGAGAGGACTAAGGTTCGAATCATCACCCGTTCATCCAAGCTTTTGAAAAAGGCCATATCCTAATTCCTTCCCCTTCCTTATACTCACCCCAGTCTTTTCCATTGACGTCGATGAGGTGCAAACCCACAAGTAAAGAAATATTCATGTAATTATAATTAAAAAAAATACTCTTGCTAATATTAACACTCGGAAGTACACCATTTCACATTTTTCTGAGGACCCCTTCCTTTGTGCTCGTAACGCAATAAAAAATAGAATAGTTTTAAGACGGAATTTCGTGTCACATAACGAAACATGGGACATAAATTAATATTGAAACTATTTCACCCACGTTAATTAATTGCTAGGTTCGTCAAACTTTTTGCGGCTTTGTGGACGACTGTAGGATCAATTAAGAAACGAGACATTGTCAGCAGGTATTGGAACTGGTTATTTCTTTTAAGAGATTAAAACTGTGTCGGAGCCAACGTTCCGGCTGAGTCAGCGGTGTTCTCCTTAACGCCTATGGCCAACCCGTAGATCGGTCAGGGACAATGTGATTACTTGGCAGCCCATCCCAGCCGGAGAGGATAACGAACGAAACGAGGAAATACAGCTCACATTGCTGCGATGTGTACTCTGCACTATTTCAGAGACCTTTTGTTTTTTAATAGAATCTGGCTACGGGTCCGTGTATCTAACGACGCATACGTACGTGTTTCTTTCCTTTTTTTTTTAATCTGCTTAACGTCTCTCTAACAGCGAGATCTTTAGAGACGGGAAAGGATGGGGGGGCAAGGAATGGGAAGGAATTCAGCCATGGCCTTTTGTAGGAAGCATCCCGGAATTTGCCTGGAGTGATTTGGGAAATCATGGAAAACCCAAATCTGGATGCCCGGACGGGGATTCGAACCGCCGTCCTCCCGAATGCGAGGCCAGAACGACGTGTTGCTCATATTATTTATTGGATCACTCCTTGTGTTTTGTATAACACCTTGTATAGACTACTCGAGACGAAAATAACACATAATTTAAATCATTCGTGTCCTTTACGCCTCGTCGACGGCTAAGGTCATTAGAGGCGGTGGTTGGACTCGAACCGGTAACCATTGCGACGCGAAAGCAGCTAGCTACCCCAGCGCTGCCGGGATCTGCTTAAGAAACTATGCAAGGCTAAATAAAACGTGTATTAATTCTCGGTTTAGCTTTCACACCGGTGAAAGCGATTAATATTTTCTTCTTCCTGTATTCTTCTTGTATTGTATATCCCACTGACGTCGAGGTAATTAACCTTTAATCATTGACACATATTTTTTAATATCCTTTCTCATCATTCGCTTCGTGTTTCTTCCAAGCACTGGTTATAGTACTGAAGTCACGTCGCCCTGCCTGGAAGACTGCTGTCAGTTTGAAACCTAATTTCTTAGCTGAACTGCGGAATGGTCATCTTCAACACCACAGGGTGTTCATATTAGCAGTCCTTGCTCAAAACTACCAGTATTCAACAAACCGCCGTCAATTAGGTGCAACTTAAACCGTATTACATGTGGTCCGGGAAAAACTGCATTAACTCTCCACATCTGGGACTGGGCAGATTATTGGTTCTGACTGAGACTGCGGTAAGGTTTTACCAACTGTATCATACATTGTGCAGGATTGCCCATTGCGTGCCTTTCGTGGAAGCCTCGAAAATTTAAATTTGACTACTCCGAAAGCGGTGACCTGGTTGGAGCACCTCGATGTCATGTTATAGTGTTTATGGTTGGCGATTCTGTCATAGAGGCCTCATCACCTGCAAGCTGTGGGCCTTGTCTGCTCAATTATTATGTATTTTATTTTATTTTATGCGAATAGACCTATATAGATCACGCAAAACGTAGTAATTTTCTGTCTGAGTTTCTTTTGACATTCCAGTATTCTCGCATTCGTTTACTGAAAGCAAGTTTTCTCTCTTCTGTCCATGTTGTGCTGGTATTCTTGGCTTTGGTTTCTGCCATGACTACCCAGTCGTGTATTTTTTGTCTGAAGATCTATGATTTATCAACTCTTGATTTTAGCTCTTTCCAGGTCTTGTCTTACTTGATCGAACCAACTGTCAGGCATTTTTAATTGTTGCTTGAGTTTGAATATCTGCTTAGTTAATCTGTGATCTGGCATCCTGTAGATGTGACCGTAGAATTTTAGTCTGCGTTTTCTGATGCCGTTGGCTATGTTTGAGTGTGTACTCTACTGTGTTGTTTGACTTTAGTCTGTAACCTTCTTCCGTTTTGGTTCATCCAATAATTTTCCTGATGATTCTTTTGGATGTTCTCGATGTCCCTCTTAGAGTTTAGTGTAAGTGTTTCTGTGGCGTAAAGAGAATTGGGTTTAATAACTGTATTGTAATGCCTAATTTTTGATTGGATTCATACGTTGTTTTTGTTTTAGATGTTGCAAGTCTGTCGAAAAGCTTTTTTTATCTTGTTGAGTCTGTTTTGTTGTTCTTTTTTTTTCGAGTCCTGTTGGATTGATAATTTCGCCTAAGTATTTAAACTCGGTGACTGTTGATTTTTCCATATTTTGTGTCCAGTGTTTTATGTTTAGTTTGTATGATTATTTTGAAAGAAAGTTAAGTTCAGTATGATTGTAGTCGAGTATTATGTCATGTAGCATCATACGCTAAATAAATATATAAGCACACTAAGAAGCGAAGAAAAGGTTTGTGTCACGGCACAAACAAGTGATTATCTTCATCATGACGGATGTAAACTGTAACGTCCGCTTTTATATAAGTTTTATGCCTTTATTGTTTTTCGACAATAACACAGCGTAATAAACGTTGATTCGCTTTTGTATACTCCGTATTCAATAAAAATACATAGGAATCTCCCTATTCATTAGCAGAACAAAATGATTTTTTGCATTCGGATAGTGAATGTTCGTCGGGTAATGAACACGAAGTTTTACCTGCGGAGAACCAGAATGAATCAATCTTAGATCAAATACCCCAGAAGTCAGTGGTTAAGAAATTTTCGACATCCCTTGCTACTGTTAAGAGGCTTTATTACGGAAAACGTAATTGTATGGAATTGTCGTCAGAGTCTCCGTCGAAAAAACACTGTAAACCTGCTCATAATATCGATGACCTACGTAAACGGTGCTACAGGTAGTGTCCTCAAAGAACTAATCAGCTTTCCCATTATTTAAAATACAAAAAAATATTTTTTGACGCAATGAGAACGAGTGGTTTGAAACTCTGAGGTGAAAATATAAGGGAATACGTAAACCTGAACTCAAGAATCTAGATCAAATAGAAGAAGATGAGATTACATCCAGGAGACGCATGTCAGAGATAGCGTAACTAAATAGCCTTTAGGGTTAAGGGCTAAGCACGTTCTTGTTTCCATCTATCTCCGAGTCATGTAAAGTTTTTACAGTTGTGATTTGTTTTTGTGTTTTTGTGACGTGACGTAAAGTGTTGGAAAACATTTGAGAATTCGTGTATGAGAGCATTGATAAACACCTAAACATCATTATCCCAGAGGGATGTATTCAGGGCTGATACTGTATTCGAATTCGGGACCATTTACCTCCCTTCATTAATACGACAACACATTCATTCGATTTGCCATAACTACGTATAGAAAATATACCAAACTTGACTAACACGAATTTTTGGTTCATGCAGCAGACTACGCGTTATTGGTGTTCAATTAATGATTAACTGTTACTGCTTGTCACTAACTTCTAACTATGAATGAAACAAGAGCCAATTTCGAAATGAATTTGTTAAAAAATCAAATTATTAATATTCTCCATTAGACTAGTGATTATATGTGAAATTTCTTGAGCTTAATTTCTAGAAATGCACATATCAAATCCTTATTTTTTCAGAAAATTTAGTAAACTAAAGAAATAATAATAGTAATTTTAATTGCTGAGATTATTTGCACAGTTAACCACGGATGTAAATCTGAATATAATTATGAATTCTAGATATTAAGGAACCTTCACAAGTGATCTCAACCTTGTCACTAAAGGTGTGGGTTGACATGAACAATACCACAACATATGGGGTCACAGTCGAGTCTGCATTTAGTTTCTGTATAGTGTACTACGCGCCACCAGTACGTAGCATAACAGGTTAATATGTTAAACGAGATTTTTAGTACAAAGTACTACCGAATGTGATGGGCGAGCAGTATTCACTCACCTCGAATTCGGGAGGACGTGGGTTCGAATATCCGTCCGGCCATTCGGACTGGGATTTTCCTTGGTTTCCCCAAATCACTCCAGACGAATGCAAGGATGCTTCCTTCAAATGGCCATGCCCATATTCTTCCCTGTTACTTGTTCCCACTCCTTTCTTCCCTCTAGTTACCTCGATGTTGACGAGGAGTAAAGATGTAAGGGGAAAAAAAGTACTTCCATGATTTTCCGATGAGAATAATCGACTAATATTCAGATTATAGTCCATTGACTTTCAAAATCTCGGGCTGAAATAAAAATGGTTTCGGGAGCTTTACTTTCATTTCTCCTGTACTAATTTAGTAGTTGGGTGGATGGGCTGTGGGTTCAGTTGGAATGCTTGTTTTCGAAATAATGCTTGGTTTCATTCCTCATTTTTTTTTTCTGTAATGTATTACATTTCGCAACAGTTGGAAAATTACTCATCTCTTAGCTCACACTCAGTATATTTGTAATCGTAACGAACATATTTTCTGTACGGTTTCAAGCTGAAATTTATAGCGACACTGTTTGCGATACTTTATTTGTACAATATGAATTACTGATGTTCGTTACTGATCATTGAGTATTTCTTTTTAGTATATTTTAATATATTTCAGCAAGAAATTAAATTGTTTTACGGTAAATGCTGGTGTAACTTTTTTTTTTTTTTTTTTTTTTTTAAGGAAGGGGGAGAATGATTAAAAGAGAATACGCAGATATGTTCAGTGGTTTAAGCCCAAACGCTGTCGGTATACTGCAGAAGGTCTTTGGTTACTGAAGCAATTTCGCTATAGCCCAATGCATGAAAATAGTCCTTCCATGATCACTTAGTCTCTCGTTTTCCGTGACTGCGCCACTCCTTTGATCTTGGTTGAAAGGGCGAGGTTGCGAAAAACATTTATGGCGATTTGTCGACACTTAACTTCGGATGCGGCCAATTTGTTTCACTATTTTGAAGCTTATGTGATTTGTGTTTGCTATTAATGATGTCAAGGAACAAAATCGTACATCTAGGGCGCTAAAAGGCGGAAGTAATATTAGCATACCTGCGAGTCGCCTGGACATTGGGAAGCAAATGAAAGCTATAGTCGAAAATGTATTCAAGATATCTTAGGAATGTTTTCCATAACGAAGCTATCGTGAAAAACATTACAAGCACTGTACTTTGAGGTGTTTCTGTCAAATCGTTATATAGTATCGACAGTACCTTATGTTTGTTATATCATTTTCTGTTTTGTCATCGCCGTCCAAGTTTTCTCGTGTAAATAAGGCGGAGGAACGGATAGCTTTTAACAACGCCTTTTATACTTGCAAATGGAAATGGATTCTGTAACAGTATGTACTAGAAATCAGGGGAATTAACTGAATTAAAGAAGTGAATAGTTCTGTGTCGTAATATTTCGGGACTCTAAACTGCCCTCGGCTTCTGGGAATACTTCGCTTTGTTTACTAGAACAATCCTTATTCTAAATTCTACGTTAAGCTGTAGCTCCCTTTCAACCGGTAGGATTACCACGTTGTTTTAAACCACAACAAAAGCGGAATACGCGGTAAACTCTGGACTTAAGGCCACACGTAATTTATTCATTTCTAGCAGTCAATTCTGACCACCCAAACTTAATCCACAGTGTAGTCTCAGATGGTTATTTCGCGTTACGTTAAGTCATATTTTTGTAGGTTTGTGACAAAAAATTTGTCTTTAAATTACATAAATAGCAATCATTTAATCGAACAAGAAATCGTTGGCGATTTAAACAGCTTGAATATTACATTACAGAATCAAATGTTTCGTACTTTAATTACCTTTTTTCGTACACAAAATGCTTATCCGTTCCATCAAGGACAAACAAGTGAATACTCCTGGAAAATACATATGATTAAGAATTGGCTTTGAAACTCAAAATCAATAAAATCAGGAGACAGCTCACATACATAAATAATGCATAGAAATGTTACACAAAAACCATGAAAAATGTAACAGTATCTTAAATAGATTCATTAGAATTTAAAACTCAGTTATATTAGATTAGGCATTTCATCCCATTTGAAATGAAGTATCTGGGACAAGAAATAATAATAAATCAAAATAAAAGTCTCATAACCAATAAATTTAGCAGCGAAATATAAGAATATCAAAGTAGCAATATCCATTCGTTTTAGAGACGGACAATAATCTCTAGTGCTAATAATTACGTTTCTACATAATTGAAAAATACTCCTACATAACTATTTTTTGTATACTTAAAAAATGCATTATGAAAGCATGGAATTTGGAGGCATCTTCTATTCTCTTATCTCTCTTAAGTCTCTCATTAAGGGATAAAAACCCTTGAATTGGGGAAACTCAGTTTTTAATTTGTAATTTGTTCAGTCTAAACTTTAGCTATTCAAAGTTTTACAGTGAACTATTTTTTTTCTTGATCTGCACAAAAGTCAATGATATGTAATCCTTGACTAAGTTTTATCAAGTCTTACAGCTACATATGTCGTCACTTAAATCGGTGTATTCAATATTTTCTGATACAAGATAAAGTAATAAGTGAACATTGTAAAGTGGCGTTGTAACCATATAAATCTTTAAAAAGACTTCTAAACAGTGCCAGTGGGGTTAATTTAGACTGATTCTTAGTACATGGTTTAGTACTTGAAACATTTCCCAAGATCAACTTACTGAAAACATACAGAACGTACCTATTTTCTTGTTTACATTTAGGGTATTGTAGAGTTTATTCTAAAAAACAATGTCCCAGACAAGTTATTTTCTAGACATGAATATACGTTTTAATTAATTTTCAGAACTTATCTATATTCTCCAAACCATCATTTCTTCTATTTTTAAGACTTTATATTATTTCTTTCCTTTATTCTTCATAGGGCTAGAAGCCGTCATTCGAGGTGTGAGAGAAACTGCCTAAAATTTTAAGTAACGAAACAGATTCTACCATTATGTAATAATAGCAATCAGCAATATAAGTGTTAGACTTTAATATATAGTTTGCTCCAAATATTACAACTGCGAGAACTAAATTAAACAACTGGAAGTATTTTTATATAGTTTCATACAATGTAATAACCGGGGTCCCTGGACTAAAATGAGGAATACATATTTCTGATGCCGTATCGGAAATCCAAAAATGAAGACAAATGTGTTTGGTCGTTAGTCTATTTTCTACTTTGAACACAATTCACACAAAGCTGCTGGTCCTATTTTGATGAGGTATCCAGCAATATGCAGCCAATGGTTCCATTAGTGTAATAGGTATGGTTCATTTGAATATGACGTCTAAGTGCCGAAAGTTTCAGCAAATTAGTATCCATTAAACTACAATTCTCCCACCAACAGCATCATACTGAAATTATTCGGCATTGATATTCATTGTCACCAATCGTTTAATTCTATCTGGGAGTCGTGACCAAAACTGATTTCTCAGTGCATTTGCGATATATTGCCTATTCGTTGGCTACAAATTAGGAGATCAAATTGTCGGTGCGATTATCTTCATAGAAATTCTGACTTCATTTCGTAATCCATTAGAAAATAAAATAATATAAAACTCGTGAACGAAGCTACGGGCATCAGCTAGTTATTGAATAAATCGGTATTGTGTAGAAGTACATTAATAATTTTTTTTCATTTTGAATTGCTTGGAAAATTCTATAAAAGAGATATTAATATGTAATTGTTAGTTTCTGAGAGTACCGCCATTTTCTTAAGGTGGTTTGACTATGGATATATTGAGTGCGTCTTGGAAAAATGTTTTCATCAAAAGAGCAATTTCTAATATCGCTGATAGCTCTTCTAACAACAGCGAAGCACTATTAATGAACGTAAGGAAATGTCATAAAAATTATGAGAAAGGCTTTAATAATGTTTTTTTTCAAGTCGTAATGCTTTTAATACATCTGTGGAAGTAGTCTTCGTTAGTTTCTTCGGCGACTTTTTTAAACTTGTTATTAAAAGTAGATCCTATAGATGTTGAAGGTTTTCTTTCATGAGACACTGCGTTTTTTATTTAAATAATATGGATGTATGTTAGTTTGGGTCAACTAGGATCACATTTAGACTTTTTTTTTTGTTTGGATGTATACACATCCGTGTTACAACTAAAGTTATTAGTCTTATAGGTAACCTACAGTTTAACGTGAAATCCGAACCAAGAAAGCATTCTGTAGTACTTCTCACTACACAGCAAGTTGTGTTAGAGGTGAAGGTTGGGTTAAGGGATTATGAAAACGCCCGGTGTCACAGAGAATCGAACCAGGAACCTTTAGATCTCCAGTCTGACACGTTAGCCATAGAGCCATCACGTCGCTTTTTAAATAATATACTAAAAGGCTTTTTCTTTAATAATCTGTTGATCTCTGTGATTATTACCAAACTGTCAAATTTTAGTGTAAATCCCCACTATGCTTTGAGAAACTGGTTGATAATATATTTGACTTAGGCTTTTCGTTTGTACTAGCACGAAGTTTTAATACCTACCCATATTGATTTCTTCCAAAATCTTTTTACGACTCATTGGAAATGCTCATTGGTGAGGAAGTTTCCTTGAACACCAAAATATTTTTGCGGATAGTTACTAAATTTTAAGTTTACTTAGCCTAAGTTTTTTGTTTAACGTTTTTATTAGATTAGAACTTATAAGTCTCCCTTTGAGTATGCTGATAGTATTTACATTGCCTGCAAAGTAGTCAGTAAGGTTAGATTTTTTTTAGGAAAACGGCAAATATTGTATTCTTTTTACTTTAGTTATTGTATTCGTAGGAAATTGTCAAAACTTATGCCTGAAACAAGTACTAAAAATTCCATTTGGTGAATATTAGTAAAATATTTTAAAAAGTTTGAATGGGCAAACATCATGCAAAACTTTTCATGAAATTTTAAGTATTTTTGCAACATTTTGTCATATATTGTATGAAGGGAACGGGAAATAGATTGAACGAATTTCTCAAAACTTGGTGGCTAGTGCGAAACTTTCACGAAAAATATACGATGAATATCGAGGTTGATGGTTTGTAGTAGGATAAAAAAAAGAGCCGGTTATTTGCAGCAATTGTTTTTAAGTTGTATATTTGTCAAATGAAATAGGTACGTAACAAAACATCTACAACGTAAGGAACTGAAAACAATTCGGCCATGGCATTTTGAAGGAAGCATCCCGGCATTCGGCTGGAGTGATTTGGAAAAACCATTGAATAACAACTCTGGATGTCCGGACGGGTACAACTTCTTATGAAACAATTATAAATGATGACGTTATATTAAGTTTATTAGCTTTTTATAGCAGTAATAAATACGTAAGACCGATTTTTTTTCTTATTCTGAATAAACATATCTGCTATCTAAGAAAGTACAGTAGAGTGTCGGTAATCCAAACTAATTGGGATCGAAAGTTGTTTGGATTATAGATTTGTACGGATATTCGTTTTTTTTAGCTTTGTTTTACATGGTTTCTGTTTTGCCTTTAATATTTAATTTTACGTATCCGAAACAAAAGAAGTCTGTTACTTTCTTCGGCTTCATATTGGAGACACTTGTGCTTCCCTTTTTAAGATGAACATGATGCTATTGTGGGTGTATAATGTTGGTAGGAAATACTAAAGTTAACCGGCTCACTGAAAAAATATTGTTACAAAATACATTCAGCTTCATAGCCAATGTTTGGTTGGTCACTAGGATATTGCGACGATTATACAATAACAAAATCTAGGTGTAAAACTCATTATACGTTGTTCTTTGTTAGTGGAATTTCCGAACAAAACATGTGCAAAGCTGTTTTGTACTGTAAATCTGTTAATAGAAAGAAAGTTGACGTTGCTGTGTAACAATACGTGAAATTTTTTTAAAATGAATTAAAAAATATAAAAGTTTGTTCGAGTAATTGACGGTTTGGATAGTTGATGTTTCGGATAGTTGACGATTCGGATATTTGACGTTTTGAATACTTTGTGTTTCGGATAGCTAACGTTTCGGATAGTTGATGTTTTGTATAGTTGACGTTTCAGATACTTGACGTTTCGGATAGTTGACGTTTCGGATAGTTGACGTTTCGGATAATGAAGTTTCGGATACTTGACGTTTCGGGTAATGAAGTTTCGGGTACTTGACGTTTTGGATAGTAGACGTTTCGGATACTTGACGTTTCGGATAGTTGACGTTTCGGATACTTGACATTTCGGATAGTTGAGGTTTCGGATAGTTGACGTTTCGTATAGATGACGTTCGTATTACGGACGCTCCACTTGCCCAAGAGACAGACAAAATGCTAAATACAAGAACATAAAGTTCAGTTCTGATTGAGAAATCAGTATTTTTCACTGGTTGCAACTTGTTATCATTATGGAGAAGACAGCGAATGAGTGCACAAACACCTAATGAAACACAGCAAAACATTAAAGAAATAGTTCCTTCATGTCCAGTCTAGCTGTGTGAAGACGCTCCACTAAACGCCACATCGACAGCGTGGGTGGTGGAGAGACTGTATGGACAGGTTTTTGTCGGTTTTGACCAGGTCGTAGCGAGGCCGTAACGTGATGCGTGTAATTGGCACGGGAGGTGGCGCGCTGCTCAAGACGCTCCTAATGAATGGCTGCCCTAATGAGCTGGCCCTTAATGAGAGCGGACCGGCCAAGCGCAGACAGCGAAGCTCCGCGGGCGGCCAGTCGACAGCCGGACGGCCCGACATTGCAGACCCGACGCGTCCCACCTCATCCAAACAACACTGTCTTATTGATACAGAGGGTTATGACATCCATAGTAAGCACACCCTCACAACTAGCAATGAGAAAGAAACTATGAATTTGCTGTTTCCTGTGGTAAGAATCAAACGTCACACCAACATAATTCTATACGAAAATAAGATACAGGGCGTTCGCCGGGAAACGCAACCCACTGTTAGCGCTACAAGGAGAAACTGCTCCCGGCGAGCGAGCGGTCAGTTTCCGGCATTGTTCGACCGTGGGCCGCGGACTATTTCATAATAATTACGCTTCATAAACTTCATAAACTTGTGTGCTAAGCATTTAAATGTGACGTAATTCATTAGCTTACCTTATAAAAGATGCTGGAAGTGTTGACCCTCTTGTGTAATGCACATTTCACATCTTCTGAACATATTTCGAGACACACACTGCCCTAACTGACTTAATGATTTTTTGGGTGACTGTTCTAGTCGAAAAGCGATATCGTCAATTTTCTCCTCTGTGAGAATACGGTTGACTGACAGTCTCTTTTTGTTAAAAAATGAACCCGTTTCTCTTACTATTTTAACCAGACGCAGAATTGTTGATTTAGCTGGCAGTAAAGCACCAGGAAATTCGCGACGAAATTTACTGCGACACTTTTTAAACGACTTCTTCTTCACATATGTATCGTAGAGAAATATTCTTTGTTGCAAACTGTAACGTACCATAATTTTACTCACACTCAAACACGGTACAGATTAATAAGAGTATGAAGCCCCAAACCAGCCAAACCGCAAAGAAACGTTTATTCACAACACTGATTAATAAGAGACTGAAGTCACAAACTATCTACAATGCAAAGAAACCGTTCTTAACAATGTAAGGGTCACTGCACTGCACTGTTGGGGCAGCGGAGGTGTTAAACAGTGCGGTGATTCACGGTGCCGTGTGGCGGAAACTGCTGGCACGACTGACCGAGCAAGTTGCCGACGGCAACAGACTGGGAGGGTAGCGTTTTCCGGCGAACGCCCTGTATTGTATATTAATACTAAAATAATGTGATTAATTAATTGTGTTGAGTATTATAAATGAATGATTTTAATGCGAATTTAAATCTGAAAGACGGTTATGGGGCCTGAGACGATAAATTTTCATGTTAACATTGGAAAAAAAAACAAGTTATGGCGAGATGTAAGCATTGATTGGTAGCTATGGAGAACGCATGGAAATATTTTATAACGTCGCACTGTGAAAGAATACACAAAAATGAATTAAATGTTATGTATATTCCGTATAAATATTTGGTGGAATATGTACGACAAGATAGAGTTGAAATGATCCACTGGAAAGTAATGCATGTTGCAGACTCACTTTCCACATTTTCTGTAATGACTGAAAAAGCAATGGCGATTTCAATGAAATCGTTTTCTCACCCTATGGTTTCACTTCAAACTCTGACGATGTGGGATGAAAGTCAATATAATTGAAAATATTTGAGAATAGTCGAAACTAATCATATTGGTAACGTAGGTAATCAGTTATGGAATTTACAGTGCACCTAGTTGACAAGATTTCATCCTAAAGTTGGTTTATTTGGAAAGTACTTTTAATGATGGAACCAAGATTCTCATCGAAGACAGAAGTCAGGCAAGTGGTCATTGAATAAGTTCGTTCGAACAAAGCACATAGTGACAATGAAAAATCTTTCGGCAGGCTGTAATATAAAATAACTTTATCTATTCTCGTCACGTTTGAACCAAGGTCGCTTGCTACCTCTATTTGTTACGCGTTCGTAGACACTACAACTTTTCATATTTAGTTCTTGTTTTAGAATTATTTGTCCTACCTTTCATCAGATGTTCCGTTATATTCTCCTGCATGTAGTAGTACATTTTTCGTGTGCTTGTCTTATGAAACCTTGAATCTGCATTCTGTTACGAATCCATCAATACAATAAACACTGAAGCCATCCCTCACTTTTTCGTTCCTTACTCTTTTCTGTAACTTCTTCTCCAACAAAGTACTCAATACTGCATTACGCATAATAATAATAATAATAATATAATATTTAATTAAATTACAATGGAGCGCACTCTCCGGTGGCAATTTCCCTATCACCCATCTTCCCCCTTCCCTGCACCCATCTATATTTTGCGGTCGGCAAATTTTAACTTTAAATTCTTTCAACGTTTTTGGTAAATTATTCATCACTTTTCCTGGTAACTTATTCCAGTCCCTGACAACCTTCCCCAAAAAAGAGAACCTTCCTACACCTTTGTGCCTGAAATCGAGTGCCAGCATGTGGTCATGGTAATCTTTTCCCTTCCATGCATTAATTTTAACACTTACACCTATATCTTTCCATGCATCATCATCAAAATAGGACTTGTACACTCCCATGACTCTTTTCAGCCACTTCTGTCTTGCAACGAATCCCATTCCAGCTCTTTTATCATACCTGTAAATGATTGCATTCTGCGGTAATTTCCATTACGCATTACCTTTTCGTTGTTTACATTATTGTTCCTAACCCACTTGTAGGGATTATTTTTAGATCCTTACTTTGCTGTAATTTTCAGTGTGCCCGACTTCTCAGTAAATTTTTAATGCATTACCTTCTCTGCCATTATTTTTATCGTTATACATGTTTCTATGATTTTGTGCCTCCTCTGTTCCTAAGTATATATACATATCAACCAGAAGCAGATATCAGGTATTGTTGTTTTGATTAACATGTAAGCAAATAATTTACTGCAAAACATATCGCGTGACCGATATCTTATTAACTGATTATAGATATGATGAATTCAATCACTTTTTTGTCAACAGTTCTCCGTTTATTATACACAACTTGTATTCCTCTAGGAACTACATCGAACTTCTTTAGTATTCAAAGATGCAACGTCCTTCAGCAATGAATGTCCCGATTGTCCCTAATGTCGCTAACCTCTAAGTCTTGATTCCTTTCTTATCTCTACAGCAACCCACAATTCTTTTCTTTAAGAATAAATATATCGATTTTTGTGTACTCTCAGGGAACAAAAATATAATTTTCTTATGAAATGTTTCTGTTCCGTCACATGCCTCCTCAAGATTACCATGCTTTTGCTTAAAAAGACATCGGTAAACTTATAATAGTAACCTTGCATCCCGTGATACCCATTTCGGTTCATAGTAGAAATTTTACATACATTTTACATAAAACATTCAAGAAATACAAAAACTGACTAAAAAAAAATTTCAGGAAACACACTCAAATTAAAGCCCTGTCACGGTCGCCATGTCTCGTGACCGATATCTTCTGAACTGATTATAAATACAAAGAAGTCTATCCTTTTATTTTCAACAGTTTTCCGTTTAGTATACACAACTTGTAGTCCTTTAGGAACTACATCGAACTTCTGTAGTATTCGTAGATGCAAGGTCCTCTACACTTGTTTTCTTTAAGAATAAATATATCGATATTATGTCCACTCTCAAAGAACAATAATATAATTTTCTTATGGAAAATTTCGTTATGTCATATGCCTCCTCAAGTTTACCATGGCTTTGCTTAAAAAGACGTAGGTAAGCTTATAAAAGTAACCTTGCATCCCGTAATACCCATTTCTGTTCCTAGTAGAAATTTTACATATATTTTATATAAAACAAGCAAGAAACACAAAAAAACATTACAGAATACACACAAGTCCTGTCACGGTCGCCATGTGATATAACCGATGATTTGTGAAGTTGTGATATAAATATAAAGAATTCAATCCTTTGTTTTCAACAGTTTTCCTTTTATTATACACAACTTGTGTTCCCCTATGAACTACATCGAACTTCTGTAGTATTCGAAGATGCAAGGTCCTTCAGCAATGAATGATTTAAAAGCAACCGATCTGTCTCTATCTCGTTAACCCCTAAGTCTTGATTTATTTCATATCTCCATAGTAACCTACATTTATTTTCTTTAAGAATAAATATATTGATTTTTTTTTCTACTCTCATGAAACTAAAATATAATTTTCTTATGTAATGTTTCTGTTCTGTCACCCACGGTTACTTTTGATAATGTTTTGCAGTAAATTATTTTCTTACACTTTAATTGAAAACAGTTACAAACTTTCATAAGTCCATTTATTGTGTATAAAGTTAAGATTGTTGTTCTCATATCACAACCCACGTTTCTATTCATAAAACGTGCTCTGCAATAAACAAACATAGACACCATTCAGCTTGTCACGTGCGCGGAACATACGTATGTCCTTCGCATCGTGTGTGCCGTATCGCCAACAGCAGACAGTTCCCCTCCATGCTGACGCGCCGCTCGCTCAGTGGTGGCGCAAGTTATGCAGAGCTGTGTCTCAGGAAGCGCTGACGCGTAACAACTTGTCATCTCGCCGCCCCCTTGTGCCACATAACGCCCCATTGAGTCCGTGAGTGCTGGTGTTGTGGCAAACTGTCTACATCTCCGTAAAGCGCTCAAGTAAATGTGTAACCTTCTATTATCTTGGTAAGACGAAAGGTCTTGCGGATCCATGCTAAGGTGACTTAGTATTTAAAGGTATCACGATAGAATCTCGGTCTTGGTTGATGTACTCAAAGGTCTGTGACCTCTTCATATCTGGATAAGCTTGCTTTATCAACGTGAAATAGTGTGTAACTCCTCATACTATGGGTATTTAACTGTAGCTCTCATTTATTCGGAGGGATTGCTAGATTATAGTGAGCAAAGGTCAGGTTGCCATCTGACACTTAACCGGAAGAACGTACTCGCGTGTTTTCTGAGAAATATTAACATTAACATTATTGAATAAAACTTTCTCGGGTAGCTAGCCGAGTTAGTACATCATTTGACCACGACGTTTCGGCGGTCACAAACTCTGCCGCCATTGTCAAGTGACTGCTGCCGCCGAAACGTCGTGGTCAAACGATGTACTAACTCGGCTAGCTACCCGAGAAAGTTTTATTCATTTACAACGCCGAGAAAATCTCCAGTCTTACATTAACATTATTATTGCTGTGTTAGCGAAATTAAGTAGAAACTTCCTTTTCTATATGATTACCACGCAACATTTAAAGGAAAATGAACATCTGTGTCGAGTTTCACAGCAGTTTTATAACCTGAACGATTCTATTTTCTTAAACAATAATTAAACCAAAAATAATCCCCGTAAATTAGCACTAGATTCTTGGGAATATTATTCGAGACAGGTTTTAACGTCTTAATCTCACTACAGAATTTTATTAAGAAAGTAGCGCGTTGAATACAAATATACAACATAATAGTTATGTAAACATCTTTGTTCCTTTTTAAACTAATAAGGATGTAAATCAGTAGCCTACTGACAAGTGAAACTTTATTAAATGCATCTAAACTGCAGCTGTAAGAAGGTAACACAGTAGTACTATCTTACGGAAAGTAAATATAAAATTTTCATATACATAATAAACTAAAAAATTAAATGTGATGAAAATAACTAAATTTAGAATTTAATTAATCCCAAACAAAAAGATCTACGTTTTGTCAAAGTTGAATTGATTCTTCTTGAGTGATTCTTTATCATTTCTACATTCTGTTTTTAAAAATCAAAAACTTCAGTTCTACCCACAACATTTTGGACACAATGAATTTAAAATCGAAACGTTTTCAGATTCAACTGGTGATGAAATCTTATACTCGTAATTGAGGATGACTTGTTGTGAAATGGTGTTCATTTTAATTTGAGTAATAATGAGATCTCAGTAAATAATTTAAAAATATCCCCCTTGAGGCGGATAGAACATTACATGACTTGCTGGAGTATATTTTCCCAGTGCGTTGAAGCTGCTGATAAATGCTAATAAAATTGGTTAACTGAGTCCATTTTATGGTCTTTTTCTCCAAATTATCCAGTAGAACATCACGGCAAGACGGAAAAGAGCAGTGTACCTTTAAATACAAAATATCTCAAATAACAAGGAAATAATGAGAAACATTTAACAAATATCATAGTTAGAACCGCACGATAGGCTTGTAAGAGACATGATCTTGTAGCTGTGTCTAAAAAGATGATTTTGCACGGTTGTTCTAAACGGAGGTAAAATAAATTTTGGGAAGTCACAGGATAGTATTGCATTTATAGAGATAATTCAAAGTTTTTCGTGACTACGATTTTTCTAACCAGGTTGCATAGAAATTTTTACTAACATGTATAAGGTTCGGAAACCGATAATTTTCGAAAATTCTTAGATTTAAAAAACAAAATCTCAGAGTTTCATTTTGTATCTAGATAAATGGTCCTTTCCTCAATCACGTCTCATCAAAAAATGAAATACAAAATCTTTTTAGAACTAAGATTTCCGTACCATGTTAACATTCCTACCGAAATATCCAAAGTCGTAAACTAAAATCTGGATTTCCCATTAAAAAAAATTAAAAATCAAAAAAAATCAAAAAAATCGTAGAACCACAAAACAAAGTATCTTACCTTTTCGTGACTATAGAAAATTTAAATAAAATTAGATCGAAATCTGTGATTCACGTTTCTGATCCTCTTTTAGTCAGATTCCTACCAACTAAACAGCGGTTCGGTGGCTAAGTGGTGAAGGTGTCTGAGTGGGGATCGAAAAGTCGCCGGCTCGAATCACTGTCTCAGTGGCGATTTTCAGAGGATCTTAAATCCACCTTCACCTCTGGTATAGCTGGCATGTGAAGTACATCAGAATGCTTCCGAGATTCGAAATCTACGGTTAACTATAGGGTGGGAATACTGGATTAGTTCAAAGATAACCACTCAGGCATATGCGCGGACAATCGGAACTTTGTCAATCGGCTGCCGAACCCTTCGGGGATAACTCAGCCAATATTGCCATACCCATTTTTATTTTTACTAAAAACGTAGAAATATTCAAGAAATACAAAACTCCGGCCAATAATATGAACCGTAGTTCGTCATGTAAGTTTTTTTTTTAAATTAACTACGATAATACATGAGATAATAAGTTAATTATGTAAATGAAAGTTTAATGTTGACACATATTGAATTAAAAGAATTGTAGAGCTTTGCGGAACTTATCTCAAGAAGTGACGCAACTGAAAGTTGCTTATTTGTACAGTAGGTAGAGAGTTTCGTTGTGAGGAATTTTCATAGAAAACAAATATACGTGACTTGGTGTAATGAAACAAATAGTCTAAGTGCGGTAACACTTAGCAAGAAAAAGACTGAGTGTATTAACTTCAATTACTATAGTTTGTGTATTTATTTAATGTTTCCAGTTTAATTTTGACAAGTGCCATTAGTTACGTCCAATATTTGATTTCTAGTCAAAGAAAATAAACGAAATAAAAAGAATGTTATATTTCTATGAAATCATGTTTTCTTATATTTTTTTAGTTGCAAACATTGTGATTGACAACTTCATCCTCATTCTCGAAGTTAAAGCACATGTCTTGTACAATATTTTCGGTGTGTAATAACACAGCTGTACATAGCAAGTAAATAAAATGTATTTGGAGTTAATTTTATAAATATTTTCGTAAAGACTAAAGGTATTTATTTCTGTTGACTCAGAGTTGTCAATCTCAAAGTGTGCAATTAGAAAATAAGTAAAAAATATGCATGTGTTATAACACAGCTGTGCATAACAAGTAAATAAAATGTATTTGGAGTTAATTTTATAAATATTTTCGTAAAGACTAAAGGTATTTATTTCTGTTGACACAGAGTTGTCAATCTCAAAGTGTGCAATTAGAAAATAAGTAAAAAATATGCATGTGCACTTATATATATATATATATATATATATATATATATATATATATATATATAGTGCTCTGATGCAAAATTATTTATTAGCGATGGGAATTGGTGTGCTCTAACTAGTAGTAAAAACACAGATTCACTTTCAAAAAGTAAACCATGTTTTATAACGCTCCAAAGCAAATCATAATTTTATGGAATCAGTAAATTTAAATTAAGCTGATAAATTTTGTCGTCACAAACAGTACATAACAACAGTACAACACTTAATAGTTTTCCACATAACAACTTTAACAATCAATACCAACCGACATTTTCAGTAGTCCGACTTCATTACGGAACAGAGCTGGAAATGTAAGATATAAAAGATGCTTTAGACAGGCAAAGAGACTTCCGATTAAAATGGTTTATGATTAAAATATTAAAACTGACTTAGAATTATATGAGGTAAGTTTCATTACCCGATCAATTGCTTGCTTAGTTGTTTGCTTAGTCAGAAACAGTTATCGGTTTCCTTGGCATACGTATTGGAACTATAAGTCTATAACACACGTTACTGATTTTTGACACTACACTTTTATGGATTCCAGCCGTGCTGGACAGATTACTGTAAAAGTAATAACTTTGTGGTTCCGCGAATTATGTCTCTGACTGTACTCTCGCTTGGTACCTGCCGCTGTCAGCAGCTACAGTGCGCACGTGTGACTATGTGACGGGCTTATACCAACTCCCTCGGGGCGACACGGCGGACCAGGCCGAAGGGCGATAAGTGTTTGCAGCAGCTTGCTCCCTGTGGGCCCTCCCGATCGATGTCGTGGCCAGGGGCAAATATTTACCACAGCCCCACCGATCAGCCTGCCTGACTTGTCGTTGGTTGGCAACCAAAACACGGACGACTGCCAATCAATGACTCACTCCACCACCTCAAAAATCAAGTCGATACGGTCATTGATTAATTTGATTGGTGAATATGACAGGTACTGCGACTTTCAGATGATCAGAAGCTCGACAGTCACCATAAATCTTTAAAAATTTTCATGACGTCATCATCCCATTACGCTCCATGGAGAGATAGAGAGAGAAAAAAGAAGAAGTTTAATGCATTACCATATCCACAGTATGCACTTTTAGTTAAATGTCGAAATCAAGGTGACAATAAATGTCGAACGATCTTAACTAACAGAGCTGTGAATTTTTACATTACACTTTTTTCGATGGGATCGTTTTTAGGTTCGTGGAGTTTCAACTAATACCGTCTTTGTCAAGCTTCCTGACTAAAATCCCTCTCCTCTGCCAACGCTAATGGGACGTCCATTAATAACGTGTGCCTTTTTTTCGTAATTCTGGACCCCCCTCGCCCTTGGTGAGATTTGGTGAGATCTGGTGGGAATCCACCCTCCCTCAACGTAATATCGACCTAGTAATTTCTGTCCACCCGCCCAACTCCCCCGCCCCTTGGTTAGATTTGGTGAGATTTCACCGAACCCCCCACACCCTCTATTTGAATTCTCATAATCGATGCCCCTTAACATATTGATATTCTTGCCTCTGTCGTTCTTAGATAAAACCCCCCATTTCTGCAATCATAGGACAGGTGCCAGTGGTTCAGATTTTTTTTTTTATCTGCTTTACGTCTCTTAACAGCGAGGTCTTTAGAGACGGGAAAGGATGGGGGGCAAGGACGGGGGCAAGGAATGGGAAGGAATTCGGCCATGGCCTTTTGAAGGAAGCATCCCGGCATTTGCTTGGAGTGATTTGGGAAACAATGAAAAACCCAAATCTGGATGCCCGGACGGGGATTCGAACCGCCGTCCTCCCGAATTCGAGGCGAGAACGCTAACCGTTACACCACCCTGCTCGGTCAGTGGTTCTGAGTGCCCGAGTCTACAGCTAATGTGTTCCTTGCCGTAAATATAAGTGCACTTTTTTCAGGATTTCTGAAGAGTTACGCTTCCCTGGCAAAACGTTTCATATGCATATTATCCATAGGTACACATCACAACTTTGCCATTACAGCAGAGCTCTAAAAAAATTTATTCGTATCCGAATTGAAACCCGAGATACTGCATTATGCATTGAAGCGCCTTAACCACTGAGCTACAAGATGGTATTCATGCCTCCTGGAAACGCAACTGACATGAAATTGTATTGCGGAAAGCTTGTTAATTTAGTGTAAAGAAGGTTACTTCAACTAACTGCTAATACTATGCTATAAATATTCGCCGATAAGTGCTCCACTTTCCAGAAGACAGCTACTACCTCTTTACTAGTGGCGTTGAGTGTAATATACCAGAGCCGTATCTAGTTTAGCTCATCACAGAATTTCGTCACACAAGGTGAACCCTATATTAATCTACTTATTACATCGGGACTTCAACAAAGAAATTAAAATTCTATAGGACTAATTCATTTTATTTTATTTTTGCAGACGTTCGTAACAGCCTAGGGTTACACTTTTTTTTTTCTTACTAATGGCTTTACGCGTCGTGAAGGTCACTAGAGGGAGGAGAGGATTGGGGACAACGAACTCGATGAAATTCGGCCATGGCATTTTCAAGGAACCGTCCCGGCACTGGCCTGGAGTTATTTCGGAAAACAATGTAAAACAGTGATCTGGATGACTGTACGGGGATTTGAACCCGCGTCTTTCTGAATGCCAAGCCCGAGCGTTATTTGTTGACGACATAGTTAACTATAGAAAAATATAATATTTGCCCATTGTTTAGACATTAAATCCGATACCATTTCCATAAGGAACAAAAAGAACCCACTTGCCTTTAGAACAAGATGAATTGTTCAGTCTTTCAAGCGAATGATTCTTTTTCTAACCTTTAGACCGATCATCAATGGAGGAAATAATAGTGGGATCGACACTCAACTCCTCGATCTTAGGTAATGCTAATAATCGTTCAGAGAATATATAGCATAAGTCCTGAATTCTTTGGTGTCGCATGAAATGCCTATCGCAAAGAATTGATTACCATTATCGGGAAAAAGTTGAAAGCTGTTCGTTTTATGATTGCTTGCAACAGCCCTTACAAATCAGACCAAGCCTTCGTACAGAGATACGTAGTTTCCTACTGAATTTTTTGAAAAAGATGAGAAAAGATCCATTTCCATTTACGACCTCGGGAATATAGTTCACCCAAAAACGTATTTGGGTTACAACGACAGGAGAGATGGGATAAGGGAAATAGGGTGTTGCTCTGACGCCCGTCTTCATTCTTTCTTGCTCCGTGCCCTTAGGGATTCAGATGAACAAATGTGTGTTTTGGTTTTGTTCATAACGGGATTTGCCGCAAACAGTTTTGTGGATTGCGAAATATAGATGTGGATATACAGGCATCTCATTGTGGCACGTAAATCCTCGGTACGGTTAAGGATACGGGATCTGTCAACTTTGGTTCAACTTTCTCTATCCTAGCTTTCCTCAACTACTTTCTGTAGTTGTATGTAAGATTTTATAGTAGGTGTGGTAAATTTTGAAGGGTTTACGTCTTTTGACATTTCTGAAATAACACGATTATATGTTTAAATTAGAATCCTCACCGTTTTTTCTTTATCAAAGAACCACTTATATATTTCAGGAATAATATATAACAGACACTCACTTTCAGAAGCTTCTGGTCTGTGCGTTTACCCAAAAATAAAGCTTCTCACCTTGGCTAATGTTCACGTGAGTTTACTTGTGCCTACCTGGAAGCATCAAGTAATTAATAGCATATAAGGCTATTTTCCTTTGATCGTGGCCACTTCAGACCTTCTTCTGAAATGTATAAAAGGTTACAAGCAAATCTCGGAACTACTAAATCGTAGATTAAATGATTTTTCGCTTAATTCTTTAATGCACAGTTTTCCTTAAATTTTGTTATACCCACCGACCGGAATATTATTTAAATTTCTATTAGAAGATTCCTTACACAGCAAATTTTTGATGAGGTAAATAATAATAATAATAATAAAACAACAAATAGAAAACAGTTTTGCTACGACCGCAGTCCGCAATTCCTTGAATTTCTTAATACTTTTCGCTAACTATTTCTATCAATATCACACAAATTGCGCAACATTGGAAATTTAAGATTTCAAATTACTAAAGTTCTTATCAATTTCTTGCACATTTGTTGCACAGTTATAAATTATAAAATCAATACTTGATGTCTGATTCACAGCTTCTATAGTGGAACAGAATTTAAACAGCAGAATAGACGTGCCAATTTTTTAAACAATCGCGCAACTGCTAAGTGTCGTCTAATAATTATTTTCATTGATATTATTATTGCTTCCTTAACCTGACACACTTGTGTAAACTTATCTCTTGCTAATTTCGACGAAAATACCTAATTTGAGTGATTATACCAAAATCCTCACTTTCGACGAATAACTACAATAAAATACCAGACAACTTACTTACTCCCCGAACATGAGAAATGACCAACTCAGGCGGTTACCGCAAACAACTAGATGCACACGCTACACTTAAGACACCGCCACAAAAATTAAAACTTTTCTCT
This sequence comes from Vandiemenella viatica, assembly GCA_031002005.1. NCBI lineage: Eukaryota > Metazoa > Arthropoda > Insecta > Orthoptera > Morabidae > Vandiemenella > Vandiemenella viatica. The sequence goes on from JARYHS010013631.1 coordinate 103,487,541, forward strand.
GGACCGAACGTCCGACTACCGACGAAGACTAATAATGAAAAAGCGACGCTTTGTGGCTGCCCCTCTATTTACGCTGGCGCTTCTTTTGATACAACCAGAACTGCGTCGCAATGATTGCCGCTACGCGTGGATCCTAATATTACTCCAATTCATAATTTTTACAATAAAACTCAGGCTAATGTCTTAAAATACACTCTGTAAAGCCCTAGAACCGTCTAAAACTGTGGTGTTTTTTTTTCTTGTGGGTTTATGCCTCGTCGATGTCGAGGGGCTAGGAACGGGAAGGAATTCGGCCATGTACTTTTTGAAGGAACCATCCCAATATTCGCCTGGAATGATTTGGGGAAACCCAAATATGGACTGCCGGACGGGGATTCGAAACCACGTCCTCCCAGATGCGAGGCCAGGACGTTAACCGTTCACCCACCACTCTCGGTGTTTAGTACTGTTAGATGAACCATCAGATTTTAAAGAAACATTTGCTTTTTAAGTATTTGCATGACAATTGTTAAACTAATGGAGGTCTCCTTTCTTATGGCAATACGCCGATAATGCGGTCTTTGTATGCGGAAAAGGACTGGTTGCACGGAACGGTAAGGAATTCAGCCATGGCATTTTAAAGTAATCATCCCTACATTCGGCTGGATTGATTTCGGAAAGCTATGGAAAGCCGAAATCTGGATAGTGCACATGGAATATTCAACATATTTAACGTTTTCTACCACTATATATTCCTGGGTATCTATATTTGAAAATGAAGACATATGTAACTATGGCTATCCTAACATGTTACTGAAGAGGATACTCGAAGTCTTCTCGCTGTGAATCATTAATTATTTTTGGCGATCAGTATTAAAATCTTTATAAAGTTTTGTGACATGGTAATTATTTGCAGTGTGAGACTGTCGTCAAATTTCGTATGCTAGTGTATACGTGTAATAGATAAATCTTCTTCATTTAATGCCTTGCCCCTGGGGAATGTTTACCACTTCATTACAACGTCTGCTAAGATGATCTGAGATAAAGTCCTGTTGCCTTCTCCAGTATGACAATGTTCGATAAGTGTTGCTGTAAGTGTGGATAACTGTGGTAGTGTGTGTACTCAGAGTATAGTGATGTTTGTGTCGTATGAAATGAGAGATGGTGAAGGGAGAGTGTGAAACCTCGAGCCGGATTTTCAGGTCTACTCTTCCGAAAGCCACCTTACGGCCATTCGATGGACGAATCACCAGCAACAAAATATCAAATGTCCTCATTCCATGCGTATTGCGGAAAAGTTTGGGATTTAACCGAAGACTTTGATGCAAAGTGCAGTGAACTTTTATACATATATATTCAGCTTAATTTTTTACGTTTTCCAGTTTCCATTTGTTTCGCAAACGTGTTTGTCATCACTAAGAGATATTAATTTTATGATAAAATCTGATTTTTTCGTATCTAATAAATTAATTGACGTGTGTAGGATTTCTTTAGTGAAACTACGAATGCAATTAATTGCCCTCTAATAACTGAGGTAGCTGCTGAAGAAGTAGTTCTTTATATTACAGTTCCGTATTAGGGATATTACTGAAGCTGCTAAATAGTTTCCAACTTGGTACGGTAGAGATGGCGCAGAACTTGGAGAATTTGCAGCTACGTAGCTGGCAGCGGCGGCATTGGCGATCTTATTACTAGTTCCAAGTCGAGCGCTAAATTGCACGTTCACAATGAACAGAGCGGAGCCAGGAGAGGTTTGCAGGTTTGCATATGACCTCAATGGCCCGGGATTCTAGAGCCACACTAACGCCGGTTCTGCGACCGAAGTGATTACTTTCTGCATGTAAAACGATTCCAACAAAGTGCTCTACATTCTCTTTCAACTAAGTAGCATACAAAAATAAAAAATCAAAATAAAATCTTTTTTTGTACTCTGTAACTTGAAGCTTCCTTCACTACCACAAATGAAGTAATTTCACTGAAATGGATTTGCGCGGAGTGCTCAAAAAAAAAAAAAAAAAGTTTTACAGTTTCCTATAAAACACTTCATAATCTATTTTTTGGCTTCTTTAAAGTTCGAGTGTTTCTCCAAAGTGCTCATATTTGACCAAGCGAGTTCGAAAATAATTCGAGCTTAATATTAAGATTTAAAAGGGTTGCTTTACTATCGTTTATGTGGATGCACAATGATGTTCTTAACAATTTTACAGGTCTGCTGCAATCGTATTTGTGAATTCAGCTTGGAAGTTGACAGTCTAGCAAACAGTCCTGCCACGGCTGCCATTTAAAGATTAACTGTGATATTAGGGCGCTAATGGCCATGTCTTGGACGGGTCCTAAAGTCATAACAATATCAACAATTGCGATATTAGTTAGTTATGGCTACCGAAGAAGTGGTAAGAATTTTGATAACGTCGGCTAAATAATCTATAGTATGGCGTTTATTCTCATAATTTCCGTAATCATTTCCACTTTATACGGTCAAATTGATAGTCAGTAGATTGCACCGAAAAAAAGATGCTAGTCTATCGTCAATTTAATCTGTTAACAGATAAAATAAATACTGCTTTGAAGTCTCGCGGCTTAAACGGTTCTTCGCTTAGCATCTCATGTCGTGTTTCTTCACCTCCTGTTTCATCTATAGATGGATTAATAACTACATCTATGCTTAAACTTTATCTTTCAATCAACAGCTAAACTTTCATCTTGCCGCCACCTACAATACACGCTGATTCTTCTCAGATGGATACCTTGTTGCATACGAAAACTATCCGCAAAATCTGTTGTATCAGAAGGCGACTCAATGTGTATCTTAACACTGCTGAAGCGAATTCCATAGCGACTGTTCATTGCGGCATTACAGATATATACCACACAGAGAAATAACAAAAGTGTATATTAAGAAGTATTTGCAAACGTTAATATTTTCACGTGATATACCAAACGATCCCTTAACTTTGTCATCCTGTGTAACAATATCATAAAAAATATTACATCTCGAAAAGTTAAAATTTTTCCAATATGAGGAAAAGGTTCGCGTATTAAACAAATAAAGAAATGTTTAGAAACATTACAGTAGTTCCTTGAAGCGTAATTTTTTTTTTTTTTTTTTTTTTTTTTTTACTGTGACAGCAAAACATCATCCTGAGTGCTTTATGGTTGAAAACAGGAATCAATAATGACAGATTTACTGATGAACCACAACGATTGCTTTGAAATATTGTTTAGGATACTTTTATTCGATAACACTTTTTTATGCAATATTATACAAAAAGTATACTGAATGGTGTTTTTTCTTTTGGATCTATATAGAATGCCGTTCCTCTGTCTTAAGCAGGGGTCACCAAACTTTTTATCCCGTCGACCCATTCATAGAATATTTGCCTTGTTATTGACCCCCAGATTAAGTATTAAATAAAACATTAAATCATTTTTGGCATTTCTAATGCTAAGCAATAAGGAGAATGCATAACAACCCATTTCTTATAAAATCTACCCAATAATATTTACTGGAAATGGAAATATTTTCCACTTATTATAATCTTAAAATATAATAAGAAAATAATGGATAGATGAAATAAATTTCGAATAAAGGTCTGCAAATAGAACGGATGGTTCTTGCACTGTTTTAACTCGTTACATAGCAATGGATCCACATTCCTAAGTAACTCTTCAGATGAGTCATACAAGTCAACACGCCTGTGCAAACTATCACCTCTTGACAACTACCTTACCGCAGTATGCAAAAGTAATTGGTTGAAAGGTTAATTATTTTCTTCACATAACTTCGCAAACATTCGCGAATTCAGAGGATGAGCATTATTTTTATTTATTGACCTGATTTTTATTGAAATATTCCCATTTTTCCTAAACAGTTTAATTAATCGTATTTAATGTTAATCGACCCCCTTTCGACCCCAGTGCAATAATCGACCCCTGTGGCACTCTTATCGAACCCGTGGGTCGATATCGACCACTTTGGGGACCCCTGGTCTAAAGTAAGGTGGTAATTTATATAGTTCATTTTCTGACATCGCCCCTAAATCGAAAATCCAATCAAAGCTAATATTTTTTTTGTTTTTTGTTTGTACACGTATCATTCGACGACAGAGGCTGACGACCAGCTATGTCCAGCTACAGTGCAGCTTTTATTTGCAACATTGCGTTGTGAGCAAGATGTAGGAAAGAATTTTGATGCAATTATTAATCACAACTGTTGTTTTGTTAAATGAAATTCTTTACTAGCTATCTTAATAAATTTGCCTATAGGGTTAACAGCGACGTCATCATAGTTATAATAAAATTTTGGACAAGGAATGTAAAGAAAGAACCCGTTTGATTTTACTGGTTTAAATAATGCATGGAAAACTGATTCATCCATTGACAAGATAGGGTCAGAGACATAAGGACACCTCTTCTCCCTAGTATATTGGGGAAGAAAGAGATCTCCTAATTTTAATGAGAAGCTGATGGTCGCGTGATGGTTGGTTAGCATGTCAGCAGACAACCAGCAATATGCAGTGACAGCCGGCTGACATGGGTGCCGATCTAAAGGCGGTGCAGACAATTGGATTGTTTGGTGGTTATAATTTAGAAGTAAAAATTGTATATACAGGTTGCTATTTTTTGGCAGTTGGAAGATATCTGTAGGAAAAATATTGAGCTTTATCGATAATTAATTATTTTTTAGGCGGGATGTTTTTAGCTGCTATTATCCTTGAAGTTGTCGCCAAATGTGAACTGCTATTATCCTGACAATACATGTGAGCTTTCCTGAAGTGGTAGCGCCAATGTAAGCTTACCCTGACATAATTACGGCCTGTTGTTTAGAGGTCGGCTTACATTCCCCTCACTATAATACTTGCAAGCCTTCAGTTCGGTAATTAGAAATATTTTGTGTAGTATGTAGTTAAAAATGTTCTGATATCGATTTTAATCGATAATTACTCACTAACACAAGTAGTGTTACATTTCGATACATTGTACAAACTATTTCGGTTAGTGCACAGGAATACTCGTTCGTAGCATACAGCCGCCTCCTCCCTACACACACGCCGACTCCGACTGCTAGCTCTGCGCTTGTATAATGCAGACGCCCAAACCAACAACTGCGGTCCGACAGCTAGGCTCGTCAGGGTCAATGATTATTACGTAATACAAACACTACGCATGGTTACTACACAAACTACAGACTATGGAAATTAAGCAATAATACAACTAAGGTAACAAACATTAGTACAATTATTTATGATACTAATATCTAGTAAATAATACGTAATTTAATATGAATATTAATAACAACATAATTGGGGAGTTAATTATAATGTCAGTTGTAGACACAAGTTTTCAATCTCAGGGGAAATGAAGTAATGGCATTTTTAACATTCCTAGAATAATGACAACGGAGTTCTATTAATTACTTACATTTCTGTCAAACTGTTAACGGAAACAACTTATAGAAACTAAAGGAGTAGTTAGATAAAATAGTGGTTAGCTACGTAAAGTCAAATTAAAAAAAAAAAAAAAAAAACTTTTACAACATAAAGAACATAGGAATCCAATCAAACATTAGGCATTACAATACAGTTATTAAACCCAACGCTCTCTACGCCACAAAAACATTTACGCTAAATTCTAAGAGGGACATCGAGAACATCAAGAAAGAACAACGAAGAATCATCAGGAAAATTATTGGACCAACCAAAACGGAAGGCTATAGACTGAAGTCAAACAAAAGAATTGAGTCTCTCCAAACATGGTCAAAGACACCAGAAAACGCAGACTTCCCGGTCACATCTACAGGATGTCAGATGACAGACTAACTAAGCAAATATTCGACTTCATGCAACCATTAAAAATGCATAACAGCTGGTTCGATCAAGTAACACCTGGTAAAAACAAATATCAAGAGATCATAAATCCTAGATCGCAAAATCTTCAGACAAAAGATACACACAACTGGGTAGTAGTGCCAGAAATCAAAGCCACGGAGACCGGTACAACTTTGACAGAAGAGAGAAAACTTGTCTTCAGTAAACGTATGCGAGAATACTGGAATGGCAAAAGAAAATCAGACAGAGGCAAAAGAAGTTCAGACAGAAAATGATTAAGTTTGCGTGGTCTTTATAGGTCTATTTGTATAAAATAAATTCCTAAGAAAGAGTAGTTTAGTCATCATTCTAAGATTGTCTGAAAAGTTTTCGTCATCAGGAATATTTACTTTCTACAGTGTTTTATAATGCAGTGCGTGTTAACATAGCTTCTTGGTCATAAATTTATTCATATCCAAGCAGAGAATTAAATATTTGTATTTGAAATGCAGGATTATTGTGATAATTTGAAGAGTAGGCAAACATTTTTTCATCTCTGTATGGTATAGAACGAATCCAGGACGGTGGGTTCCGGAGGGGTGGCTAAGTCTGTTAATTTGCTAGGGTGCATCCGATCCCACATCTAGAAACTCCGAGTGCCGAAACTCTCTTAAATTTAGTTATCCATGGTTTCTCTAAATCACTACAAGCGAAGAAAAATTGACTTAAAGTGTTTTAATACGCTTTACCCTATCCTACCCATCCTTAAATAAGGGCCGTGATGACATCGCACAGCGATAAACAAGCTCACTAATCGTCCGGGGCGTGGATAGTGATTTATGAGGATAATTTCTGAATTGAGCAAAGGCGGGCGACGGCAAAAATTTCTTCCACCAAAAGAGACAGAACAGACTTTTCTTCTGGTGCGTAAAGTGTGTTGGAGTAGACTTCACGTCAGGAGGAGATCTTGAAACGAATTTAATAGCTAAGTGGGATTAGTTTTTTTTTTTTTTAACTGCTTAACGTCTCTTAACAGCGAAGTCTTTAGAGACGGGAAAGGATGGTGGGCAAGGAATGGGAAGGAATTCTGCCATGTCCTTTTAAAGGAAGCATCCCGGAATTTTCGTGGAGTGATTTGGAAATTGGATTAGTACTAGCAATACGTGAGTTGAAGTTCGTGTAGCACGGTATACTTACCTTTTTTTTTTTATGGCTTAAATGACATACAGCTTTGAGTCATCGACGTCTAGGTCATTAAAGGAGAGAAAAGACTGGGCAATGAGGAACGGGATGGAATTCTGACATAGTCTACTGAAGGAACCATCGTGGTATTCGGCTGAAGTGATTTGGGGAAACCATGGAAAACCCAAATCTGGATGTCCTTCCGAAATCGAGGCCAGAGAGTTACCGCTCACCCACTACACTCGGTACCATCGTTAAGAACTTCGTTCTTGTTGGATATGAAAGAAATTCTTCAGGTATATTACTAAATAAAAAAAAATATATAAAATGTTTTTACCTATTAGTATTATCATCAACCCGATTTTTCGGAATTATTAGAAAAACTGAGTTTTTACGTTGATCTCCTATTTTTTTGCCCCCTTTCCACAGAGCTCTTATACACAAGTGACAAGATATGCCAGTAAACAATGTGGAAAACACAGAGTAATATGCTGGATTGCGAAATGTACGCAATATCCATAACAATAATGTGGTCACAGAATTTCTCAAACTTTATTATCATTAAAGTATCAAATATGAAACCTTAACAAATTTTGGCGTATTGGAAACTTTTGTATGAAATGTAAGTTTCTAATAATTTAGGTGCTTCGTCGCGTTGTTTACTGAGCTGAATACGACCCTTACATGTTACTTGGTCCCTTTTACCATTCTTACTACCGGCTGTGGTTGAAATTGTTTCCAGTCGATATCTATAAAGATCTAGTTAGAAAAAAGCACAGAGACTTATCTATAATTTGGTTACAATGACGTAGGTTGCTGCTTAGAATGATCTCAAGAGGAATGGTTGAGTGGATTTATTATCTAACTGATAGGTGATAGTAAACTATTACACAGGTCGGAGATGTTTCGATGTGTAAAATAGTGGATCATCTGATGCAAAATGGTAGCGGTAGCTTTGTGAGCCAGCGGAGCGGAAAATTAGCAATTTTGACCTAAAATGTAGGCTATTCCATAATTACAGAACTGCTCTCTATAATACTATTTCGCACACTGCCTTAGTTCCTTTGTTGCCAACTGGGTTCTTTGGATCTAGAGGTGAGGAACTGACGTTTGCTATTGGCTAGTCATCACGTAGCTGTCACATGGGCAGTACATGCACGGTGCCTACTTCCTTCATGCTCACAGGCTTGGCCCATGTTTCCACAGTAAAATGCAACACTAGGCTCCATCCTGGGAAACAGCCTCAAGTCGCAAATAACGTTCACGCTATGTCAATATACTCAACCAAGATATTCAGTTGAGTTTTTTAAATCCGCTGCTATACCAACCTATATGTTTACGTGCCATTTTTATTCCCATGTCATAATACTCAAGAATACTGTCGTAAACAATGATGTTTAATCTTTCTGAAGTTCATTGCTTGATTAATTAGCCAAGGTTTGCCATAAGCACCACGACCTATCATCACTCCATCCGCTCCAAACTCTTGAGCGCTTTTTGGATATCATTCAAATTTTTAATATCGCCATTTACTACGACCGGAATTTTCACTCGCTCTTTGACACTTCTAACAAATTTCTAATCTGCTTGGCCCAAAGATACAGGACGGATTTTTTTTTTTTGGCTAATATTGGAATTAGTTTATCAAACTGTCTTTCACATACTGATGCCAAATAGCTTAGTGCAGCGTATTTGAAACTAACTTAAGAAGACTTCTGCCTAAAGATGAAATTAATTTTAAGCGCTGAGAATGACAGAAGCAGTACTTCCTCCTCTAAAGTATCGGAGTTAACTTTCGTGCCTTATCAGCACTGTTGATTTTCGTTGCATTCTCCAGCGAGAAAAACAGAGGCACTGAGCGAGCCGGACAGACAACTGTGGTGTTGTCAGTCCGTCCTCTTTGCCAGTCGACTGGACCGCGGCTCTGGTCAGCGTGTGTGCAGATAAGACCGTGATTTGTGATATAGCCCGCGCCGCTCTAATCTGCTCACACGACACATTGGGCACTGATTGCGAGCGAAAATGGCAGCGTCACGCCGCAGACACACCGCTGTATCGGAAAACTCCTCACAAACCATGTTACACCTCGCATCAATTATCTGCCGTTAAAATCGTCTCTATGAAATTGTGTACTGCTCCCCATTGTCCCTAAGTTAAATAAAAGAGAAGATGCAGCATGTTCCAGTTCGGGTCCAGGGAGTAAATTTTTCGTGAAAACATCGTGATTAAATGATAACAAGTGTTTTGTATTAAACTGTAATTTAACTACCAATCTCTTTAATAGAGTTTACAGTTTATCGCATGTATCAGAGATCTGTGGTAGCAAAAGTAACACAAGTACACGATTTTTTATTTTTATTTCGATGCTGTCGTCGCTCTCGAATTTGTTTCGTACTGAACTTTTAATGTTTCTTCGGTTAATTTTTACTCTAACTTTCTTCTAATTTGCGTTTTCTATACTTCCGACCATATTTGTAACTCATATGAGATCGCTATTTTATTTTTTGTAATTTCAAATTTAGTATCGATGTTTACTCATATCACGATTAATGTTTTTATTATCTCACTTTGGCTCCTAGTAGTGCTTTGTGAGCTCTATACTATGAGACTTGAATCAACGTCCTGCCTGGACGCATTTCCACGCTACACTAATTTATAATTTTACATAACGCTTATTCGAAACAATCGCCAACATACACTCACACTAGGTTGATGACATCACTGGCAAAACAAATGCTGCGAGACGAACTCGTACATATGCGCTCTACCCGTTGTGGGCTCAACCGTTATTAAGGCATTATTAGTCTTTTAGTTATTAGCGATTCAGATCTGACGGTATTTTCTAACGCAAGAAAGGTCGACCGGGTATCACTACCATCTTAACTTGTGAATAGACGTTTTCACGTCAAAATATTCTGAGTGGTCAGCATATAAGGTGGATTTTATCATCACAATAATTATGAAGTGTTCAATACCAGATTTGGCCACTTTGACCAGTTAGTGAACCAATGAACTACGTTTTATAGGTCGTATTTTGAGAAACTGCAATGCTCATACAAAGGAAATAGCGTACAAAACACTAGTTCGTCCGCATTTGGAATACTGTTGTGCAATTTGGGATCCGTATCGCAAGGGATTGATTGACACGTTAGAGAAAGTACAGAGGAGAGCCGCTCGATTCGTGACTGCTAGTTACAGTCCTTATGTAAGTGTCACAGAGCTGATACGTGGGTTGGGCTGGGATTGTTTGGCGGACAGACGACGTCGTTTTCGTTTAAATTTGTTGGAGAATATGCGAAAATCTCTAATTTACGAGTGCAACGAAATACTTCTTCCGCCAACCTATTTAGGTCGCAATGACAGAAGGGATAAGATTCGAGAGATAAGTTGCCGTACTGATACATTTATGTATTCTTTCTTTCCTCGTTCTGTTCGGGATTGGAATACTCTAAAATAGGATTGGTGCTTAGCACCCTCTGCCACCCACAGTAATTGTGAATTGCAGAGTATAGATGTAGAAGTAGATGAATGAAAAGAGATGTAGTATTAGTAAAAAAAAAGCAACTTCAGAGTGGATTTTTGCCTAGTAACAAAAATTTGTTTAAAGTGTGTGAAGCGACATACCACTGACTCGATATTTTAATAAAATTCAGATTGTATTCAGTTTATTTCTGCTAAAAATACATCTAAGTTTTTTTAAATATAAATGTACATTTTAAAACTCCTGTTAAGAAAATTAAATGAAAAAGCGTTTCATTCGATCTATTTGAATAGACATTTCCATGAGGGACGGATCTGGCGTGATCGAACTATAGCGTGGCCACACTAATATCTGTTTTTTTGTGTTTTTTTTCCCTATGACATCCCGTTTGAGATCTTGCCATACTTCGTAGAAGGCTAAGTGCAGTTGTAGTGTAAACGGTTGATGTTGCTATGCTGTGGGAAGTATCATTGGAGTTCGAATATCGTCTCGTAATATGAGGGTAATTAGAGGTATAGAGATGTAAATCATGTCGCAAAAAACCACATGTCGCAAAAAAACGCATGTCTCTATCTCATTTATTTTACGAAGTATGTTTCATTGTAAGGGCAGTAGGACTTTGTGGACATCTTGAACGTCCCAAGGCCACATTCTAACAACAGCTAGTTTTATCATTGTTCCGCTGGAAAGCTATACGTCGCCTCCGATGGAGCAGTTCACGTCAATAATCTCCAACCATGACTGCAGACTGTAAAACCCAAAACACTATGTACCAATAAAATCTACAATAAACATTTACTTCAACTTGAATTTCTCCGACACCTCTCATGAAACCGAATATCTCTTTTAATAAAGTATAGAATGTTATTTACTACATATATAACTCGTACGCACCCATAAAAATCATCGTATACTGTGAGTTCTTTGGGTTCTGTGGGACTGTATAGAATTATGTGGGCTTCTTTGGGATTCTGTGAGTTTGGCGGATTTTATGATTAAATTTACAGGGGTCCTAAAATCATACATATCTTGTTGACATTGTTGAACACCGAGGTTTCGTCGAATTTTATGTTCCATACTTATTAAATTACTCCATCAGCGATAGTCGAGGCGGATGAATTTTTAAACTAACCTCCAGAAAACTTTAACTAACACTTTCACACAAACTGATTCTTAATTGTGTATGAGTTCCACTTTTTCATGTAAAATAAAGCAACTAAAAGTGTAGATATACTTGCACGTCACCGAGTGGGACTCTACGTATGAAGACCTTTCGCGTTGCGCGGGTTGTGTCAAGTGTAGGCGCAGGAGAGCGCTCCTCAGCTTTATTAACGAGCTAAAGCAAGGAGCTTCAAGGGGGAGAGCATTCTGCGCAAACGAATCTTATTCCCTTTACAAAAAAGAGGAACAAAAGGGAACACGGATGAGAGAGGCACATCGCACCCTTCAGAGTACACCAACCCTCTGTTCCATCACTCTCTAACTTGAAAAAGGGAGAATTTTGTAAAATTAACTACACCCGGCAGTGCTAACGTAGCGCTGATTTCATTGAGCTCACTTCCCTTGCGTATTTCTGAATTTCGTGTTCTCTTGGAATCAGCTTAGTGCTTCTTCGAACGAGAGTTATAAGTATGAAAAGAGTTTCACAACATCACCGCTCATTCATAGACTTACAATTCATTTTTGAGAAGAGAGGAAAGACTGGAAGAAAATTTTTACAATGGTCTGTGGGATTTAAGAATGATTTAATCCAAACACTACTTAATTTCTTGATGCGGTTGGTCATCATAATTTACTTCACAGCTGGCATTTTCTTGTAAATCTTTGAATTGATTCTAGATTTTTATCTTACATCAAGTTAATTATATGCAATGTTTCTAATGATTTTGGATCGAAAAAGTTTTCTTACAATGTTTAAAAATCTCTTCTGCTGATACATAGGTTTTTGCTAAAAAGAAAAAAAAAAATGAAAACACGACATCATTTTTTTATATGTCGTAATCTAGGTTTTTATAGTAATTTCTTTAGTGTGCAGCGACAGAAATTTATTGTAGATGGAATAGGATATGCGTGTACTTCGAATTAGTTATTAGTAACAATAAACCGGCCTCATATCCTCGTGGTATAGGGGATTATGATGTCCGTTTTTCGAATCCTGTTTATGACTTTAATTTTTGCAGATACTAATCCTGACTTTAACCTCAGGCAATTTTTGCACTTTATTGGTGAAGTACGCCATAAGCGCTCAGTAGTTCGATCTAGACTCTAAAGTATACGTCCCGAAGGAAAGGAACTGGCTGTGCTACACTATCTTAGTATGCTGTCTTCGGTAGAACTTAATTACCGTAGGATTGTGGTCTGCTATAGATTTTTCGTACTATCCTGAAATTACCATCACCGAAAATATTAGTTTATACATATTGAAAAGAGCTCTTACTATGAAGTTTCAGCTGAAAATGGTAGCTTCCGTTGCCACAAACGTCAACTGCCCTATCCATCAAGATGCGTCAAAATAATATGGTATCCATATAACATAATTGAATTAGATTGTTAATTTTGATACAGAATTGAAGAGTAAACCTGTGTTGGTTTCTTTAATTGGGGACTTTAATGTATCACCGGACATGAATCGACTGGGTGGAATAGCACACTGAAATCACAAGTTATTGTTCCTGTCTGATTTACACCATTCCTGTCAGTGATGAACTACTTCAGAAAAACAAACAACATTGTCAGTGCAAAGCTGACCTCCGGCATGCAGTTATGAAGAATGTAATTCTCCCCTCACAAGGAGATATTCATATGAAATGACCGTCAAAAAATAATACAGATGGAAGTAATCGATAAACTTATTTAGCTAAGAACATGGAGTAAGAATTTGTTTTACCGAATTTGCGGTGTTGATTGATAATTGATGCCTGATTTCCATATGTATTTGATCATCATAAACTACAGCACAAAAGGCCTTTTATTGTGGATGGTCAAAATAATTTGAGATTTTTATCTAACACTAAATTAAAAAAATTATTTATCGAAATTAGGGTGATATAGTTACATTTTTTGTTAAAGAATGCTATTATTACTACTATGAGTCCAAAAGAAAGAGTGAATTAAAATATCATACTGCCAGGATGTCACTATTATATTACCAGAAATTCTTAACGATGACAAATTTTGAATTTGAATTATAAAATAAAAGCAGCAAATTTTTTTCTCGAAAATGGTAAATCGTCATTCATAGCTTTGAAAAGCGCATCAGTATGTAAATAATTAATGATAATGGTAGATAACTAAAACTGACATCTCAGGACATACAGCCGAAATTTGACGTGAATACTACCATTAAAATTTTATAAGTAGCAGTATTTTATAATGAAGTTTAGAAGTTTCATCAAAAGGGCACTTGAGAAGTTCTTCTTTTATTTTTTCTTATTTGTTGTCATCGTTCAAAACGTATTTGTGAATCAGTATTAACATATTATTTAGATTACAACGCGGACAACCATCATGATTAGTTACTAGAGCCATCTTTTAAATAAAACGATTTTGCCTACTAATCTGTACAGTTTCTGACTAGATTAACGCGGCTATTTTCAGGTCATATAAAAAGTGTAAAACGCATGCGCTATTATTCTGATGTGAAGCTGATGGTTTCTAGAGCAGTGTTCTAATATTCCGTCTCGTAACAGATATTTTGCCACAAGACAGTCTTGGTGTCTGATTCCAGCCTTCATTAATGTATTTTTTTCTGTAATTTAATCTAGCTGTTATCAACACTGATAAAATGTTACCTTGGTCATCGGGTCGTTGTAACCTTAATGCTGACGTCACGCACCCGGCCTTCTATTCTGTGCTAACAAAGGCCAGAGATGTTAAAACAAAATCAAGGATATATGCGTTATTAAATTAGAATTAATTATATTGAGTGAAGCAACTGCGTATAAATAAATTTACAGAACTATGAAAGAAATGTGTCTATTTTGATTAAATCAACATATCAATTATTAGGTTTTTGTTTATTTATATTCCGTCGATGTAGGTGTTTTCGTTATATTTCGTGTGTGATAGAATACTTGATCATCGAACAACAATATTGGGAGCGATTTTGACTAGATTATTTATTTAGTCTGAGATTCTTCGTTACAGTAGAAGGAAAGACTAATTTAAGTTTTTTTTTCTAAAAATAAAAAAAAATAAAAAATAAAATAAAAACCAAACAAAAAACGCTTTCATGAGCGCCATGTCAGTGAAGTTATTACTTCATGCTGTTGAAATTAATTACATTTGTGCAGTGTTTTTGAATGAACATGCTTATATGTTTAAATTAGAATCCTCACTGTTTTTTCCCTTCTCTATGAAACACTTATATATTTCAGGAATAAGATATAACAGTCACCGACTTTCAGAAGTTTCTGGTCTCTGCATTTACTGAAACATAAAACTTCTCACATTGGCTCTTGTGCAAGTGAGTTTACTTGTGCCTACCTGGAAAGCATCAAGTAATTAATAACATATAAGGCTATTTCCCTTTGATAGTGGTCACTTCAAACCTTCTTCTAAAATGTATAAAAGGTTAGAAGGAAATCCAAAAATTACTAAATCATATCAAATAGTTAGAGATTAAATAATTTTCACTTAAGTCTTTAATGCACAGCTTTCCACAAATTTTGTTGGGCCCACCGACCGATATATTATTTAAATTTCTATCAGAAGATTCCTTACACAACAGATTTTTCACTTGGTAAATAATTCCTCCTTTCTCATAAATATATAAAGACATAAGACAGTTCTGCTATAACCGCAAATAATCCCTTGAATTTCCTAATATTTTTCGCTAACAATATTGCACAATATTGGAAATTTACGATTTCAAATAACTAAAGTTCTTATCAGTTTCTTGCACACTTGTTGCTCAGTTATAAATTATAAAATCAATAATTGATGTCTGATTCACAGCTTCTAAACTGGAACAGAATTTATACAGCAGAAGAGACGTGGCAATTTTTAAACAATTGCGCAAGCGCTAAGTGTCGACTAATAATTAATTTCGCTGGAATTATTATTGCCTCCTTAACCTGACATACTTATGTAAACTTATCTCTTGCTAGTTTCGACGAAAACACCAAATTTGAGTGAATATACCAAAATCCTCACTTTCGATGATTAACTACAATAAAATACCAGACAACTTACTTACTCCCAGAACATGACAAAAGACCAACTCAGACTGTTACCGCAATCAACTAGATGCACACGCTAAACTTAGACACTGCCACAAAAATTAAAACTTTGTTCTGGACCGAACGTCCGACTGCGGACAAAGATTGGTGATGAAAGAGTTACTCTTGATGGCTGCCCCTTTATTTATACTGAGGCTTCTTTTGATGCAACCCTTAACCAGACGCGAGAACTGTGTCACAATGCTTTCCGCTACGCGTGGATCCTAATATTACACCAAGCTCGCAGTTCATAATTTTTACAATAAAACTCAATATCTTAAAACACACTCTGTGAAACCCTAGAACAGTCAAATTCTCTATCCTTCTTGGACTAGAATTACAACTGATATTATGGGTCTAAGATTTATTTTACTTTTCATTCATTTACACGGTATTATCGACGTTATTATTTGAGACGCATGTAAGTATTCTAACTATATTACGATATAAACTACAATCTGGGATCTAGTTCAAATAGTGATATAGTGAATGTATCGACGCAAGCGACAAAAACCTCCATTATAGAGTAGCACTACTATTATTCGTCAGAAGGGGGAATGAGTTACATACCTGTAAGTTGTTTTTTTGTTTTAAATTATTCAAGTTGCTTTCATGAGCGCCAATTTACTAAAGTCATTAATACTTGCAGATGTAAGTAGTTACACAATTATCGTAACATTTGTGTGGCCAGGACCATGATTAAAACTCATAATATATCTTGAGTTTTATTTAAAATTTGATTTCCTTTTACAGACGATATACTATTTGATGCCATTATTTCAGCGGCGTGTACGTATTTTCACACATTGTTATATGGATCTGAATCATTTGTAACTGAAAAGAAAGATGAAGATTTTCATTTAGTTTTTATTGAGAAATGACTTGTCAGAATATTCCGTTCAATCCGTCATTATTGGATGTGAGATGAAATCCTAACATATTCCCACTGGTTATCCTGGTGACGACTTTGAGCTGGTTTTTCGAAGTCTTGTAGGTAAACGCTGCTACTTTTTGGTTTGAGTCTCCTTGCCGCCTGTAGTTCCTACCACGACAAATATACTATATTTAACAAACATCGGAAAAACAGAAATTATAGTTTGGTCTTTGCTTAATCGCCCCTATTGATAAATTACGGTGAGTTATGTAAACTTGTTGCCACTGATCTGAACGATATGAAAATATGTTATATTTAACAAACGTTCCTCTGGGCATAAGAATACTGATTGCCAGGACCAGATATTGAAATTACTTAATTCCCAGAAACATTTTATCAGACATTCTCGCAGCTGCAAAATATGATTCTACTCTATAAATAAATAACTATATGGTCTGATAATTATTGTCTTTTTCAATCAACATAACGCGTCTCAAATTTTTAAGACGTAGTTTTAAGTTTTTAGTGGACCTTAACTTATCGGAAATAAGTGGCCGTGTAAACGCCTAAGGCGAATGCAGGGATGGTTTATGTTTCTGCTAAAGGGCATAGCCGAAATCCTTCTTGTCTCTTGTTCTCCTGTTCAAATTACTTCTACGTAAATGAGCCGGAACTCGGAAGTAAAGAATTCTATTTTGTGCTAGGGCTGTTGATATTTTAAAAAATATAGGATTTTCGATATATCGCTATATTTTAAAAGTATCATAATCGGATTCGATATATCGGAGAAAAAGTATCGATATATCGACCCTATTATAAATTATAAAAAAATGTTAGAAAAAAACAAATCATTTTAAAAAAGGGCGAAGTGTTGTGGCTAATTATTGATGAAGAGTTGTGTGATATTCTTCTGAATCAAGTTTTGATTTTTCTGAAACAAAATAGTTTTTCATGACGTTATGGATAAATCTCCTTAAAAAAATGCGATTTAGCCATTATACTATTACTTTACTTAAAGGAAGGGCATAATTTGTATGATTTATTAGAAGACTTGTGAATCCAGAAAGAGGTTCCAGGGAAATCTTGTCTTTTGTGATTTTATAAGCTCAAAATGCAACACTGTAGATGAATTTATTTAGGTAGAAGTTCTACTATCAGAGTTTGCATATTGGCGAAGTCACTTTTTCTTTACAACTATTGTTTTATGTGGAATTTAATTTCTTTCTGTAGTTTGATAGCTTATTCTGAGTCTTCTTACTTTTTTGGACCAAATGTTTGCACCTTAGCAAAGATTTGGTATCCCAGTTTATCAATATTCCTGCTTACATTCAATTTTTATGACTAAATACTTCCCTCGACAACGCACGCTCATGTAAAACAACGGGCTCGAGTCCGATTCGTTCTGTGCAAGCGACGCCGTGTCTGCATTGTTACCATCGGTGTAGGCCTACTAAAAACTTCCAAATTAAATGTAAGAACAAAGTAAAATTAATTGTGTTTTTTATGCTCCTAATCTTTGCGGAAAACTGAAATTTAAGGCATATAGCCTCATCAAGAAGAAAGCAATTAACGTACAAATTTTCTCTAACACGTTTCAACTTTTAGATTGGCAATGAAAAAACACAGGAACTTTTCTTATACTGTGGGGATGAAACCAAGTATGTGTACCCAAGTAACATTTTCTAAGACAACTGGAAGTTGCATAGAATTATGATGAGAGAATGTCATAGTCATTTAAAAGCGTTTCAGTTCCAAAAAATTCCAAATTAAGGTGGTGAATGAAGTAAAATTTTTCACATTTTTTATTTATGCTTCCTAATCTCCGTTTACAAAAAATTTTGTGACAGAAATGTGGACTGTATTTCCAGGAAGTATTTATAAAAATTATGTTATGTGTACCAATATTTGTCAGCAGCTGTTTTATAGGATCTGCTGGTAGACTATTGCAATTATTAGGCACTGGAAGATTAATTGCTGATGCAACTGGATCAGATGTGGCAGAAGATACCAAAAATTTTAAATCAATTTCTGACAGCACAGGAATATTCAGCCGATCCATTTTTTTTTTTTCTCTGGTGTGCTTGCTGGGGGGGGGGGGGGGGGTGGCGGGGGGGGGGGGCGATAAAATCGAGTCTGAAGGGCAACGATATAAGACGCGGTGAGTTTTCTTTTAAACTCTACTACCAATCTAGGTTGCAACAACAATGCGTTTGGCAGACAATTAAGGGGCGATTCTCGGGGCCTGGCTGACAACAATGTTCGAAGAGGCGGCAATCTCAGTTTTTCCCTTGGCTTGGAAAAATCCTAGAGCCGCTACTGTCAGGGCTGTTCCTTTGGCGTTAACAAATTGTTTTTTAAAGACACCAATCTATAATAATAAGTTTTTAGCATAGCGCTTTGTAAAGGCAATTCTCTTTTTCAATTTCTTATCTTAATAAATTCGTACGTGTTATAACAAACCTGGCTGTGACATACTTTTGGAGCTCAATTCTTCTGTTGGTATGGAACAAGAAGCGTATCCAATTCGCGCAAAATATTTAACTGTGGAGTGCCAGATAGAGGCTTATAATTTCCGGGACATTTCTGGGTCTAAAAAGTATTTCAGTGGTATGTTTAAGGAGTGGACAAAAATGCAAATTAATATTAAAAAAATCTATTTTACGTAAAAGCTATGCTATTTAACATATATATATAGCACCTCTTAATTAAACTCTGGTTGAAAGTCAACATCATGTATTATGAACCAAAAGGAAAAATACTAAACTTAAAACAAAAATTGACCACCTCTTTAGGAATTTTTTTACTTTGGTACAAAATTGACATCGGGTATTATCAATCAAAACCTCAAAAATATTAAACAAAAACTAAACACTTGTGATACGCTCATTAATTAAAATTAGGCAGAAAATCAACATCAGGTTTAATCAACAAATAAAAAAATTGAACATCTATCTTTTGCTGAATCTTAATTAACATTAATCAAAATAAATCTTAATCAACTACTTTTTTAAATATTTATTACTAGATTTTGCCATTTTCACAAATATTTCTGCTTCACTGCTTTGCAAAACTGATAAAATTTCTCAGCAAGAGTTTCAAAATTGATTGAGTTTGCTGTTCAACCTTGATCAAATCCATGAGCATTCTGTTTCGCTCTTTAGTTCATAAATTACTCAACGGGCTAAAACTTGTCTCGCAAAAGGCATTGCTTGTTGGAATTAACAAAACGAACCAACAATTTTCTTTAAATTTACAATATCATTAGAAACGCTTGTTCTAAAGAAATTAACCCAGATTTTTATCGTTTGGAAAGTCTTTTGGAAGGACATCAAAAACACGTTTCAAATATGCGAACTCTGTATAAAGGGAGTTAATGTTGACTGCATCCAGAGTTTTCAAGTATTTTCCTGTCAGTTTCAATTCCTCTGATTTAAGGGCAAAAGCTCAAACTGTTCGTACATTCCATCCTCTCGCTGCGAGCATGGGATACTTTGCTTGGCCTCTTGGCCACCGTGGTGAGTTTGAGAAAAAAACTAGTATACGGGAATTCCGGGACTAACGCATAATTCCTGAACACGAGATCAGACACGAAATTCCGGGACATTCCCGGATTTTCCGGCTATCTGGCAACCCTACCCATACCTGGTACATTACGATTAGTTTCTTAATGCTAATACTTTTGCATTGATTGAAGACAAATTTTAAAAACCTTTCAAAATGTCCAGACAAGAATTCTAATGAATATTGAATGAGTTATTTTACCTTTTTTTTTACTTCTCCTTCTGCTCGAATCGTAATTAATCAGAAGCACTACCCGAGTGTTTAAAATAAGGTGCAATTTGTCAGAAAATGTTTTAAAATTTTAATTGTTTCTTAAAATTCTATCTATGATAATGTATTGCATGTGCAACACAGGTAATCGTTTTCCCTCCAATAATAACTTGGATTATTCTACGACGAGAATATACAATAAAATAACAGCTTATTTTTAAAAAATATCGGACTCCGATATCCAGATTTCAATATCGATATATCGTCATAAAAATATCACTCATAAATATCGATATTTTTAAAAAAATCGATAAATCGATATTTGTGCGGTGTTAGTTACATTTTTAATAATTGTGTATTGCTTTTTTTATATATATATACAATTTACGTGTTACGATGCGATCTATGATCTTCTCAATATCTCTCCAATTTTTAAAAATCTTGGCATCCGTGGAGAATTGAACCGGAGACCACGCCCCTATCATTAGTAAGTAAACGCTTTAACCACTGAGCTACCTGACCGCTACACGGTAAAACAGTACAGTGACATCCATATCCAACGCGTCTGTCTATCGGCGTTCAGTAATTTTTCGAAATTATAAGTCAACGTGTATTATTTATACAGATAATTTTTCAGCCAAATGTAGACAGTATTTTTCTCCTTGTTTCAAAGGATAAGTGTGCAAAGTTTCATCGAGATCGGATGAAAATTGTGGATTTTTATTAAGAACAAACAAACCAACCAACAAACAAACAAACATTCATCACTCGTAGATTACTGCATGTCACGCACACACTGACTGCGAATCAGCCCTGAGGGATCAATATAACGTAAAAAACAGTACATCTACAGCATTCCGCAACTACCTACGATTTGACTCACATTGCACCCCTAACTTTGTGATATCTACTGTTTAACATTCTATCCGAATAACCGAAGGCTCCAGGTGTGACTCTTACGATCAAAAATATTTTTTAAAAAATTTTAGCATCCACGGGGATTTGAACCGGAGACCACGACCCAAAGATTAGTAAAAAAGCCCTTTAAATATGGAGCTGCCCGACCAGTACACGGAAATGACAATTATATTCCAAGGATAAATTCCGTTACGTCGAAAACAATAGTAGATTTAACAGTTATTCATCTCTGCATCTTAAACTGAATGACTCTTACGGAAAATTTTGATGTACATGCTTTGTAATCTTTCTCTGCTTCATAGAATTGTTAATACATTTCAAATGCTTATTGCGGAAGCCTTGTGCTTATGAATAAGCTTTAATGGTGCAGAAAGTGCTTTTCGGTTGGGGTCAAAGTAATCAGCTTGCCGATATGCAGCAAAATAACAATACATCATGTCAAATGTCTGTTAAGAAGGAAATTATCATAATGTAACCTCATTTTGATAGTAGTATGACATTGTGGATGTTACAGTTCACGTTACTCCCTTCTATCTAATCAGTTACGACAGCAATTTACTTTAAGTTTGTTTGTGTTCTGTATTTGTTTCACTGCATTTTTTAGAAGCATATGAAGAGTTTTATCTGTTTGAAAGAGAGGGGACTGATAGTTCAGAAGGTTGAACGCTTGCTTTGAAGCTTAAACGCTCCCGGTTAGTGACAAATCGAAATTGTGTCATCAGGTCATAAGAACAAATAAATTTACATTATTTCCTTGAAGTGATTACGCTTTTAGTATTACGTTTCCTTTCCGAGTTAATTCAACACCAGAATTGTAGAACAAAATATGTTTTTAATTTTTTTTATTTAAAAAACAATGGTATTTGGCCTTGTTAGTCAAAACGCTAGCCCATCTCAGTGTGTTTATTTCTCTTCCTATATACGTATTTCATATCAGTGTGATTATTTTCTCTTGTTTGTAAGGGACACACAATACGAACACAACATTTAATTAAAACCACCGATGGCCTAGGGCGAGCTCGAACCGGCGATCCCTGCATCACGAAGCGAGCACACTGCCCCTACGCTAACAGGGTAGGCGGTTTCGATCTTGTAAAGTCATTTCTGTAGTGCCCGGTATTACGGATCACAAGCATATCTTCGGATCATACGTGTGTGTTTCCTAAAGCCAGTTAAATAGGGATGGGAGCGGGAGCCAACAAGTTACCTATGTTGCAACTCGTGAGTTACATTCGTCGCACGAGCCGGAGTTCTTACCACTGACCATCGCGCAATATGCACGATGGCAGTAAGACCAGACAGAGGGCGCGTTTGACTCGCACACAGGAGTGTGTGGCCGCGGTGAGGCTTAATGAGAACGCAGCGCGTATATTGTGCGTGCGTGGGACCACCGCGTTTGTAGTTCGGTCTGCTGATTACAACGCAAGCTCTGCGCGCCGCAAATGCTCCAACCCGGGCAGACCGCGAGGCCACACTGGCTGCCTACCAAGTCAGGCGCTCTACGTCAACTAATATTACTGAGCGCGGTAATCAACAACTCCGACAGCGGGGTATCTCATTTCAGTTCTAGTGGAGACGTCTTTATCTACTCTGGGTTCACGGAAACGGAGAAGCGCTGTTAAGCTAGTCGATTCGTGACTTTGCAGTAAGTACTGCGTTAAGAGTGAATTTATACTAATATAAATTAACCAAAGAGCTAATGAAAAAACTTTGTATAATGGATAACAAACTGAACTCGCGACTACTGTCTAACCAGCCTGCAATTTTTCCATCTAGGGTTCTGAATGATGAATAGGATAACGATTATCATTGAACTATAAAATCAAGCGTTACTTTTTCATGAAATTTCAATGTTATCTAACAATAAAACATGGTATCTGATTATTGTTAGTGAAAAAGAAATAATTTGCTTATTGCGTACATTAATTATCCCTAATTCGTTGGAAATTAATTGAGAAAGAATGGAAAATTGGTAGCTAGAACGGAAAACCTTCATTGGAATCCGAATCTTTCCTAAAGTCAGGACGTAATGTTCTGGAGGAAAACAATGTCGAAATTTTCTGTCTCTAAATAATAATATTGATTTGTCACTTTTACTTACCACTTCAACCAACGAGGACAGCGAAAGGAGTTGTCGAAATATCTTGCATGACAGAACCTAGCTGGCCCAACAACCGAGGAAAATTATAAGCTGTTCGCGGGGAAAAAATCATTTCTCACAACAATATTGATATCTATTTCACTTATTCGAAATGTATGTTATGTTTGAGAAGTAGTACACGTTGGCTGCTTCTAGTTTAAGGGTATTGTTGATAGGTAAGCCATTTCTGTGCGCTCCCCCGCAATATGAACGCCTGACGAGGTTGGTAAATTGGCAGTGCAGCTGTGGTAGCGTAGCCCCTATATCAGACTGATTGTAATACGACCGTCGTAAATGGTTTATGTGTATGAGGAATGCTTATATCCATTCCACTGCCCACACACCCGTTTCCGTGTCCTGTTCCTCCACGACAAGTGGAATATGAAATGTTCCCATCCTGACCCGAGGAGCGGTTAGTGGTGAAATACGAGGCAGACCACAAGTTTCAATGCTCGTAGCTTATGTTTGGAGGCCGATAAAGAGTTAAGATAAGTGGTGTAATAGTGCTGTAGATTCTCGGTGATTGATACAAAATATAAATAGTATTTCGTTACACCCAAATGTATTTATTTCCTGTCTACTCCTAAATGAATAGCATTGGAAAACTGCGGACTGCTGTTCAAAATAATATTTAAGACGAATGACTTTATGAGACCCATGTTACGATGTAAAATAAAAACATTGACCAATACATCCACTGGCTTTGGGAAAGTGCTACCCTTCCCTATTATTTCGATATGGATTACATCAGTAGAGAAAATTTCCGTGAGGAGTTTTGTTACAATATTCGACTGCGGTCATAAATGTTTCTGTGAGAAGAATGAACGATTTTGGTAAGCGATGAGATTGGATGATGTGTGTCCAGAAAAGTGACACAAGGCTTCGTACCGATGTTTCCTGAGGAGAGCAACACGGAATGAGAATTATTCTGTTCTAAATGGGGACTTTGGTTGGGACGCCATGGGCAGATGACGTGGTTGTATGTAGTAACCATTACACAGTTTTGCCCAAGGTCTTCACTGTTGCACAGGGGTGCAATTCTGATAATGCATAGAGTAAAGTTCAGTGGGGTGCATACCTGTGGGCGCTTAAAGGAAAGTGAGGTTTGGGTTCAAACATGTAGGTGCTTAGAGGAAAGGGAGGCGCGATGAAAACATGTCTGCCATGAAGCTCCGTCGACTCCACTCTACTGTACGATGTGGTAATACAGCAGCGATTGTGATAGACATTAGCATGAATCTTTTTATTAAATATACAGGGTGTTACAAAAAGGTACGGCCAAACTTTCAGGAAACATTCCTCACACACAAACAAAGAAAATATGTTATGTGGACATGTGTCCGGAAACGCTTACTTTCCATGTTAGAGCTCGTATTGTGGACGGCTGTGATACAATACGCCATTCTCCAGGGCTGCACCAGCGCATCAGGGATTCCATGCGACGGAGGGTGGATGCATGTATCCTCGCTAACGGAGGACATTTTGAACATTTCCTGTAACAAAGTGTTTGAAGTCACGTTGGTACGTTCTGTTGCTGTGTGTTTCCATTCCATGTTTAATGTGATTTGAAGAGAAGTAATAAAATGAGCTCTAACATGGAAAGTAAGCGTTTCCGGACACATGTCCACATAACATATTTTCTTTGTTTGTGTGTGAGGAATGTTTCCTGAAAGTTTGGCCGTACCTTTTTGTAACACCCTGTATATAAAAATTCCTGTATGCGATCAAGAGATTTCTCATTTGCTTCCGATTGAGTTAACTGTTATGCAAAATAACGCTTTCTTTGAGAAATTTCATACCTTATTATAACATTTTATTATTGACAGAGTTTGATTGTCGCTTTTTAATAAATTAAGTTATAAAATCCCTCAGACCCAGATTTTTAACTAAATTGTATTGTAAGAATTAAGTATAGCAAGCTGAGAGTGGATTAACTATGGTTTTGTATATTTTTCTTGTAATTTATTATGAATTTGTGTAAATGAACATTGTTTTATGTAAAGAAACTATGTAAATGCTACGCAATACGAACAAGGACAGTACTATGTATGAAAAAGTTTGTAATTGCAAGTATTGATGTGAGCTATGATGTTTGGAGGATAATTTTGTAAATACTTGTAAATATCTTTAATTTTAATTTTCCTGTATTTCATGCTGATTGTGAATGATTTTGTATTAAATATGATTGTTTTAATATGATTTTGATTGTTAGCCGCATTGTCACCGTTCGAGAAACATCGAGCGGGTTTCTCTGTATTATTCTTCAAATTTTTGTAGTGACTATATAAAATAAAATAAACGGCAGAGACGAGTTTAAGTTTTAAAGGTTTTGGTTTGAAAGAGTTGCATGTTCATGGAAAGTTAGAATCGCTAGAGCATTTGTTTATGTTCGCACTTAGTATCGTTGCATGAACTGATGTCTATGTGTGTTTACGTTATTGTAAAGTGAAGTTATCGGAAAAATAAACTTAAGTGAAAACTGATTCCTTTGGACCAATTAATTAAAGAAACCGAAATACATATCACAGTGTTTATAAAATATCTCAATTCCGTTTATAAATAATATATTGTAAACCCAAACTCATTTAACCTACATAATCCCGCAAGTCATGTCACGTAATTTGGTACCTTCATGAATTGGAAATAAGGCAAAAATTATCTTTTAGCAACATGGCACCCAGTAACGTATTGTCAATAAGATCTTTCAGAAAAAGAAGCTCAAAACAACCCTTACTGGCAGGGAAGCCATAGGCATCAGTAGCCTCTGCATTCTACCAAACGATTATACCGTTGAATTTAGAACCATGCTCATTGGACAGATATCTCTGTACGTAATTTTCAGATTCAGAACCAATTCACGTTATATACATGGCACGGCTTTATATATATGTAATTATCAACTCACTCTAACTTTGATGATGTTAATTTGAACTTTTAAATCATAAGTGGCTATGGCTCTGCCATTAGACCTGTTTTTCGGTTTTCCTTGTGACAACGACTTAAAAATACATAAAATGTTGCATTTTCCACATTTTTTAATTTAGTTCTGATATTTGACATAAAACTGAATTGTCAGAGGCATTCTAGAAGTAGTAGTTGTTAATGAAGATACTGAAAATTTATTGCAGACATACAGTTACGAAGGAGCTGTCTCTTCTAAGAGCTAGGAAATAATATCAGCTAGTCACAAACAACATACATCGAAAAGTATAGTATCTGGATCAAGTAAAGAGAAAATAAAAATATAATCTTCTCAAAACCAACGTGAAATAGAATGTCGAGTTGTGATGGATAGTAAGAAGAACGCATCTGTAATATCATGTCTTTGTCCAGCGCCCCTTAGTGGGAAATGCATATCGACATTGACATATCTTGGTAAAACCCTACCTTTTATAAAGCAATATCGCTTAACGGATATTAGCAGCTGCATCATTTCGAGAAGATATTTTTTCGAATTTTTACACACGAAGAAACGGCAGGGACAACCGGGATTCGAAGATTCCTCTGTGATACAAGGCAAGAAATGTAGGCTAAGACGGAGCGACAGTAAACTAATTCTCCGAGGCACCTCTGGAGACCTATGCGAGTTGATATTCTTAAAAAGCGTGCAAATGAGGCGCGAGGCAGAAAGCAGGTTGGCAGGCGATCGGTCTTCCTCAGAGGCGGGACGTCTGTGTGCCTGGATTACAACGTCAAAGGGCTGTGCAGCTACCAGGCTGTCTGTCACTGTGTTTGCAGTGCGGGGCAGGCTAACGGCAAGGGGAGACTGAAGAAACTGACAAGGCTACACTGAAAGCTCAGGCACTCCCAATTACGTTTTGTGCTGGAAAAATCGTTTTTCTCACTGACAATAAAAACAGATCATTTGGAACTGTATAGTGTCATGGTCTCCGAACACTGATAATGAAACGGTTAATTTTTGTATACGTATTGCTTGTCTTGTCGAATTACATTTTTGTTGTAATGTAGTGTACTTTTTTATACACTACATCTTTTCTATTCCTGACCTCTTTACGTCTCTAACATACAAATCACCTGTAAACCACGTTGATTAAATGTGATTATAAGTTACGCTTTCGAGTTGATTTCATTTTATTAAACACAACTGTTACGTTTTGATTATTTAGGCAGTTTAACTTAGCTGCTAGACTGGTAATGGGTTTTCATCCGTCTATTGCAATTAAAAAATAAACTTCTTTTTGAGGACAAAAAAAAAAAAAGATTATGATTTAATAAATCTAAACTCGTATGACAAAATGAAGTTTTTTTTTTCTAGTTGTAATAGATGGATGAAAACTCAGAAACTGTTACTATTTGAAGAATTTTTAATAACCAATGCGTTTTGCCTTACTGAAGAGCGAGATTTACAGCAGCTGTAATTAGTTGTGTTGATATAGTAAGCGGCAAATATTAAGATTTTACTTTTAATTCTAAAATGTTTTTGATGTTAATTACGTAATTGTACTTTACTTATATGTAGAAGATCAATAAGTAACTGCCAACATTAACGTGTAACTAGAATTAGGTAAGTTTAAGCATTGTCATGTTAATAAATCTACTCACTTTGCTTGTATCTAACACAAAAGTACCGTTGAAAATTGTGTTAGTGGCAATCAAGTACAATGGAGAAGTAGAAATACTTGTGCTCTTGGATGGTGTTCGTGAATAGTTAAAGATTAATAGAATCGCGTGTTTTTTCTTCTTGATACTTATACCTTTATGCTAACTCTTGAATTTTTGTGATAATTTGTTTTACTATGTCTCTTTGGGAACGTTGATTTGGGCTTGATTTCGGTCATTGAGAATGTGGACCTGTTTTCAAGTTTTAAATCCTTACGTGTTCCTTATATTTTTCTAATATATATTTTGTTGTTTATTTCACTGCTCTGACTGAAAACAATTCCATGTATTCAGGCGGTATTTATTGGTCAGTTCCGATACTAGTGTTTCTATAATGCGGTTTTTATTCGTTGTTTTTGATTGTTTCACTGTCATGATACATTTGTTAACGCGAATCTTTATGTATTCTTGACTTTTGTTTTAATCGTACTTGGTATTCTGTGAGTATTTTTAGTATTTTATCGTTTAACAATACTATGTGTATTGTAACTGACGTGAGATATTTTGCACATTTCTTTTCAAGATCTCATTCTTTATAGCTCATCTACATCGTACTGTTCATATGCTTAGCACGTGGCATGTGCAGCGTTTTTTACGGTTTTTAGGTTACGAAGATTTATGACTTGCGATATTTGATCGCATGTAATGTTAATATTCGTTGGTTGTTTCTTCCGGTTGGTCTCTGTGATGTATTTGCTTGTGTTTAGATCCACATACTGATGTTAATATTCTCATGAATGTTGGTTGATGTTATCATCTTGAGGGATGACGACTTGGGGATTGTGTTTGTACCTGAATCATATAGTCTGTGTTGTACCCATACCGTTTAATTCACTTTGACCTGCAGTTTCTGTCATATTTATTAATACGAGATCAAGTTGACTACAAATAGTTTTATTAATTTTTTCTTGTATTTTGGGGATATAATTTCATTTTGATATTTTAAGTTTTGAGTAATCAGTATTTTATTTGTATTTGATAGTTATTTGTTCTAAAAGGGCTTCATAATGTTTAAAATGGCATCATATTGTAGAGATTCTATTGGCAGATAAAACTATATTACCCAGCATTAGACCGAGTTCATCTATCCGTTCATAATTTGTTTATCTGGTTCTTTACACGCTATAATTTATTTCACATTATAATATTTAATAGGACTAGAAATTTTAGCTGGATTGAACAGTGTTTTCTCTACAAATACGTTTTACATTCAAGTATGAAAAAATGATACTCTCTGCTGATTGGCTATTGAATTTAGGGATTCTCCGGTATTTAGCGTGAGTAGTTCGAGGTTTTACCGGAGTCAGTATGCTCTTAACATTACGCAGAGCAGGTCGTGACACAGTGTTCCTATCAATATGGATGCATTTATCTAAAATCATGTTACTCATTTCCGCGAAATCGCAGCTAGCATTATGAGTTATTTGTTGAGTCTCGACGTAAGATCCGAGCTTGATTTTATAAAGTTGTTTTAACAAGCTCGACCTACTGATGTTGCACACGTGTTATAATGAATTGATTGTAGAAGCCAACTATTGTTAACTTGTGACTGTTTACGTTGGAATCTGAATCTTGGAAATAGTGAAAATAAGGCTTTCTTTATAGTTGCTTACTGTTGGTTGGCATATGAGTAACAAAAATGTGCATATTATTGTACTCTTTTAACTTTCATTTCGTGGTCAAATTTGCATTGTAAATCTAGATTACTTTTTTCTTAACTGTCAGAAATTTTTACATGTGGATTTCACAATCTTTTATACTGCTTTTTTAAATTGAACTGTTGTATAGTTTATAATAGTACTATGCAATAATCTAATCAACAGATCAAACATACGTTTCTTGAGTTCGACAGATCAATGGTTCTATAATAATTAACAAAACTGCCACGTGTTAATATGAAAGTAGTTTCAATATTACGACCATCCAAAAAATTTAACTTTTTTTTTGGTAAGAACTGACCATTATTTTATCTTGAACATTGCGTTATTTGTTGGAATGAAAATGATTTTGTGGTGCAGGTGGAAATAAAATTTTTCGTCCTCTTCGTGTATATTGACCCTTCCGCGTAACATTATTGATTTTATTTTTAGAGAAGATTTGAGACATATTCATTACATCATATGTATACGGTATTTTTGTCCGTGGGACGAAAATTCCTTTTTTACACTTTTTTGCACTTTTTGGATAATACTGTTACCAATATGGGCGTAGTTTCGTATAATCAAGACGCGTAATGTAACTGTATATTAAATCATTAATGAGATCGTATTTTGATTTTTTTTAAAATTTACTACTGGTTCGATAATTACAATCTTTTCAACCGCTTCTGTTTCTTTCCTGACGTTGAGAGTTATGAATGAAACATTTTTTTCAGTGTCTTAATTCTTATATAAGTCTTGAGAAATTTTATTTTCAGTTTCTCTGATTTGTTAATAAGCCTCGATGTTAGAGAAATTACTGTGTTACATCTTTGTATAACTATTAGGTCAACTTATAATAATAAATTTTTCCATTTAATTTTATTTTCTGTTTCTTTTAGTGTTGTATCATTTAATGACTGATAAATAAATTATTAATACAATATTGTATTAAAATTATACAATTTCTTTAATATCTGACAGTTATTCAAGTAGCTCTTTGTTGACTCAGTTCCCCATCTTATCCTGTTGCATTTAGTTTTTTTATATGTGATAAAAGTAGCTGTTCTGCTTTAATTCAGCGGCCTGTAGGGGGAAATTGCCACTGGTTTAATTTATTTTTAAATTAACCAGACATTGGTACATTTGGTAGTATTTTGAGTATAATATTTTGCATTGTTAGGCATTGTTTGTATGGTAAATTCCTATTTCCCTCATCAGTCCATCGACGTGTTTACTGTGACTGAGAGGGGACACTCTGTTTGTCTTATGAGCACTTATGAAAGAATGTTAGTGATCAGCTTCAAGTTTATTTGCAATTTTGTCGTCACGAGAAACTGTGGATCTTTGACTCCTGAGCCAGAGTGGCTTAACCTCCAATATGCCCTCCTACGAGCGTCTTCCATATTATACACAAAAACATTACCTTTGTGGCTATCTACTCTGTTCTCTGAGGCACGAAATAGTATCTGTGAGAATTATTTCATCAGCCAATTAAATATATATTAATGTAATTAGTATCGGTCCATACATAGTTAATGTTTCACGATGAGCATTACTACTTTTACAATTTAATGTCATATTACAATATTTATCTACAATCTGTCATGCATAAAAAATTTAACTGAAATTATTGTCAGGGAGTAGGCCGATAGGTATTGTATGAGGCAAAGTTTCAACGTTTTGAAATCACAGGACAGTATCTGTTAAGGCATTTTTTACCATAAAATAAAAGGGCATACTCATCTATCCCAAATTCTCACCGAATTTGTCTCCCTGCAGCTTTTTCCTCCTGCAAAGCTAGGTTAACATTGCCAACATATTATTGAAAACTGAATACCAGACACCAGCTGATCAGGCCTTAGCATAAGATGACCTGTAGTCGCTATCTCATTCCACCCATTTGAAACAAATTTTTTTAGAATAATCGCCTAGTTTAGAGTTTCTAGTTACACGTTAATCTTATATGTAGTAGTACATCTTTTGTGAAAGACATAACAGAGTTTTGTACTGAATTTCTTATATGTAAGTTGAATTAATATCTGAATGTTAAGAACAGCTTTAGAAAGACTAGAAAGTTATTTGTAAACTGTTATATAATAATACTAAATCACATCTGTTCAGTCTTAGTGTAAGTGCCCTAAATTGAATGAGCTTAGTAATGTATAAAGGCATTACCGTGTGCAGCTAGCACACGAGTGGTATCAGTTCTCTCTGCTGAAAGCAAATCACTATGTAACAATCAAAACACTGCTGCTTCCCACCCTAGTTCTATTCTCGGGATACTAATGCCTCTGGCATCAGAGGCCGCGTGAAATCTCCGAATAATTTCCACTTAACAGACAGTTTCCACTCGATCGCTTAATCCTATTTCCCAGGAATGCTGCTAAGAGGCCTTACTTGAAATCAGAAACATAAAGCCTTGTAGTGCACATTATATAGCTACCACAATCTTCGTCATAGGTGACGGACAATTTAAGCTCTTCAGAATCCCACGTCACAGCTCTCCATGGTTTGGTTTCCATGAGAAAGTGTAGGTTACCTTATTTAGCATGATTATCTAGTTAGATCAGAATAGCCAAGACTAATATTTAGAATTAAACTGGATCTCTGACATTTAGGAAGCCAATTATCCTACGCGATATACCGACCAATAATGCAGATACTTTTTTCCCACGTGGTGATTAGTCCTAAGCAATGTTTCTTTCGGAGCCCTAACCGAGCTGAGTGGTTAGTATGACAAATTAAAAGAGTTCAAGGTGCGTTATCGGCGAATCGTAACCGAAGTATGTTTGGAAGCTTCAGACCGAATGCTGTTGGTGAACGGTTCACGCTCTGGCCTAGTATTTGGTGAGAGACAAGATTGATTCCTGGTACACCCAACTTGTTTCCAGTTTTCAGAGAAAGTCTGCAATTACTCTGGGAAAATCCTATGGTGGTTCCTTCAAAAAGCAGTGGTGAAATTGTTTCCAGACCGTTACACCTCATACTCTCCTCGATGTCGCCAAATTGTAATGCCCTTGAAAAAAAGGTCGTAACTGGTTGAGCAGCCATTGCACTAAAAATTATTGATAGAAAAACAGGACTGAACGAGGCGCTTCCAAATGAAGGTTTGCTTGTAGATAGTAAAAGAGAAATTGTCTGAGAAAGGAGAATATTCTGGTAGCAGAGTGGAGAGAGTTATTAGGTGTCTCGTAGTTTATTATATAAGAAATAATTAATCAATGATACAGTTTCAAATTTTAACTGTTTTTATTTTTCGAAGACATACACGACTTCGAAAATACTGGTCACAGGGAAACACAAACTCCAGTGATTACATTTCCAAAGAGATTACTAGTTCCAAAGACAATACTGCCATACACTCTCACAGCAAACGCAAAACTGTTCGCTCAAAACTCTGTGCATAAGCTGTGTCTTTAAAATTGTCGCTGCCGCGCGCTTTATATAAGTTTCACAGAAATTTCTGGAACATTACAAAGGCTTCCGACAGATATTTCCCGAAAGTAAACAATACTTAAACAATTAAAAACATATTAAAACCAATCAAAATTAATACATATTCATTTACAATCATTACAAAATGGTCAGAAATGAAAATTAAAGATATTTAAAAACAAAATTATCCACATAAACCATTTTAAACTGTAGTAAATCACCCTTTAAACATCATAGCTCAATTTAATACTTGAATTACAAAAATTTAAGCAATTCTCTTTCCTATTTCTGTCCTTAAACATAATAAATGGTATTTACATACTTTCTTTTCATAAAACCAAGTCCATTTACACTGATTTACAGTAAATTGCAACACAAACATACAAAAATCATATTGAATCAAACTCTACCTTGCAACAAATGCTTCATAAAATACAATTCCAGTTAAAGTTTAGGTTTGAGAGCTGTTACAGAGTGTAATGCAGCGAGCAAGAAATAATTTTGAAGGCGAAATCTTTCGTGATCCACTGTTTCTTCATTGCATTATTGAATGTGTGCTGCTTGGGTAAGGTTATGTTAGAAAGTATAGTGGATTCCGTCAGTACTTACCTGCGCAAACACTGGTAGTCCAGATGAGTGCTATCCTCAACGTTATTTTGAGGTTACTATCATAGGAAACTGAAACTGCTGTATATCTTGGAAAAGATGTTAATTTCTAAGATTATTTTTACTAAGACACTTCAGTTAGTGTAAAAGTTTAAGTTATACCAATAAAATTTGTTTCATCATATTAACGCATTTCTCTGGTATCTTCAGTAAAAACGTAATGCATGAAAAGTAATTACAGTTACAAAGAAGATTTTATGTTTCAGACGAGAATCTCTGAAAACTTATTTCTATCACGTAATGGACCAGAAAATTATACGGGGTCACATCTCACAGTTTACACAAGTAATGAAATTTGAGCATTAAGATACTAGTTACTCATAATAATACTCCTCTGGCTGCAGGAACTTATAAGTTTTAGATCTGTACTAAATGTCAAGTGTAAACAGACGAAATTTCAGTCTCGTGTTCCTTTTGACAATCAAAGCTTCCGCTAACAGCAACCTTTGTTTTGCTGTACCAAGTGGGTAAATGATATTTTGTTAAATATCACTTGTTCATTCGCTTACTTGAGACTTAAGACGTTTAATAAATATGTGATAAGAATTGATTTGAGTTTTAAAGAGGTACACTGATATTCATGCTGAAACGACTTTCTCATATTAAACATTAAACTGAATGATGTTTATTTTTAACACAAACAACTGCAAACACTTTGTGAAAGACGTCTTCGTCAGCACGCTTAGGTGGGAACATGATTAAAGATACCAATTTTCAATATACAAGGGAGAATCAAATAAAAATATTAATTAATTTTTAAAATTTTTTGTATTGTAGCGTTCTGGTGGCTCAGTGGCTAAGTGCTTGCTTTCAAAACGCTTCGCTGCTCTTGCCCCGGGCACGAATCCCGGCAAGCGCAGGAATTTTGAGAGTTGTGTTTAATCATATGAGCTATGCCAGGACGCTCCGTGGTTCGGATTCCACGTTAAACTGTAGGTCCCGGAGGAAAGGAACTGGCCGTCCTACCTCTGACACAATGGCTTAGTATGCCTCCTTCGGGAGGATCCAACCAACCTTCGGGTTGTGGACTAAGTTAAGTTTTTATGTATTGTGCACACATACAAGTCACCTATATCATTTTTCGAAGTAGTCTCCTCCACGCTCAATGCATGTCAGCCAGTGCTTCAGAAGTGCCTAAATTCTCTAAAAAAAAAAACTTCTTTTGGGAGACTACACAACTACTCGTGCACCACCTGGCGCACATCGTCATCGGATTGAAATGTTATCCCAGAAAGTGCTTCTTTTAGGAGTCTAAACATATGGAAATCACTTGGGGAAAGATCGGGCGAGTATGATGGATGAGGCAGCCATTCAAACCACATGTCTGCGATTGTTGCAACCGTTGCACGAGCCGTATGGGGCCGAGCATTTTCATGTTGCAGAAGAACGCCTGTTGATAGCAATCCACCTCGTTTTGTTATAATGGTACGCCGAAGATGATTTTTGAGGAGGTCTGAGTATGTGTTACTGGTAACAGTGGTAACCGGGTCAGTATAACCTTTCCTGCGGATGGCTGTGTTCGAAACTTCTTTGGTTTTGGTGATGTTGAATAACGCCATTCTTAGCTCGATCTCTTCGTTTCAGGCTGATGATAAGGACCCACGTTTCGTCTCCGGTGACGATTCGTGTCATGTTCCAGGCGCCGCATAAGTTCTTTCACAGCATCAACACGCCGCTGCTTCAATTCCGGAGTCAGCTGCCGTGGCACCCATCGCGCAAACACCTTATGAAACCAGAGCACATCATGCATAATGTGATGTGCTGAACCATGATTATTGTCTACAGCTGTCGCTATGTCATCCAATGTCACTCGGCGGTTTTCCAATACGATGGCTTCAACTGCTGCTGTGGTCTCGGAAGTCAGGACACGATGTGCCTGGCCCGGGCGCGGAGTATCAGCTACAGACGTCACACCATTTGCGAACTTCCTACACCATTCATACACTTGCTGCTGTGACAAACAGGCATCCTCGCAGTGTATCATGATTCTGCGATAAATGTCTATAGGCTTTAACCTTCATTTTGCAAAAATGTAATCACCAAACGGCGTTCTTCTCTGGTTCACGTTGCTGGTGGGGCGGCCATCTTTATACTGGTACTTGCGGATATTCGACGTACTGCCAACTTTGCGGATATCGAGCACATTATTTCAAACTGGCGTACCAACTTACAAACCACTGGCGCGCACTTTCGATTTTATATTATACTTTTAAGGTTTTAATTTACCTCACACTCATATTATCAGTATTGAGTTGAATTGACTGCACCGTGTTCTTCGATCAGCAAATCAATAGATTTTGAAATTATGCCAATCGAGATTTATCGTTTCCTAACTACAATCACTCAACCATCTCTCGCAAGCGATAGCCACCTAAATTTCTGGAGTGAAGAACGACGGATCTGTAAAGCTGGCTCAGGTCACTGATTTTGTAAAGTTGTTGCACACGTTTCCTAATATCTGGAATGCTAATAAATATCTCTGTGTTCTGGTAAAATCTCACTGCCAATATTTGTGATGTATCTTTACCTAACATGATACTAGCAGGACGTTTTTCCTGCGGTTATATAGTATGAGTCCTGTCTAAGTGACAGCACTGAAAGGGTAACCTAGTGGTTGATTTGTGGACGTCTGATCTAGAGGAGAGGTTAACGTGGTGTTTTTATAGCTGAGGAAATCTCTTGTATATTGATTGATAGATTTTCTGTACAGTCTAGTGGGCTACTAAATAAGATGTTAAGTCAGGATGAATTTGACACCAGCTGATTAATGGGTTCAGCAACCCAGGATAAGGAAAACAAGGTCATGTTAAGTGGCTAGTTGACAATCTATCCTGATAAATGATAACAGGCGCTAACAGTTTACAGAATCCCAATTAATGATCATTGAAGCGAAACTTGAAAGCGTTATTTGTAGCACAGAAGAGGATATCGTTATCGGTACATAAAATGGGCTAAAACCGGAAATAAGTTCCACCGAAACTTTTAAAGGTAGCATGAACATTTTTTGTAAAGACAGATTACATTCTCAAGGAGGTGGGGTATTTATAGCTGTGAGTAAATTTCTCCCATGTAATGAAATAGACGTCGATACGATCGGTGAAATCATATGGATTAAACTCAATGTTGCTGGGTCAAAACTTGTCATAGGCACCTTCTACCGTCCACCTGATTACGACCTAGCTATCGCCGAGGAGTTAAGAAATAATGTAAACATTATAACTAGCCGTTTTCAGGATCATGCTATGATTGTAGGAGGTGACTTCAATCTGCCTTATATTGACTGGCGTAATTACGTTCACATTACAGGTAGCAGTGATAAGGCAAATTCTGAAGTAATTCTCGAGTTGTCGTCAGATAATCATCTCTAGCAGCTAGTTAATCAACCTACGCGGTGTCATAACGATAGCGAAAATACTTTAGATTTGCTGGTTACCAACAGACCAGAATTATTCACCGACATTTTAACGACCACAGGAATAAGCGATCACAAAGCGGTAATTATGACTATCAAACTAATGACCAAGCGAGAAAGGAGAAAAGTGCGGATTGTATACATTTTCAGTAAGGCCTCAAAGGAGTGTTTTAGAACCTACCTGAGGAATAATTACCATAACTTCAAGTCAACAAAGGATACCGTTGAAGAGATGTGGCATCGATTTATACGAATAGTCAGGGAAGGTATGGATATACATACACCGAAGCGGACAATAAATGGGGAGGATTATCCACCGTGGTACACTTGCGAAGTCAAAAGATTACTTAAAAAACAAAGGAGGATACAGGCACGCTCGAGAAATATTGGGTGTCGCAGCGATTTAGAAACCTTAGCTGAGTTAAGAGGACGTATTAAGAATGTAATGCGCGAGGCCTTCAACGATTTTAATTCCAACTCTCTCTCTAAGAGTCACAGAAAACCCAAAGCAATTTTGGTCGTATGTACAAAAATTTAATTGTACCAGCACTAATTCGTGAAGGTTCCGAGGTTAATGAAAGCCGCGATAATGCTTACGTCCTAAATACTGTATTCAAAAATTCATTTACTGATGAAAATAAGGATAGTATTCCTGTTTTCCCACGCCGAGTCGAGTTGGTGATGGAATCATTACGAATAAATATTGCAGGTATCATAAAGCAATTAGAGCTCCTGAAGTGGGGAAAAGCACCGGACCCGGATGAAATTCCAGTAAGAGTATTTTCAGAGTATGTGGCGGTAATCGAGCCATTTCTGTCTGATATATTCAGTAAATCATTAGAAGAGCGAAAGGTACCTTCAGACTGGAAAATCGCGCAAGTAACTCCAATTTTCAAGAAAGGTGATCGAAGTGATCCTAGAAACTATCGTCCCATATGTATAACATCTGCTTGTAGTAGAGTTATGGAGCATATTATATGCTCGAACATTATGAATTTTCTAGATGATAATAATCTGCTTACAACAAATCAACACGGATTTCGGAAGAAAAGATCAAGCCAAACACAGCAGGCCCTATTTACACAAGACGTAATGAAAGTTATTGATGCAGGCTCACAAGTAGATGCAATTTTTTTTACATTTTTAAAAGGCTCTGTGCGACACAACTGCCTTTTAGCGAAGCTTCGAGCGTACGGTATATCAGATCAGCTTTGTGAATGGATAAAGGATTTTCTAACTGGTCGGTCGCAGTATGTCGTCATTGAAGGAGAAAGCTCTTCTAATCTAGATATTACATCGGGTGTACCTCAAGGAAGTGTAATAGGACCACTTCTTTTCTTAATTTTTATAAATGATCTCGGAGACAAAGTGAAAAGCCTTTTAAGATTGTTTGTTGATGATGCGGTTATTCATAGGGAAGTAAGGAATTTGGCCGATAGCTTAGAAATTCAGCGTGATCTGGATGTTATTTTGGCATTGTGCGCTGAGTGGCAACTTACGCTAAATTGTAAAAAGTGCAAGACAAGGAGCATAACTAACAAAAAGAATCCAATTGTTCAGAAATACAAGTTAAACAATTCAGTTATTGAAATGGTTGATTGTATGAAATATTTGGAAGTAACAGTACAAAGGAACGTGAAATGGGACTTACACATTTATTCGTTAGTAAGTAGAGCTAATTCTAAGTTGCGATTCATAGGTCGAATCTTGAAAAATTATAATGAACAAACAAAGGAGATTGCGTACAAATCTCTTATGCGTCCACATTTGGATTATTGTTGTGCCATTTGGGATATGTTTCGTAAAGGGTTGATCGAAAGTATAGAGAAAGTACAGAGAAGAGCCACCCGATTCGTGATCACTTGCTGCAGTCCTTATGAAAGCGTCACAGAACTGATTAGTAGACTAGGCAGGGAGTCTCTGGTAGATAGACGACTCACGTTTCGTTTAAACTTATTGGTAAACATGTGTATTCCCACTTACACTCACGAGTGTAGTGAAATATTTCGTCCACCAACCTATTTGAGCCGGAGTGACAGGAAAGATAAGATTAGAGAAATAAGGTGCCGCAATGATTCTTATATGAATTCCTTTTTCCCTCGTACCATTAGGGATTGGAATGCACAAGAAAGAGATTAGCTTTGGTGTTGAGCACCCTCTGCCATTCACAATTGTGAATTGCAGAGTATGTATGTAGATGTAGATGAAGTCCACCCTGAGGTAACGCTTACAACCTTGTTTGGCTGCCTCTAACTCCATCGAATATTACTTTGATTAAAATCTATGATTATTATAAAATAAATCCTTATGGTTCAAATACGACACTGACAACATAATAGCAGGAGGTAAGTGATATATATCTCACCCCTTCTGAAAACCGATAATCAGAAAGTTAAAAAGTAAACCAATGTCGATTTTCTGAAAGCTTTTAAATTGTCTTTAATGACACCGATCTGCAGTAGGCACAAAGTTTACGTTAATTTCCACGGAAACTGTGGAGGTTGTTACACACTAAAGAGGTATCATAGAATTTACGAATTACCGGAGGTTATGCTTATTGTATTTAAGATTTATTATTGCTGTCTGAAGAAAGATAGTTTCGAATAAAGTAAACGTGAATTTCCGGATGCAGATTGAATGTTCGACAAGTTTATACGCGAAACTAGTCACAGGCCTCAGATGAACCTTATGCAAGAGCTCGTCTCAAATTAAAATTTCATTAACTTGGTCATTTTTTTAAAACTATTTAACGTCTCTTAACAGCGAGGTCTTTAGAGACGGGAAAGGATGAGGGGCAAGGAATGGGAAGGAATTCAGCCATGGCCTTTTGAAGGAAGCATCCCGGCATTTGCTTGGAGTGATTTGGGAAACCATGGAGAACCAAATGGAATGCCAGAACGGAGATTCGAACCGCCGCTCTCCCGAATGCGAGGCCAGAACGCTAAACGTCACACCACCACGCTCGTTGTCAAATTAAAAAAAAAAAAAACTATAACCAAAATGAGCCGACATGTGGAAAAAGTAGTGTCTGTGACAGTTATTTTTGAAAACAATAACTTGTTTTGAATTTCAGCAGCCTCGAGCTATTCTGAGTGTAGATTCAGTCGCAGTGGCTGCGAGTATGCGCGCCGTGCCTTGTGACTGGGCGTGCGCCTGGCCAGCCGGCATCCCGCGTAACCTCGGCGCGCCGTCTCCAGTCCCGCCGCGGCGCTCTCGCAGGGCGCACAGTAGCAGCGCACGAGCTCGCCCTCCGCGCCTGCTTCCGTATCTCGCGCAGTGCAGTGACTGATTCACCAGTGCGCGAGGTCTTCACGGAAACTTTACAACGTGAAATTTTACGCACTGCAATGAATTAAATTAATAATGCGATATTAATTTCACACCAATCCTTCATTGACTTGATATATATTACTAGCTAAACTTTATCTGAGAAGGATTAAAAGAAAATCAGTGATAATTATTTACCTTATCGTGCACAGATAGTAATTTTAAAGCTAAGCACATTTTGAAGGACTTCGTAGTACATTACTTTTGTATAAAACTTTCAGTTATTCATTAAATAACGTAAGTCATTTTCAGATTCGATTTTCGTGACAAGGGGTACTAAGATGCGTGCTCGGAACATTAATTTACTATCGTAAGTTATTTGTAACTACGTGCCGGCAATTGAAGAAACAGTACAGTACACACGCAGGAAACTTAGGAAGTAAGGTGGTATAGTGATCAATTCGAAGTTTTAGAACGCCAATTGGATTGGTGACGGTCATGGTGCCAAATATATGATTTGGGAGTCAGTAAGAGACCCAGTAACAATGTTCCTCAAATGAACATCGGAGTGAGTTGCCGCCGGCTGGCGAGGTGGTACAGGTCATGAGGCATGCTCGCGACATGTCGTCTTCGAGGTTGCTGTTGCTTCTGGTTGTTCCATGGTCGTTGGCGGCGGTGTCTGCAGCGTTGCAACTTCCGCGGCCTTCACCAACCTCAACAGGTAAGCGGGTGTACGCACCCCCTGCATGTGCCTCTTCACACGGTAATTGGTCACTCTAAACAAGGACTGCGTTTTTCTTCTTGTGAGCACTGAGAACAGATGCTAGCAGAGGCAAGGGGTAAAAGTAAAATCCAGCCATTGTTATCAACACGAAAATGGTCCGTAAGGTTTTCGGCCTAGATCGTGAAATATACCAATCATATTTTATTCTTGACCACGAATTTGCGGACTATTTTAAGAAACGTGTATCTATGTATGAAGACATAAATTAGTGAAATTTCGTGATTTACGGACTGCATTAACAACTGTGGCTGAAGGTATCCCAGTGAAATGAATAATCACCATGCCAAGGGGTAGTTTTTTTTATTTATTGCAGTTTTACGCTGGAAGAGAAT
Organism: Vandiemenella viatica; assembly: GCA_031002005.1. Classification (NCBI taxonomy): domain Eukaryota; kingdom Metazoa; phylum Arthropoda; class Insecta; order Orthoptera; family Morabidae; genus Vandiemenella; species Vandiemenella viatica. The sequence continues at coordinate 103,529,068 of JARYHS010013631.1, forward strand.
TAAGGGCATTGAAATGCATGGAAATCATCCATGCAGCAAACATTTCTGCATTTATCGTTAGTAATTCTGGATAGCAATGGAAAAGGGAGAAAAAAAGGTCGAATCAGTCGCAACATCTCAGATTTGAGACTCAGACATTAATCGCTCATCCAGTAGGGTAGGATAAAACGCAAGAAAGTTCGCAATTTCAAAAAACGGACGTTTGTCCACCTAATGTGTGCTGCAGCCAAAGTGTTGGACGTTTTACATGATCATTCTGATAGTAGATCTGAAAAATCATATTCTCTTTCCAAAGTGCCAAAATTCTGCTACTACCAACCATACAGGGCACAACATAAGAATGTATCAGATACTAGAAAATGATATGCTCTGGATATATACACAAACTTCAGACTGGTTTAACAGATGTATGTACTGTAATGTAAATGCTCTGTAACATACTTGGGCTGTGAACAACTGCGTGAAAGCGTAGATGTAGGAATAGAGTGGTTTATAAATAACTGATAGGTTTAAGGTGGTTTATATAGACCAGTAAGGTATTAATCTTTCCAGAAACTGTTATATATCATATGACTGGTCAAATATACGACTCCACAATCTGACAATGTCTTTCTGTCAACTTGTGTAGAGAAATCGTCAGTTGTTTTCCGTCAGTGCTGCAGTGAACTATATTTACAAGCGGAATTCTATAACTAGTTAGGAATAATGCTTGGTAACTCCATTATTTGCTTTAAATTCTCAACAACAATACCAAGATGTGGTTTAATTTGAAATGTTCATTATGTCTGCTATTTTTTATTGGTAGTCTTAGTGAAAAATAATTTTATATAGTACCTAAGTAAATTTATACTCATTTGTAGAACTGACGATCATCAATTTGTTGAAAATATCATCCCTTCTACTTTGCTTCTAACTTTGCCATTATACTCCAATCTGTGGATGAAAGACAACGCGCTTCACAGCAGAAGGTAGAGTCCTAAGTCGACCCCCTCTAAATGCTTTAGCACTCTAACGGTAATAGGTTCCAGATTTTGTGATGCAGTACCACAATGGAATTACACTGATATCACTGATTGAAAATTATATCACTCCAATAATTTCATTGTTTCTCAGCAGTCGCCTCCGTTGTCACTGAAATTTTTTATCTGAGATTTTACTGACTAATAGCGGACATCAATACCTATACCGCCTTTCGATACATTAATGCTGTGAACAAGATTGTAGAATCTTTGCATCATATCAACAACCACATCAGGATGCTTTGTAAATGTGATACTTCTTCACCATTAAATGATCCGATTGTGTTGCGTCAGGATATGAGGTATGTGTGCACCCTCAATCTTGAAGTCTATGCTACATCCATATGTTATGCAGTAATAACAACGGTAAAAATTGTTTGAAAGAAACATATAAAACTATCCGTACTACTTTGTCCGTATTAATTCTTTTTTAAAAAATATCCAATGTAGTATAGCAGAAATGGTTCCGTAAAGAGCTGGTAGCTCAGACGTTAAAGTGCTTGCTTTCCAAATTGGGGTGGGTCCAGGAATTTTTAAGACCTGTGCTTATCAGATACGCCAGGGCAATCCGTGATTCTGATTACTCCTTTAACTGCGGGCCCAGTTACGACATAGGAGCAATGCGTGGCACTTAACCAAGTCGTAGCACTATACGAGATTTTCTTTGTGATGTTCCGTACTCTAATGAGGTTATTAGATATCATCCGCTCAGTTGCCCTCCAGCAGCGCACCGCGTTAACGCTTGCTCTGATAGATCAGTTCTTTTATAAATATATTAAATGCAATATACCACGAATTAATAGCACTTGCAATAAAATAGTACTATTATTAGACACAAGTAACCGCAAACATAAAGATTTCCAAGTAGTAAATTAGATTAAGTAGATTTAAATTCAAATATTCGAGACAAGTTTCATGTTAGTAGACAATAACGTCTCTAAGACAGACATGAAAATGAAATTTGTGTAAATCAGAGATCTTTATATTTCGTCGATTAATTTTTTTTTTTTAAATCTGTCTCCTATCTGACGATCTTTAAAGATGTATACCCATCACGTTGGAACAGAATATTTTAAATATACTCTCTTTAATTGCATGTAACCCAAGGAGAATATAATTTAAATTCTTCTAAAATAAAATAGTCTGTAGTGGGTCAGCAAAGTACATAACATTCAGATTTGAATTCTGAAACTTATTCGAATTAAGGTGGACAGCCAGCTATAAGTCGACTAGACATAAAAATAGAACAACGGAAATAGGGATCCGGTTCCATAGGCTACAGAATTTTTTAAACTGGTAATAGACGACCGTTTTGTTTGGAAGTGCATGTCCCTTGGATTTTGATTAATGTGGGAGCTATTTTTTATGGCTTCACTACTCGTCGATGTCGAGGTCATTAGAGAGGAGAAGGACTGGGGGCAAGTAATGGAAAGCAATTTGGCCACACGCATTTTGAATGAACTATCCCGGCATTCGCCTCGAGTGATTTCGGGAAACCATAGAAAATCGAATCTGATATCTGGACATGAATTCGAACCCGCTTCCACAGAAATGAGATGACAGAGCGTTACCGCTCATCCCCCACGCTCAGTGCTGTTTTGCATAGTGCGAAAGTTAAGTCATTATAGTGGTTTCATAGATTTGGCTTGAAACAAAGTGTCAGAGTGTAATCTCCATTTTGCTCAAATTACATTCTTCCTGCACTAATACAAGAGGTAGGAAGTTACAAGGAGCGGAAATGCGCGCACGTGTTCCCGTAATGCCTACAAGACAATGATCGTCGAGATTCTTAACTATCGTCAAAAAGGGCACCTACTTAATGCAAAGAAGAGAAAGATATAGAAAGGTGTAGTTCGGGTTCGCTCCGTAGCTTTTTCGTAAAAACGTTGCATAAATCATAACAAGTGTTTTGCATTAATATGTTATTTAATTACCAATCTCTTTGATACAGTAGTTACATTAGTATAACAGTTACAGAATACATAAATTATAAGTTTATCGCATTATCAGAGATCTGTGGTAGCTAAAGTAACACATTTAATTTTTTTTTATTTTCCATACTGTCATACGGTAGCTCTCACATTTGTTCGGGGCCTGGACTTTTTAGGTTTCTTGGGTCCCTTTTGAAGCAAGCTTTCTTCTAATTTGAGTTTTATATAGCACTGAGCATGTTTATGGCTCATATGAAGCAATTTTTTAAATTTTTTTATTTCAATATCAATCTTTACTTATATTTCGATGAATATTTTTGTCATCTCACTTTGTCTCCTCGTAGTGCTTTGCGAGTTTACAATGACACTTGAATCAGCTTCCTAGCTGAACCCGTTTTTTACGCTGCACTAATTTATAACTTTACACAACGCTAATTCGAAAAAATCGCCAACATGCACTCACACTAGTCCAGTGACGTCACAAGCAAAACAAATCCTGTACGACGAACTCATACAGACCCGTTGTTGGCTCAACCGTCATTAAGACATTATTAGTCTCATAGTTATTAGCGATTCAAATCTGACGACATTTTGTATCACAAGAGAGTTCGGCAGGCTATCACTATACTTAACGAGCGAATAGACGTTTTCACTTCAAAATCAGGTCAGTAAGATGCATGAATGAGAATGTATACTCGTTTTCGAACGAAAATTGCTTTGTTACTCACCGCCGACGTGAAAATTTTTTGTCACTTGGTGGCGTAACAATTTATTACGCTTTGTTGCTTAGTGTGAAGAACTGCAGTGTTACCAGAATCTACATGAAGGTTAGCCTTTTCGCAGATCGCGTTTCTCTTTTGCAAAAAAAATAAAAAAATAAAAAAAATTAGACAAATAAAGTTTGTCTCGTCGTATATTTGTTGAACCGTGTATTTATACCTTTGAGTGAGCAGTTAAAAGTTCATGCTAGTAATGCGATATTGACGTGTTTATTTTTTATATAAAGAACGTTATCACGGATGGCTGTACGAAGCCGTCTTATCACACTGTATGGTATGTTGAATATATGTTCTCGCCTCCAAAACTGGATACACATAGGTGCCTTAATTGTATTAAACCAATTCCTCTTTTGTCATCTAACATTAAAGATAATCCGTATAATGCAGTAGCAGAAAATAAAGTCCAACGTTAAATTTTTAATTAAGCGCATTATGTGCCGATACGAAAAATTCAGTTCAATTTTTTTTAAGTTAAATTCATCACTTTAAATCGGAATACATCGCATAGCAAAGTTATGATTAAAAATAATGTTAAATGTATTAACAGCAAATAATAAACATTTTATTCATTTATAAATTGCTTTATCAAGACTTATTAATCAAAAATATCCTCGTATTACCATTAAAAACAAAATAGGATTTGAATACATGCTCTGAGAAAGTAAAGACTTACTTTGCCAAACCAGCTGAAAATTTGCATACATAGGTGTAACACAGGCCAGTTTGTTCCCAGAGGATACATCGGTGTACATACCTGATATGGCCCTTATTATCGTGAAGAATCGATCAGAATTTTCAATTTTGAGAAAAAAATCCAATAAATCCTTCAGCATCTGAATTACAATTGTCTATTTCAAACTGCAGTCTGCTCTCTCTTTCACTAAATATTGCTTACCTGTGGGGAACCTTTGATAATCATATCCATGTTCTAAAACAAAAAGGTGATAAAACCGATTACTTATGTGGCACCGAATTACAATCCAGTGATGCTCTCTGGTTGCAACAATGTTACTGAAAATTGAGAGTAGATAACAATAACGTTGTCTGGAATTCAGGTATTCGACGTTACAGTGTACTGATCAAGGATTAGTCAGTCACGAGCGTTAGATGAAAAGGAGATTCTAACATAGATTTAAATGCTGGAAATATGTGTCATTGAGGAAGAAGTACGTGGCCTACAATGAATCACAGGACTAATGTATCGTTGTTTATAATTAAAATAAATATTTTTTGTTATGAAAGGGCTTAGCAGAAAATAATAATATTAAAATATTTACACAATTGCAATTATAATTTGATATTTTAACACTTATTCATTGGCTTTAGAAGAAACTCTGGCGTTTAAATCCAAATCACCAATCCAAAAGAAAAGTTGGCTATCTCTACATTAAATACTGTGTCCCAAAGTTAATTAGGTAATGCGATTACAGTAACCACAGGCGGATATTTTTTACTTAAGCGTATTTGTTTCCATTAATTTTTATACGAATCAAAACTATCAGAGTCTAGGAGTCTTCCTTTGATGTATTTTATGCAGTGAAGTCTAAACAACTTGCCTAATCAAAGTGGAATGTTATGTTCAATAACGAAATTCAAATTAATGTTCTATAATTTATGAAAGTCAGACTTCTGTTATGTTCAAGAAATCCAATATCGAGATATAAACTGCGTGTGGTGCCATTTATTGATGAACGAGTGAAATAAAGTAGACAATTATCACAATAATAAATATATTTCTATAATCTCTGTTCTGTAACTAATATAATTAACAGATGCAGAATGCTACGTCCTCGATATTGATACTGCAGATTTCCGTGGGCTATTGTTTTAATAAAATTTAAATTTACCATGATTTGATCTTCATTTTTCGACGTATTTTCTTCGTACATCATTTACGTTGTCACTTGATTCTATTCTCGGCTGATATCATGTTAAACCAGGGCCATACGCTACGTTTAAAAACCATATACTTACAGAAATAATCCATAGCTAGTGATACTATAGTTTCACATTTATTTTTTGTTAATTGTTTGATATGAATTTAATTTTCTGCCCTGAATACAGATGGGGCAGCTATCAAATCCATTCAGTAGTTTTTAAGTTATGCCAGGTTATAATTACAATTTCAGAGAACAGTACAGATATTAATTTCTTGATCCACCACCTTATAATATAGCATGATCAGATATTCCTATCAGACAATAAAATTTATAACTGCGAATACCCCATCGAAATCTATTAGAGATTTTTTTTTTTTTTTTTTTTTTTTTTTTAGATGCCGCGGAATATTTTCACACTCAAAAAAAAACTAAATACATTTTTTTTAGCTTCAGGCACTTCAAAATATTTGGCCCTAATATTTTTTTTCTTAAAATATGCCTAATGTAAATATACAGCCACGTTAGTTTAGATTCTAGTGGAATTATTGTAGAATGTCTTGGAAAAATCATACAAAGTAATACTATATAACCAATGAAAAGAACGAAAAGAATCGAGTCACAACAGCCTACTATAAATATTCAGACTGCTCTTTCTTTACATATCTGTCAAAGATGTCTCATAATCGCAGAAAATTAATAGTTTTATACAAATATCTGCATGAAACAATAAGAAAATTTGGAACTTGTCAATAGAGTGAATTGCTCTTATTAGGCCGATCTGATAGTTACTATTAATACTTATTTTCACAAGAGAATTTACGAGTATTTAGCTGTTTCTGATTTGAAGTTTTGCTTTCACTGCACAAAATTTACACGATTACTGAATAAGTGTTAAATTGTTTGTATAAAAAGGAGTATAAAACTTATTGCGTCATTACTAACCACGAAAATATACTTTGCCTTCTGTGTTCGCACTGTTGTGGATTGTAGTATTTATATGCACTTTGCAGTTTGGTAATGTATTCTGAACGTTAATGCCTTTAATGGTGTTTAGTGCCGTAATGTTTTTCTTCTGTCTTCTGTGATCAATAAATGCGTCTGCTGTTAAGGTAACTTGAAATCAAAATAAATGAACGACTGCTGCTAGAACTTACAGCACAATACTGATAATTGACGTTATCAATTCAATCATAAAAAATTCCTCCTTATTATTTACTAGAAATATAGAAGTTCAGCACCAAACATTTATAATTGTTTGGAGAAGCGCAATTTGGGGTAATTTGTTGTTCTCAAACTTTACTGCTACGTATGTGTACAATAGAAGGCAAAAATAATGAATTGACGTGTTTTTTAGTTTTATACCAAGAAACGAATTTGTGAAGACCTCCATTTATAAGTTAATTCATCGATTTGTGCTCAAAAGCTATATAGCATATAGTAGTGAACGTCCTACAACAATTTGTTTCGTAACCGCATTACCTGTTGTATTACCAATCGCGTTTTTCATGAATAACAAACAGGGCCTACTAAATTATTCTCCGATAAAGGATTAATATTTCTGTGAAGTTACGGAATAACGTGTGAGTCCAATATACAGCAGATATAACCTACTTTGCTGTTACGAAATCAGGTTAACTCTCTGCTCTGGTTTATTCGAAGCTTATCTCTTGAACGAGAACTCACGTTTATCGATTTCACAAAACGAGCAACTTCTCTGACATGTACTGCGTTCACGTATTGTTCCATTACCATTGATATCAACGAAACTGTCGCACTCCCTCGCCGTGAATTATCTTTGTCGATACTACTGTGTCGACTATCGACAAATGATAACATTCTAATGGCTAGCACGGCTGTGTTTAAGCGTGCATTCCACTATATTCCATGCGTCGTCTATCACTAGATCTGCGTTACTACTGCACTGAAATTCGATACAGATATCAAATACTCGACCCGGATAGCATCAGTTGCAAGTGCGCCGAGTGGCGTCGATTTGAGTCTCGCCATGAGGATGGATGGTTTTAACTGAGTTATCTACTATGTTTCCTGCAAGAATATTGCTGGCAAAATCATAAACAAAACTCTTGTGGGAAAGTAGCGAAAGGTAGTGGGTGGTTCTGCAGTCGAATACGATTTCTTAAAAAAAAAAAAGGAATTACGATGTAAGAAAAATATTATTGCTTTAAATTTCTCATTACGTAGTTTCTTTGATGTTTTTTTGTATTTTTGTTTGTTTGTTTGTTTGTTTGTTTGTTTGTTTTTGTTTGTTTGTTTGTTTTTTGTTTGTTTGTTTTTTGTTTGTTTGTTTTTTGTTTGTTTGTTTTTTGTTTGTTTGTTTTTTGTTTGTTTTTTTTCCGTTCTCTACGAGAAGTCCATTTATGAAATTTGTTCAACGCATATACATAATTAAAATGACTTTATTTCGTTTTGCCTGGGACAGAAACGCTTTTTCGGTTCAAATTCTTTATTTAATCAACGCTGAAAATTACATATTTTCACAAATTTATATTAACGGGACGCTAAGTTGTAAGAGTATTGCTGTATTTAATCTGTTATTAAGTAGATGCATATATATTATGTATGCCTCAATTTTTTTTTCTTTCTCCGTACACCCTGCTTGTGGGGCGAAGCCTTGGGTAATCTATGTAAATTTTACTATCTCTTCATTAATATATATATATATTTTTTAAGCAGCTCTTCTCTAATAACGAATACCATCTTATTCCTGTTTCTATCCTCACTTTCTGTCCAAAACGATTTAATATCCTTAATTCAACCACTTTGTGGTTCCCTCTTTTCAGCTTGTCCTTGCTGGCCCAAGCACATCAAAGTTCCTCGTTTGCATGATGTCCATTTCCTCGTTTTATTACTCTGTTAACGGAATTATGTTTATTGTACGAAACTGAATATTTTCTCGCTGTCCTTTTCTTCGCGAAATCGGTTGTCCTTTACTACTGCCCTTACTTCAAGGCATGTTCAATGATTGAAAGCATCCCTCGGAAGTATTGACTTGTTGCAATTATTGTAGCACCATCAGAGTCCTGTCAGCGATCGTAGGGCTTTCACAATGGTGCCAGGGATCAAAACGTTTTTCCCACTGAAACCGAAATCTAGCGACTTTATTCTGAGCGTTTCATTGCAGAGAAAAATATAGGTTTGGTTGTGATCGGAGCTAATACCGCTGGAGCTAACGTGGTTGCATCCTTCTCTAGTCAAATAGCAAGTTAAACAACAAGTCTTATATGTAAAGCCCTCTATCGGCGGGTATTTAAATTTAACTCGATCTTCGCCTCCGGCACAGCTTGCTGTGTGATGTGAAGTACGCCAGAACGCTTCCGTGGGTCGGATTCCACGTTAAACTGTAGGTCCCTTGTAACTGGTAGCACCACCGGGTTAGATTAAGTCGGCTACGACAGGGGCGGAATGCGCAGCCAATAGAAACCATGTCCCACGAAATTATTATTATTTAGTATATCAGTAGGTAGAGTATGAAGTGTTGTGCATATGATATTCATAGTTTTCACTTTTCTTTTATTTTGCGCTTAGTTTTTTAATTCCCTCCAGTGTTTCGATTACAGTCAGATTCTGTAACACCAAAGAAACTTTCTCATATTACAATGGTGTGACTACCTGTTATATTACAGTGATGATTCAGCTTGAAATGTCGCCTGAATTAACGCCACGCAGCAACTGTAGAATCATTTCCTTGAAATAAGTTTCAACATTAAGAGAACGATACTTAACATTCCAGCACTCAGTGTTAACAAAAATAACAGCTGACATCCAAGGATACATTATGTGATTCTACCACGGAGATCAAAATATTTTATCTGCGCTGTCACACACTGTATGAACTTTAATTCTTGTGACAATCCCTGCTTTTAAAAGTGCATGTCACTGGTCTGAATTTTTTTTTTTTTGCTTCAGTAATAGAAGTCAACAGTGAGCGTTCTAAGTTGTAATGATAAACAAATTTACGACATAAAACGGGTCGTAGACGTGTTGGGAAACTGCGGGGAGCTCGAGGTTTCCGCTCGAAGAGACAAAACGACGTGTACTTCGGCTTCAAAACGAACATGCGATTGTACCATAAGCCGAGCTAACAGAGGTGCTACAGTTTCTTCTAAAGACGTACTGTCCGATGTTGTCAGATTGTGCAAAATTAGAATCATTTCCTTGAAACAAGTTTCAACGGCATGAGCACGATACTTTGTATTCCAGCTCTCAATGTCAACAAACAGACAAAAATGTGTCACACAAGTAACAGTTGACATCACCGATACATTATGTGATTCTACCACGGGGATCAAACTATTTTATCTTCGCTGTCACACACTGTATGAACTTTAATTCTTGTGACAATCCCTGCTTTTAAAAGTGCATGTCACTGGTCTGAATTTTTTTTTTTTTTGCTTCAGTAATAGAAGTCAACAGTGAGCGTTCTAAGTTGTAATGATAAACAAATTTACGACATAAAACGGGTCGTAGACGTGTTGGGAAACTGCGGGGAGCTCGAGGTTTCCGCTCGAAGAGACAAAATGACGTGTACTTCGGCTTCAAAACGAACATGCGATTGTACCATAAGCCGAGCTAACAGAGGTGCTACAGTTTCTTCTAAAGACGTACTGTCCGATGTTGTCAGATTGTGCAAAATTAGAATCATTTCCTTGAAACAAGTTTCAACGGCATGAGCACGATACTTTGTATTCCAGCTCTCAATGTCAACAAACAGACAAAAATGTGTCACACAAGTAACAGTTGACATCACCGATACATTATGTGATTCTACCACGGGGATCAAACTATTTTATCTGCGCTGTCTCACAGTGTATGAACTTTAATTCTTGTGACAATCCCTGCTTTTAAAAGTGCATGTCACTGGTCTGAATTTTTTTTTTTTTTTTTTTTTGCTTCAGTAATAGAAGTCAACTGTGAGCGTTCTATGTTGTAATGATAAACAAATTTACGACATAAAACTTGTCGTAGACGTATTGGAAAACTGCGGGTAGCTCGAGGTTTCCGCTCAAAGAGACAAAACGACGTGTACCTCGGATTCAAAACGAACATGCGATTGTACCATAAGCCGAGCTAACAGAGGTGCTACAGTTTCTTCTAAAGACATACTGTCCGATGTTGTCAGATTGTGGAAAATTAGAATGCTTTCCTTGAAACAAGTTTCAACGGCATGAGCACGATACTTTGTATTCCAGCTCTCAATGTCAACAAACAGACAAAAATGTGTCACACAAATAACAGCTGACATCCATCGATACATTATGTGACTCTACCAAAATATTTTATCAGCGCTGTTTCACACTGTATGAACTTCAATTATTGTGACAATCTCTGCTTTTAAAAGTGCATGTCACTGGTCTGATTTTTTTTTTTTTTTGCTTCAATAATAGAAGTCAACTGTGAGCGTTCTATGTTGTAACAATAAACAAATTTACAACATGTCTTAAAACGGGTCGTAGACGTGTTGGGAAACTGCGGTTAGCTCGATGTTTCAGCTTGAAGAAGCAAAACGAACATGTGATTGTACCAAAGGCGAGCTAACAGAGGCGCTACAGTTTCTTCAAAAGACGTACTGTCCGATGTTGTCAGATTGTACATAATTAGGGATATAGACTCGGACGCCAGCGGTATTTTTTTGACAAACAGTGTACATTTACATATAACCTAACACGCTACTCTTCTACTTTCTTGCGGTGCATACCTGTCAAATATTCTTTTGATCGTTAATCAGTGAATTAACAACAAAAATCTTAAATTCGACGTGGAGAAAGTCGTGGGCACAACTTGTTAACTGATAAATCCAACATTTTAACATCCCTTTGGATAGTCGGCGATGCGGGTCCCGACGGAGTTCTCGTTGGCATTTAATGCGGTCGGCGCCAGGTGTATTTGCTGACGGGAGAGCTAAGACGGGTGTGAGTGGGGAAGCAGACCGCAGTTGGTCTGTCGATACAGCGGTTCGCTTACTGCTGGCCAGCGATGGCAGAGGATTACAGCTCAGCCGGAGCTTTGGCCGGCCGCCAAGAACTGCAAACACAGTGGCCGTGTGAGACGACACGAGTTCGCCCACTCTCTGCAACGCTTCATCCTTCGCTAAGAAACACGATTAAATGAAATTGGTATAAAGCACGAGGCACTGCGATCCTGGTCTCGTCCTCGAACGTAGTTGGAAAAATAAATACTTTCTACGCCACATGTTACTTTCAGTGCAAGATTTTTTATTTTTACCATAGAAGTTTTGGAAAATTTGTATCATTCATCAAATTTTATGGAGTTTATATAACTGAAGAATATTTTTGAATGTATAGTTACAGCATTAACATTTTGAATACGACTTTTTATCTTATTCAACCATCAAGGACAACGTAGCGACTGGCTAACCGTTTTTATACTGGTGGACAATGTGAATTATGAGAGGGGGTGGGGGAGAAAATGGGTTTCCTTAGACCAGGCGTACGTAATCAGTTGGAGGAAAGTTTGTATTGATATACTTGTATGTCTGCGAAACGTGTAACATTATGTTTTCTGTACGATACTTTATACAGGGTGTTACAAAAAGGTACGGCCAAACTTTCAGGAAACATTCCTCACACACAAACAAAGAAAATATGTTATGTGGACATGTGTCCGGAAACGCTTACTTTCCATGTTAGAGCTCATTTTATTACTTCTCTTCAAATCACATTAAACATGGAACGGAAACACACAGCAACAGAACGTACCAGCGTGACTTCAAACACTTTGTTACAGGAAATTTTCAAAATGTCCTCCGTTAGCGAGGATACATGCATCCACCCTCAGTCGCATGGAATCCCTCATGCAGCCCTGGAGAATGGCGTATTGTATCACAGCCGTCCACAATATGAGCTCTAACATGGAAAGTAAGCGTTTCCGGACACATGTCCACATAACATATTTTCTTTGTTTGTGTGTGACGAATGTTTCCTGAATGTTTGGCCGTACCTTTTTGTAACACCCTGTATATATATAAACAAAAATTAAGTATAGATTAAGTTGCAAATCAGTCAACTAGCTTCGTGAGTGATATTAATTAAAAATCCTAAATGCTAATTATCTTTATTGTTCTAGAAGTTATAGACATCAGCTCAGTTTACGCACTTTTCAATTTTGGTGCAATATGAGTTAAAGTTTTTAATAAACTAAGGTTCTCAGTAAGAATCAACAGTTTTTGCATCAAAGCATAAACAATTACGAAAAAAAAAATCTGAACGAGATGGGCGAGTGGACTTGCATTTTGTAGGACGTGGGTTCGGATCCTCTTCCGGCCATTCAGAGTTGGATTTTCCATGATTTCCCTAAATTACTCCACGTGAATGCCGAGATGATTCTTTCAAAAAACGGCATGGCCGCATTCCATCACATTCCTTGTCCCCAGTCCTTTCCCGCCTCTAATGACCTCGACGTCGACGAGGGTAAAGTAATAAGCAAAAATAAGTATGCACAACATTCGTGTTTCTGTTCCGTTACTATGTGTGTGAATTACTGCGTATGTATGTAGGTGTATATGTGTTTTAAGCGTACCTGTTGTTTGCGAACGAAAGGGCGAAACCTGGTTTTGACATGTTCAGTCATACTCTTATAATAGTAACGAAAGGAGTAGGCATGGTTAATATTGCCAACTCATGGACGAATAATTATCAACAGTTTCGTATATCCTCATGCTAGAAGTTCTACAGTTTCTGATTTAGTATACGCGCTTGGTACATTATTTTTTGATTAGTAACTGTGCATCAAAAGCCCTTGTGCCATGAAACCATGAAAAATGTATTTCCCACTTGGCCTCAAACCAGCTAACCTGATGTAGAGAGTTTAGCTAAGTTATAGTGTATCACTGATCTACCGCAGGCAGCAAGCCCTCATTGCAAGAAAATAGTTCACAAATTAGAAAGTACTAAATAACGTGGCGTAGTTTTAACAAAGTGAAATCTCCCTACAAAAATTTGCAGGTTGCAATTTTAATCAAGTGTAGGTGACAAGGTATACGTCATGTTTAATTCCTCACTTCCTTTCTCTTCCCTTGATCGCAATATATCGAAGAATCTATGCGTGTCTTTTCCTCCTGTCTATTATTCTTAAGTACTTGAATAAATTTTTTCACTAAACTTTGGTATTAATTCCTTCAACAATCTGCATATCATATTGATCTGTTACGTGTTGCTGCCTGAAAGATTTGATTTTATACTTCACCATATTATTATTTTAGCCGAAGTAACATTGGAATTACCTGTTTCGAAAAGTTTAAAGGCGGAAATAGGTTCTATAGAAAGTGTCCTCTTAACAGTGAGGACTTTAGAGACGGGAAACGATGGGGGGCAAGGAATGGGAAGGAATTCGGCAGTGGCCTTTTGAAGGAAGCCTCCCGGCATTTGCGTGGAATGATTTTGGAAACCATGGAAAACCCAAATCTGGATGCCCGGACGAGGATTCAAACCCACGTCCTCCCGAATGCGAGGCCAAAACGCTAACCGTTACACCACCATGCTCGGTTTATGTATTCATTCCCGGAAGGGTCCACCTCTCTTTTTTTTTTAATTAGATAATGCCCTAATACAAATTATTGCTGGCTTTTTTCCTTGGCCATTAAAATACTCTTCTCAGCTAATTACCGAGCACAAATGTCATAAATAAAAACACGCTATTCGAAAACATGCGGCGCCAACGAATTTTTTCAGTTGCAAACATTATGGCACAAATTAGTATAAGAATTCACAAAATTGATTTCTTTGTTGCTTTTTTTTAAATAAAAAAACCCAATAAGAGATCGATAATAGTTTGGACGTATAAGGGGTCATTAAATATCCACATTTTATTGTTGCAAGAGGTATTTGACAGTTATAAACTTAGTTTGCAATGTCCTTATTCTCTGCGCTTATACATGCTGTCTCTGTATGTACACGTGAAGTTCACTAACAATTTTGATTGTGAAATACATTATAAAATTCTTTGGAAGTCAGTTAAGTAAGATGGAAAATATTTCTCTAGAATTCTTTCCTTCTCAACATGATCTCGGACACTTAAAAATATTAGCTCTCTCCACTTAGGATGATATATCAAATAGAAGTTTCATCTGGGAACGTCAGCGAAATAGAGAAATATTCTACTTTAAAAAACTCAATTTAATGTAAATTAAAAAGCGTTAAACCCACATTTATACATAATAAATCGTTAATACTGAAATTCTGTCTGCATGGTAAAGCATTTTATGATTTCCAATATATTTTTCGTTATTCTTGCTTTGTTTGCCCAAAAGATCAGAAGATTTAATACTGAATGTACAAAGCGTTTATAAATGTTGCAATTCTATTACTCGCTTAGTTAATATGTGTAATATCACAATATTTATATAAATTTTCTGCCACAATAAATTTAAATAAAACTAAGTACAGTGTGAATTACAGGTAAACTAAAGTCACGTAGGAGGATCGGAATTTTTTATTAATGAAGAATTTATAAGTGTTATGCTGAAGATGAGTATTAAATGCATTACTGATTCTGAACATTTTCTCCAAGGGTTGCATATGAGTGCTGTACTATCAAAAATACAGTTACATGTGACGTCGTGTAGGAAACAGCAGTCAGTTTAAGATTCCTGTGCGTTTCTTAAAGACGATCAATATCCCAAAAAGATTTTTAT
This sequence comes from Vandiemenella viatica, assembly GCA_031002005.1. Classification (NCBI taxonomy): domain Eukaryota; kingdom Metazoa; phylum Arthropoda; class Insecta; order Orthoptera; family Morabidae; genus Vandiemenella; species Vandiemenella viatica. Next base: position 103,544,347 of record JARYHS010013631.1, read on the forward strand.
GCTTGGATCACGCGTTCGTCTACAATTTTTTTATGATAGCGTCTAATTAAAGCTAAAAATAAAGGTTTAAGGCATTACTGGACGGGAAAACTTGAATCGTAGTTCGTCTCCCAAGGTTAAAAAATTTTCAATTGGTGGTGCTGTACACCTTTCTCGTCTCAACATAAAATAAGCCATATGAGCCATGGAAGTATTCTTGCATATGTCTAATTTTCCAAGCCAGATTTTTCAGGTGTAAATGAGAAGTTAATGGCTAATAAAAATTGAGGATGAGAATGAAAGCAGAAAGGGAGGAAAGGGAACAAATTCTGCCATGGCATTTTTAAAGAATTATTTCATGTAAACGAAACATTTTTCAAATTAGTCAGCCAAGTTACTTCAGAGGCACCAGGATGTTCTCTTAATACTTTACGCTCACTAAATATCTAAATATGTGTTAGGCGTCTGTTAACGAATAGTTTTATACTTTTTTTTGTATTTATCCCTATGGCAAGGTCTATTTATAAACTAACTTGAGGTTCCAAATCGAGTTCATTACAGACTACCCGAAAACCATTATAATTATTGCATATAAATTCGGGGAAAGATTTTAACCTGCTCTATTGTAGCTCTCCCATGCCCGTGCGGCGAATCCTACAAGCACTCACCGAAATTACGCCGCTTAAAAAATTAAACCTGTAAAAAATTAAACACTGCCTTTCTCTGTTCTTGTCAAACCAAGTATTCTTTATGAAAAAAAACTTTTCCATAGTCCGAGTACTGAAAAATACACATTGCTATTTTCCGCAAGTCGACTTTGGATTAAAAAAATGGAAAAAGAATATAATCCTGCCAATTTTGCCGTAGTTGTTAAAGCACCGCTAAACTGGACCGGAGACGTACAAGGGAAATAGGTTGTTATCTCGGATCTGACGTAACATCCGTTCTGATTACGGTTTTCAGGCTTGTTTTGGAATCGTGCACGTTAATGCAACGGTGGCCTCCTGTCTTCACACCACTAAGAGCATACTTTTCTAGCAAACCAACAGTTTTCATATAGAAAGTAACTGAAACAATTATGAGATATGGGTGGATGTTGAAACGTGCAATCCTCCTCCACCCCCGAAATACAATGTTAACGAAAGACTCCCACGACATGTTGTATAATGCATACGAATAATGCGTCCCTAAGAAGGATAAACAGAGCCTGGTGGATGAGCAGCTAACGATTGGCCCTAGCATTGGAAGACGCAGATTCGATACCCGTTCCTGCCTTCTAGATTTGGATCTTCCATTGTTTCCCCCAATCACTTCAAACGAATGCCGGAATGGTTTTTCATAAGCCATGAACGAATTACTTTCCGTTGTGTATCAGAAGTCCTTTTATGTCTCTAACTACCGCGACGTCGACGAACCATGCAGCTCTTATTAAATAAGAGCTTCAAGTTGAAACAGCCCTCACATTCCACCCTTTCGTGAAATTTTATTTTGAGAATTGTGCATAGGAAAAAGGGGGATTGAATTGAATAATTGTGGATTTTTATATTTTTCGTGTGATTAATTGTGAATTTGGGTATATTCGTCACGTAAACGAATAATGTTTTATGGAGAGAAGCTGTGTAAATGATGGAAGGCAGTATCATGTATGAAACATTAATTAAAGTTTGTAATTGTAAGTTATGATAAGAGTCACGATATTTTGAGGACAAATCTCAACTTTTTGACCTGGTTTATGTTGATAATCTTCTGTGTAAATACCTTTAAATATCTTTAATTTTCATTTCCGAATATCTGATAATGACTGTGAATAAATGTTTAGTGTTGTTTTTACTGTCGGTTGCATTGTTAACGCTCGAGAAACTTCGGTCAGCCTTCCTTGTTGTATTATTGACGTTTCTCTAGTTACAATTTAATGGAGAGACAGAGGCGAGCAGTTAGTTTCCCTTTAGTTACAGTTTCAAGTATTCAGTCGAAATGTATTTGTGCTTTATTATCATTTTACGAGTCCAGTATCTTATCCGCGTGTAATGTTATAATGAAGCTTTCGACAAAATAATACTTTTATGTCGTAGAAAACTTCGTTAAGCATTATAAAATGCGATTTGTCTGTGTCGTCATTTCATAATCCATTTAAAGCAGTAGTCATTAACCTTTGGGGAAAGGTAAAACCATCTGGCTACCAACGACAGTAATTTGTTAATTGGAGGACAAAACAATTAATGGCAACCATTATTAACTGACTACAGTAGAACAGATTACGAGCTACCGAGTGGCGTGACATGGCTAATGCGACAGGACGAATTAGTTAATTAATGAGATGCGTATCAAAGTGTTAACTTGGACACGTTTTTCTCTAGCTAAAGAGCCAGTGAAACAACAAATATTGTTTATAACTTAACATTTTATTTAGATAAAGAAGAGAATCTAAAACTAGGTGCTTAAATGCTAACATAATGTTTTTAGCTACACAAGAGAAATATCCAATCAGTACTTAACCCCTCCAACAAGAGTTTCAATGGAGGTTTGCTGAAATAAAAAGTCCAGCTGATCGCTTGTGGTTTTTTTGTGTTACTCTGGATAGTTCACGTCCATCGGAGGCAACTCTCTCACCCGCACCTCTGAGTCCCGGCGAGATCGTGGCACCCATGGTAATTTTTCCCTGGCTTTTTACCTCGCTCGGTTTCAATTCTACCTGCGTTTCTTTGTCTTGCTTCACTTCCTGACCACGTAATTTGTTTGAAAGTTTTCTATTTCGCAAGGACACAATATTTCGAAATTTGGTTTTATCGATCTTGAAACGTATTGCAGTTTATACTAAATATATTATTTACCGCCAGTTAAACGAGAAGCAGAAAGGGTACGGTCTCTTACTCTGTTCGGCTTACACTGAAACGCCATTTCTTTATTCAAACAATTGTGTCCCCTCCCTTGTATTGAAAATTGGAAAAAAATGTTTGATGTTCTTCACTTTTTGAAATTAAAAATATGAAAAAAAACCTGGCACCATTCTTTTTTTGTTGTTTTTTTTTTCAGAAAAACAATATGTTTGGTAAATTATATTTTTATTTACGGAACTTACACTTTGCAGGTGTGTTTTAAATCTTGATTAATCGTATAATGTTTTACATAACAATTGATATATATATATCTATATAGTTAACAAAATTTTATTCATTCTCTATGTCAGCACCACATTCACTAGTATCAGCGCTACCAACACTAGTTCGGTCGGTGTCGGAATTTTCTGTTTCCTCTTCTGTCTCCTCTAGATCCATAACTTCAGAAAGAGTTACATTTTCTTTTTCTGATGTTCTTGTATTGTAGGTAAAGGATTTTGGGATTACAATTTAAAATTATGAGCAATATATACAATTTTGCTAGCCCTGTAGTGCCCTTACCTGTAGGGAGCTATGACGAACTTGGCAAGCCGAGCCGAGACTTGGCCAGATTCGATGAAATGACAGAGCGAATGGGTAAAGCTCGAGCCAAGAAGTCGATCTAGGATTCGATTGAAACATTCGTGGTAGGATCATCAGGTTAAATGATATCGTAAACATGTATCGCTCGGCGATGCCTCTGTTTGGTTTCTTAACATGCAACTTGCCGTCCTCATTTCATACTTAACATATATGTAACTTTTAACCAAGTGAATAACTCCGTTTGCTACATCCCCGTAATTTGTCAGTCTATTTTTTTTTATTTTTTTTTTTGGAATGAACATAACGATAAATACTAAATGCTCAATCATCTGCTGCCGATGTAGTTGGTAGGGTAAAAACTCTGATGGCTACGTTAGATAAGCCAGTCGACTTGCAAAATCCTTCTCACCAAGCGTTAGGGTTAAGTTTGTTCACTGAAGACCAAAGAAAAGTTTTAGATAAGAAATATTCTTTTGCAATGTAATTTGCAAGTTCTGCCAGAACCATGTCCTCGTCAACATTAGGAATTTTTATTGCAGCATTATAAATTTGTTCGTTGGCAAAAGTTTCATCATCTGGTGTGAGATCGTATCCTTTGGACTGAGGACCTAGCAAGTTTACAATTTTGTATACGTCATATTCTCTTCTGTCTTTTAAGATTTCCTTGACCTTTTCTACCTCACATAACGTCAGAAGGCTTTCGTCCATCTTTTCTATTACTTCAATTTCCACTGGAAAAAAAAAAAAAAAAAAAAAAAAAAACATGTGACAGCTGAGGAGTGACACTTTTTCACAATTTTAATGGTGTCAGATATAGGTTTCAGTAAATTACTGAACCTAGACACATTATCCCAAAAGTAATCGCTTAACATTATTTTCTTTACAGTGTTTATCTTACGTTATGCATCCAAAACATTCGCTTCAATTGTCATTGCTCTAATAGTTTGTTTTCTTTTAAACTCTCTAAGCAAGACACAAATGAGCCCCAGCGAGTTTTTATTGGAAGCTTAAGACTTATGTAAACGCCGGTGGTTAATTGTTTTTCTATGAAGGCTGAATTAAGCTTGTGAGAGTTTTTTTATGGCCTTGATACAAGCTATTTCATTCCTTGTTAGAGTCTTTAAACATGAAAAATCTTTCATATCATTTAATATTAGCTGGATATAGCGGGCTAGGCAACCATAAGTAAGTAGGTTTGTCCTTTCGTATTTCGCTTTAACTAGTTTCCAAGTTGCCTTCATATTCGCTGCATTGTCGGTCACGAGGCCAAACATGCCATCAGTCACACAACTGATTTCGTGAACCATATATTCGGCAGTGTGTGATGATTTTCCCGTCGGTAAAACTATGTATAAATGGTTTGGATGTTGTAACAACAAAATTTACAGTAGGTCTCATTTCTGATGTTGCTCCCCCCCTCTACAGCCATTCCAAATGAATTAGCAGCAGCAATTGCTTCAACCTCCAACGTTGATATACTTTTTGTACTATTTTTCCAAAAACGGACCTGACAACATATACCTAGAAGGAATTTTGTATGCGGGCCGAAGAAACGAAAACAATTCTTTCCATCGTTGATTGTACTTTATGCTGAGTGCTGCTAGGCTCACATAAAATGCTCTGCTGAGTAGTTCATCTGCTTTGTCTTAGTCTTCCGAATTCATCTTGTCTACAAATGATGTTAAACCGGGTGTCTTCGACTTGGCTGACGTGGAAATACTTGCAGTTCCGGAATATTTTGGAATAATAATAACAAAAAAATAATTTTGATCATATATTTTAAACGGCAATTCAATATGGCTCGTATTTAACGCGGCAACTAAATAATTTTGCCACTCAAAAAATATTGAAGTTGATATCAAAAATAATAGGTAGACAACTAATATTTAGAATCATAGTGGCAGGTAATAAACCAGTTTTAAGCTTCATTTTAATATAAACCGGAAAAGAGATTTCCATTTTTCAACTAAAAATTTCTAACCGATAATTTGACTGTGGAATAAAAAAATAAAAAAAACTGGCGTTCATAAAAACTGCTTAGGGGCGGCCCAAAGACCACCCCCACCGCACCTTAACCTATTTATTATTATTTGTATTAACAACAATAAAATTAATTGTGACAGTGAAACCTAACATAATTATTGTCGCAAAAATATTTAATCGATGGCAAGTTATTTTATTAGTTGCAACCAGTTAGTTGCCCTTTAAGTTATTAGTTGCCCGGAATATAATGAGACATTACTGATACTTATAAAATCTACTTCTGAATAGACACATTGATGTTATGTAAATTACTAACAAATAACTGACATGCTTTTTACCACGGGAAAATCTAAATTTAAATGTGAATAAATGTGTAACCGGACCGTAATGGTATCGTCTTTCCTTGTTTATCCTATCCTTCCACAGGTGGCCTGTAAAAGATTGCTTTTAGTGATAAGGCCTCCAATTGTATAACCGTATTAGTGGAGTTTGTGTCACTCATAACATATTATTATAGTAATTGATATGCAATAAAAAATTATTCTATTCTATTATAATCGGTCGTTTACATTTGGAACAACTTTTACTTACGTTTTTCTGCGACTTTGTCTGAAGCTGAAGTTCTCAACGATTGTTTTGTATTTTTGTTTTACAGAGTTGGAACATTTTTTTACAGTTTTGTGTGTGCTTTGACATTCTTAGGCCGTTTTTTGTTTTGTGTTTTGAGTAGAATGTACATTCTACTTTTACAATTTTAGAATTTTAAATAATATCATTAAAAAACTTTGCCACGGCCAAAGTCTTTCGATCAGATCCTACTCGCTTCGGTATAGTTATATTTTGTAATCACACTCGAATATAAGGAAATAATCCGTTAAGAAACAAATTTCGTTATCACATGTAAAGCTGAACCATGTTGAATAGCTAGGATCAAACCAAACAACAGGTAACGGCGATTTCCTCTCGCGCAACCTAGCCTCAATGGTTAGTCCCCGTTCGTAAACGAAAATTTCAGTCAATGTTGCCAATATTTTCATAATTTTTTGTTCTACTGAACCAGAAAATAGTTTTTTTTTTTTAAAAAAAAAAATAAGATAAGTATTTAATATAAAGTTTGAAATAATCATATAAACGATAACTGCCTTTTTTTTCACTTCGTGTGGTGAAGAGATGCCGTGCCGGCCTCGGTATCGTAGGGGCTAAAGCCGAAGGCCGCCGGTTCGAGTCCGGCCGCGGGCATGGATGTTTAAGTGTTGTGTGTCTGTGTGAATGTCCGGTCCATCCTGTGGCGTCCATACATTGGAAAAATACGATATATATACTGGATGACGACTTATACACTGAAAGCTATAATAATTACATCGAGCTGGCTGTATGGCCTCCGTTGCCAAATGCCATAAAAAAAAAAAAAGATGCCGTATAATGTTCTTGACTCTTCCAAGCTTTCTCTGTCAAACCCTTTTCACATTGTTGTTCGCCGTCAGAAGCCTTTGACTCTTGCCAGATTTAAACCAAACAGTTTTTATATCGCTCCTATATCTGATATGCCATCCGGTACGGAACATGAAAGACGTATTCATGTGAAAACACGATGTCACTCAGTTCAAGATGTATTTTAAACAATAGCCCCAATATCTGAGAACATTACTGCTTCAAGATCTGTTCACTAGAAACTTTCACACAAGCACCCTTTTAAATACGCTCAGTGAGATCTCCTTCACGACAGAATTTAACATTCACAATAGCCGTTTTACGCCTCTCCTCCCCCCCCCCCTCCCTCCCTTTCCAGCGTCAAGGGTAGATCAGATCACCCGTCATTATGCAGCTGGGAACTTGAGTAGTGTCCCCACACGTATTTGCTAACATTATACACAAAAGTTGATATTATGACTGTTAGCCAGACAAATACCGGCAAAGTTTCTCTACAAGCTTCGTTTCTCATCTTTAATGAAGAGCAGCTGGAGTGAGAGGATAATACTTTCGGCTACAAGGAATGCATAATTGAGGTAAAGCTAACCTGAAAGTGCGAATCCTATGTTATGTGGTGGCAACGGTAGGGCCGCTAAAGCATAGAATGTTTATAAATTTCTAGAGTTTGCTCATTCTTTCCCGGTTTTTTCCAGTAAAATAGTAGACATAATTGCCAATTGTATTACTCACCTGGAGACTCTAGCCGTTAGTTCGGCTTCCGAGGGACAGAGCTTCGATTTTCTACGCATTCCACCTATGATGAAATTGGAACTACATCTTAACGTGGAATCCAAAGCCTGGAAAGTTTACAGCGTATTTTATTCACACGAAGCAAGATTTTCCAGATGTAAAGTCTCTTTAAGAATTACAGTCTTGAGAGAATTACCATTGAGTCCTTGGATTTTCTAAGAGAATATTTTAATAACTGCTTTCTGTCTGGCTCTTTAGCCTCGCACCGACTATATGGTTGAAGCATTAAGCAGCTACCATTTCTTACGTATTATAACGCGAAGAACCTTTTTTTCCTTCTGGATTTACGCCTCGTCTACGTCGAGGTCATTAGTGGCGGAAAAGGACTGGGGACAAGGAAGAGGAAGAAATTCGGCAATGGAATTTTGAAGGAAACATCCGAGCAAATCACCTGGAGTGATTTGGGGAAATCATGGAAAACCAAAATCTGGATTCCCGGACGGGGATTCGAACCGCCGTGCCGTCCTTCCCGAACGCGAGGCCAAAGAGTTGACTGCTCACCCACCACGCTCGGTGTGAAGAACCTGCAGAACATGATGCTAGTCCTCATAATACTAACTGAAAACCGTTTTGATGGACACGTTTAGGGTTTATTGTTAATACGACTAGGTAATCAGCCCGTTTATGTAGGATATGGTCCACTGGTCTCATGTATCGTGGCCACGGGTAGCTTTAATTCAGTGATGCGTTCGTAATGTGTCATTCCTAGTAACCGCTACATAAATACAACAAAGTGATATAAATATAACTGCACAGAGAAATTACGCGTAGAACTGAAACTGACTATATGGCCGAAGATGCCGAATTTCATTAAATAAGATGGACAGAAGACTATGGGGTTAGATGAGAAGGAAAAGAAAAAGGTGGTTACTGCCACAAAATTCGACCATCTCATAAGTATAGGAATTCTCTGAAACCAATTTATCATCTTTAATCCTTTGTTTAAGTTATCTTGGAATATCCTACCATGAACAGAAGCCACCCTTCTATATTCACTGACTCCTGAATTGTAAAGTATGCTACGCAATGTCTCTGATTCTCTAGTTGACTGATCATCAATATGATTGGATGTCTTATAATATATTCATGAAACAAATTTCAATCGATATTATACAGTCTCTAGTTGCAGTTGGAAATGCGATGAAGTGGAGCATCGAACAATAAACATTTATGTATCGACGTTGAATGACTAACTTTATTATATTTTCAGAATGTTTTTGATAGTAATAGTCAAAATTGCGACAAAATCAGGCCATGCAGCAGGTTGCAGAGATTTTAATTTTTATCGCTTTTCATGTCAGCGTATTTTTAAACCCACTTCGGCTACCTTTTTTTTACTAATGGCTTTACGCCTCGTCGACGTTGAGGTCATTAGAGGCGGTATGA
>JARYHS010013631.1:103554333-103709237 GCA_031002005.1 Vandiemenella viatica
ATTGACGATATCGCTTTTCGACTAGAACAGTCACCCAAAAAAATCATTAAGTCAGTTAGGGCAGCAGGCAGGCGTATCTAAGACGTCAGCTTGGAAAGTAACAAAGCTAGTTCACTTAAAGCCGTACAAAACAATTGTGGTGCATAAAATTACAGAAATAGACCAGGGGCCTAGGATTAGATTTTGCAACTGGTACCTGCAGGGTGTCCACGATGGCACTGTTGATCCGCAACTGACGTTTTTCTCTGATGAGGCCTGGTTTCATCTGAGTGGTTATGTTAACGCTCAAAACAGTCGACACTGGAGTTCAGAAAAACCAAATACTCTACTCCAACTGCCATTGCATGACTTAAAAGTGGGTGTTTGGTGTGCGATTAGTGCTTCGAGAATCATAGGTCCAATTTTCTTCCGTGAAACTCTTACTTCCGCAAGATATATCGAAAATATTGTGAAACCGTTTTTCGAGAAACTTACTGAAGAAGAAAAATTGTACGGCTATTTTCAACAGGATGGGGCGACAGCTCACACCGCTAGAAATTCGCTTGCTGCACTTGACGAAGTGTTTTATGATCGTGTAATCAGCCGTGGGTTGTGGCGCGCCAGATCACCGGATTTAAACCCTTGTGACTTCTACCTCTGGGGTAAACTTAAGGGTAAGGTGTACGAAGGAAATCCTCACAAATTGGAAGAACGTGAGGAAAAAATCTATCAAGTAATAATGTCCATTGACAAAGGTGAAATCCAGCGTGTGTCTCGAAATATGTTCAGAAGATGTGAAATGTGCATTACACAAGAGGGACAACACTTCCAGCATCTTTTATAAGGTAAGCTAATGAATTACGACACATTTAAATGCTTAGCACATACAAGTTTATGAAGCGTAATTATTGTGAAATAGTCCGCGGCCGACGGTCGAACAATGCCGGAAGCTGATCGCTCGCTCGCCGGGAGCAGTTTCTTCCTTGTAGCGCTAACAGTGGGTTGCGTTTCCCGGCGAACGCCCTGTATTTTGTGCTAGGGCTGTTGATATTTTAAAAAATATAGGATTTTCGATATATCGCTATATTTTAAAAGTATCATAATCGGATTCAATATATCGGAGAAAAAGTATCGATATATCGACCCTATTATAAATTATAAAAAAATGTTAGAAAAAAACAAATCATTTTAAAAAAGGGCGAAGTGTTGTGGCTAATTATTGATGAAGAGTTGTGTGATATTCTTCAGAATCAAGTTTTGATTTTTCTGAAACAAAATAGTTTTTCATGACGTTATGGATAAATCTCTTTAAAAAAATGCGATTTAGCCATTATACTATTACTTTACTAAAAGGAAGGGCATAATTTGTATGATTTATTAGAAGACTTGTGAATCCAGAAAGAGGTTCCAGGGAAATCTTGTCTTTTGTGATTTTATAAGCTCAAAATGCAACACTGTAGATGAATTTATTTAGGTAGAAGTTCTACTATCAGAGTTTGCATATTGGCCAAGTCACATTTTCTTTACAACTATTGTTTTATGTGGAATTTAATTTCTTTCTGTAGTTTGATAGCTTATTCTGAGTCTTCTTACTTTTTTGGACCAAATGTTTGCACCTTAGCAAAGATTTGGTATCCCAGTTTATCAATATTCCTGCTTACATTCAATTTTTATGACTAAATACTTCCCTCGACAACGCACGCTCATGTAAAACAACGGGCTCGAGTCCGATTCGTTCTGTGCAAGCGACGCCGTGTCTGCATTGTTACCATCGGTGTAGGCCTACTAAAAACTTCCAAATTAAATGTAAGAACAAAGTAAAATTAATTGTGTTTTTTATGCTCCTAATCTTTGCGGAAAACTGAAATTTAAGGCATACAGCCTCATCAAGAAGAAAGCAATTAACGTACAAATTTTCTCTAACACGTTTCAACTTTTAGATTGGCAATGAAAAAACACAGGAACTTTTCTTATACTGTGATGAAACCAAGTATGTGTACCCAAGTAACATTTTCTAAGACAACTGGAAGTTGCATAGAATTATGATGAGAGAATGTCATAGTCATTTAAAAGAGTTTCAGTTCCAAAAAATTCCAAATTAAGGTGGCGAATGAAGTAAAATTTTTCACATTTTTTATTTATGCTACCTAAGCTCCGTTTACAAAAAATTTTGTGACATATAAAGAGTAAGGAAATGTGGACTGTATTTCCAGGAAGTATTTATAAAAATTATGTTATGTGTACCAATATTTGTCAGCAGCTGTTTTATAGGATCTGCTGGTAGACTATTGCAATTATTAGGCACTGGAAGATTAATTGTTGATGCAACTGGATCAGATGTGGCAGAAGATACCAAAAATTTTAAATCAATTTCTGACAGCAGAGGAATATTCAGCCGATCCATTTTTTTTTCTCTTGTGTGCTTGCTGAGGGGGGTGGGTGGTGGGGTGGGGGGGGGCGATAAAATCGAGTCTGAAGGGCAACGATATAAGACGCGGTGACCTTGTTTTCTTTTAAACTCTACTACCAATCTAGGTTGCGACAACAATGCGTTTGGCAGACAATTAAGGTGGCGGTATTAATGCGTTTGGCCAACAATTAAGGAGGCGATTCTCGGGGCCTGGCTGACAACAATGTTCGAAGAGGCGGCAATCTCAGTTTTTCCCTTGGCTTGGAAAAATCCTAGAGCCGCTACTGTCAGGGCTGTTCCTTTGGCGTTGAAAAATTGTTTTTTAAAGACACCACTCTATAATAATAAATTTTTAGCATAGCGCTTTGTAAAGGCAATCCAAAGGTGGTAGATTCTCTTTTTCAATTTCTTATCGTAATAAATTCGTAAGTTTTATAACAAACCTGGTTGTGATATACTTTTGGAGCTCAATTCTTCTGTTGGTATGGAATAAGAAGCGTATCCAATTCGCGCAAAATATTTAACTGCGGAGTGCCAGATAGAGGCTTATAATTTCGGGACATTTCTGGGACTAAAAAGTATTTCAGTGGTATGTTTAAGGAGTGGACAAAAATGCAAATTAATATTAAAAAAATCTATTTTAGGTAAGAGCTATGCTATTTAACATATATATATATAGCACCTCTTAATTAAACTCTGGTTGAAAGTCAACATCATGTATTATGAACCAAAAGGAAAAATACTAAACTTAAAACAAAAATTGACCACCTCTTTAGGAATTTTTTTACTTTGGTACAAAATTGACATCGAGTATTATCAATCAAAACCTCAAAAATATTAAACAAAAACTAAACACTTGTGATACGCTCATTAATTAAAATTAGGCAGAAAATCAACATCAGGTTTAATCAACAACTAAAAAATTGAACATCTATCTTTTGCTGAATCTTAATTAACATTAATCAAAATAAATCTTAATCAACTACTTTTTTTAAATATTTATTACTAGATTTTGCCATTTTCACAAATATTTCTGCTTCACTGCTTTGGAAAACTGATAAAATTTCTCAGCAAGAGTTTCAAAATTGATTGAGTTTGCTGTTCAACCTTGATCAAATCCATGAGCATTCTGTTTCGCTCTTTAGTTCATAAATTACTCAACGGGCTAAAACTTGTCTCGCAAAAGGCATTGCTTGTTGGAATTAACAAAACGAACCAACTATTTTCTTTAAATTTACAAAATCATTAGAAACGCTTGTTCTAAAGAAATTAACCCAGATTTTTATCGTTTGGAAAGTCTTTTGGAAGGACATCAAAAACACGTTTCAAACATGCGAACACTGTATAAAGGGAGTTAATGTTAACTGCATCCAGAGTTTTCAAGTATTTTCCTGTCAGTTTCAATTCCTCTGATTTAAGGGCAAAAGCTCAAACTGTTCGTACATTCCATCCTCCCGCTGCGAGCATGGGATACTTTGCTTGGCCTCTTGGCCACCGTGGTGAGTTTGAGAAAAAAACTAGTATACGGGAATTCCGGGACAGTAACGCATAATTCCTGGATGCGCGATCAGACACGAAATTCCGGGGCATTCCCGGATTTCCGGGCCATCTGGCAACCCTACCCATACCTGGTACATTACGATTAGTTTCTTAATGCTAATACTTTTGCATTGATTGAAGACAAATTTTAAAAACCTTTCAAAATGTCCAGAAAAGTATTCGAATGAGTATTGAATGAGTTATTTTACCTTCTTTGTTACTTCTCCTTGTGCTCGGATCGTAATTAATCAGAAGCACTAACCGAGTGTTTAAAATAAGGTGCAATTTGTCAGAAAAGTTTTAAAAGTTTTAATTGTTTCATAAAATTCTATGATAATGTATTGCATGTGCAACACAGGTAATCGTTTTTCCTCCAATAATAACTTGGAATATTCTACGAGGATAACGGAAAATAATAACTTATTGTTTAAAAAATATCGGACTCCTATATTCATATTTCAATATCGATATATCGATATATCGTCCTAAAAAATATCACTCAAAAATATCGATATTTTTTTGAAAAAATATCGATATGTCGATATTTTATCAACAGCCTGTAGCATTACCGATACTACAATAACATCCTTGAGGTAGGCGTTCCATGCCACGGGCCAGTTAGTACTCTTAAGGAAGTTTCCATAACAACGGGAGATAAACAGATACTAAGAGATTCCTTAGAGCGGCAGCTAAGGAGAGCTTGTTAGGAACAAGTTCGATAATGTAATTGATGAATGTATTTAATTTAAAATAAAAAGAGTGATTTTAATTGTGCAAAAAAGGGACTAACAAATTAATTATTTGATTAAGCTGCACAAAAGTTATCTTCCGAGATAATATAAATAGAATCACAATATAAATACAACACGGCATATTTCTTAATGAATAAGCAACCAACTGCTATTTAAGAAATACGACATGGCGAGCCGTTCCAGGACTTGTTTTAAATAAGTAATATTTCAACAAACAACTATTTTAAGAAATACGACATGGCGATCGTGCAGTGGACTTGGGTGCTGCAGAAAGAAATAAGAATTACTAAATAAATTTACGACTTTGAGTATACAGCAGACAACAACAAGAAAGAAGAGAGGAGAATCCTTGGAATTTGGAAACACGCAGCGCTACTAGCGGCCGAGTGTGAACCAGCAGAGAAGACAACAGCTGAGACGAGAAAAAGTTCAACCGCCAGCCACGAAATACGTAAAGTTAAGTGTTTTCAAGACCTATCTTTTCGGATTTTCGTTTATTCAAATAATTTATTATTTCACGTCATTTTATTGATACTAGTTGTGGGACGTGGGTATTGCAGAATGGCTAATCAGATGCCAGGTGCAATGGTTATTTATGATCCTTCGGGTTCGGTAAATAAGAAAGATGAAACAGTCACTTTAGGTGTATTAGAAAAAATACTATTTCGATTTGAATCGCGACTAACAGTACGACTAACAGCACAACTTATAGCTTTAGAGGATCGAATAATTAGATCAGAAACTGATGTACAGGCAAAGTTAGATAAGTATATAGAAAGGGCTGAAAAACAGTATACAAAGATAGATGAGGAACTAAAGGCATGCAATGAGAGTCTAGTAATTAGAGGGTTTGAACAAAGTACTAATGCAATTCATTGTGAATCATTAAGTAATACAATTGAAAGTAATGATAGTAGGCCTAATACTGTAAGGGAAAAATATGAGATGAGTGATGTTACAATTAATGGTGATGTAAATCATATAAAGGATAGACAAATTGTTAAGGAAGGATTTCACTTAAAAGATGAGTTTAAGCATGAAAGTAACCAGGTGGAAACTTACATGAAGACAGATGAATCAGTAGAAAAGGGTTGTAAGTCTATAAAAATGTTTGATATCAGAGACATTAAAGGAACAGGTGACTTTGATCAGGTAAAAGGGATGGAAGAGACTTTAATGAAGGTAGATGGATTAGGTAGTTTGATGACTTTGAAGGATGTAAAATGTGATATTTTTTCCATTGTTGGGGAGAATTATGTTTGTGATTATGAATCAAAGCAGTTAAAGAATAATGGTGTTGAACATTTTCAGAGTTCTTTACATATTTTTGAAGTTGGTTTGCCATGTTATTGTTCTGGCAAAGTAAGACTAATGGTTAACAGAGTTGTTTTGTATGAATAACTGGGAAAAGGTGAACTGGAAATATAGAAAAAAGGTTTTCTTTTTTGTAGAGGGGTAAGCTATTCTTACTGCCTCATCCTGTGTACAAATTCAATCAGGACATTGAATCTACAACTCAGAAAATGATGACTTAGTTTAAGATGAATGAAAAGATTTAACACTGGTGCAAGGCACAGGTGTGTAAAGATAAACTCCATCATATTGGAATTCCCTATTATTATTAACTTGTAGTTAGCATATTATTATCAGTGCCACAAAACACTTGTAAATAGTACTGATTGTTGTGGCTGAGCACAATTCAACTGTAATGATAGTAAAAGTTTATAACCACTAAGTGGAAGCTGTCACTTACCAATATTGATGATCTCGATCAGATGTGCAGTCTTCGGCTGTTACCACAGCATACCATTACATAAAAGTTTATTGTCTATTAAGACTTTCTTTTAGTAAATATATAGTTTGTTAGGTATACCGGAGCATTAGAATGAATAGAATGAGTGGAGAAGAAACGAGGTGTTACTATGATAGAATAAATGGGTAATGAATTAAGAAGTAAAATATCATATAGAGAGGGTACAACAGCACAGTCAAGACTCAGTTCCTGTAAATAAGGCCACTATCTAGGCATTGCCTTTAAATGATACCGAAAGGTTCGGGATTTGGTTAACACAGGCATAGCTGAGGTCCAGGTAGAACCTTCAAATGACTCTGTTGTTACATCTCATAGCCTAGATATGAATATTCAAGATGAAGTAAAGTGGAGAGAAGTTATTACTTATGGGGAGAATATAATCTAATGTATTGAAGAAATAAAATAAAAATGAAGCTGTGATGATGATGTTAGATTAGCAAGAAACAATGATGTCCTAGTTGTATTAGCGAGGGTTTATTGTACTGGTCCAGGGACCAAATATGTGATTTAAATAATGTTGCCGGTTATACAACAGTAAAATGGTTCAAAAGGATCGGTCTTATGAAGAATATAATGTACCAAGGGCAGGTAATAGAATTTTTAAATTATTTGAATGGTATGCTTGGTAAACAGGCGGAGGCCATGACAGCTAAAGATGATGTTATTGAATAACAATTCTGTAGTATAATATACTTACTGTAATTTTGGTTTTTAAGTGATAAGGACAGTAACTCTGTGTCGAAATGTGTGTTACAGACTATATGCCGTTCCAACCAGTAGCGGCTTATGGAAAACCACCAGGGAAAGTTACCTCAAGATATCGGTCCTCGTGATATGTAAAAATGTGTTATTAGCCAAATGTAAAATATAAGCTCTCCTTACCTAAAAGGTAACATTTACAGGAAAGTTTACCATAACCATTTATAATGGTATGGATGTCAAATGGTATGGTAAACTTGGGGGGGGGCTGTAGCATTACCGATACTACAATAACATCCTTGAGGTAGGCGTTCCATGCCACGGGCCAGTTAGTACTCTTAAGGAAGTTTCCATAACAACGGGAGATAAACAGATACTAAGAGATTCCTTAGAGCGGCAGCTAAGGAGAGCTTGTTAGGAAGAAGTTCGATAATGTATTTGATGAATGTATTTAATTTAAAATAAAAGAGTGATTTTACTTGTGCAAAAAAGGGACTAACAAATTAATTATTTGATTAAGCTGCACAAAAGTTATCTTCCGAGATAATATAAATAGAATCACAATATAAATACAACACGGCATATTTCTTAATGAATAAGCAACCAACTGCTATTTAAGAAATACGACATGGCGAGCCGTTCCAGGACTTGTTTTAAATAAGTAATATTTCAACAACATATTTATAAGAAATACGACAAGCCCTACTTTGTGCAGTTTTAGTTACATTTTTAATAATTGTGTATTGCTTTCTTATATATATATATACAATTTACGTGTTACGATGCGGTCTATGATGTTCTCAATTTCCCTCCATTATGTCTGCGTCTTCTTACGTCGAAAGGGTAGTATTCGCAATAATGGAATACGTGTTTTTCTACAATTATCACCTTCCAGCACTCAATCAGTTTCACTAATTCCGACTTCTTAGGAATGTGTCCCATTACCCAACCTCTTATTCTAGGTTTTTGGTATAACATCTTATCAAACATTTTCTCTATACCGTTTTCTAACATTCCTCTAAACTTTCAGGTCCTTCTTCAGCAAATCTCTAATACTTCCAGCTGTCTTCTTTCTGGCTTATTCGCTTATTATTATTATTATTTTTTACGCCTCGTCGACGGCTATGGTCATTACAGGCGGGATGGGACTGGGGACAAGGAACGGGAAGGAATTCGGCCATCGCCTTTTTGAAGAAAGCATCCCGTCATTCACCTGGAGTGATTTGGGGAAACCATGGAAACCCCAAATATGGATGCCCGGACGGGGATTCGAACCCACGTCCTCCCGAATGCTAGGCCAGAACGTTAACTTTTCGCCCACCACGCTCGGTAACAAGTTTCACCTCAAAACAATGTCGTGGGCAAATTCTTGTCGATGTTTGTAAATAACAGCGCACGTAAAGGGAATTTGTGTTCAGTCAGCCACAAAGCCCGTGGATCTGTAGCTCCAGACGATGTTGGTTTAAAAGAGCGCCCTGTACGATAACAGTCCACACGAACCAAAATGCGGCCAACTGCTACTCAAACAATATATTCATATCACATAAAAATGGCAAGTAAACTTTTGTGAATTAGTTATTAATCTCAGAGACATTAACAATCTTGGTGTATATACTAATACTGCAAGGGTAAATAATAACACTTCTTAAAAACAGCTTATATTTGAACACAAGTTACAAAATTGGCACTAAAATCTAACGTACCAGAGCTAAAGATAATATTATTTTGGCGAAATGTGCTTAAAGTCGAAATGGATAAGGCATCCCTCACTATTTTAAACTGCACACGAGTGAGTCGATAGTATCTTCTAAAACTTGTAACTCAGAAAATTCGTAACTGCACACATTTCTAGATCTTATTGTCCGAAACACGATTATTACTAAAAACTTTTAAAAAACCAGGGAGGGGGGGGGGGAGGGGAAAGTGTAGTGAGTGATTGCATGTTTTGTTACATTCAACAATTTGTATTGGTTTTAGGAGAAAAATTTAAAAAATACTTATTCCCCCATTTATTTCCGACATTACGCCTCCAAAAAACCTCTCATAATTTATAGTCATATGTTGCATTATAAATATTACACGAAAAATGCTATGCAGTTATCTTTGTGGAGTTTATAGTTTCCTCGAAACAACTAAATGAGTAATTTTAATAAATCTGATTCTTCAGTAGATATTAATCAATTTGAAATTTCATTATTTCGATGTTACATCATGAAATTATTTCTTTCAAATATTATCATATTTTTCTCAAAACTTTTTTTAATATTTGTAATTGATTTTTTTTTGCTTTATCTATGCAAATTCAAGGACAACATCGGAAAGCGAATAATGAACTGAATTTAAGAATCCCTTGTTTTTAGTGGTTTCTTTTCCCAATAGTAACTGATATGGCTTTTTTATAATCGTTATATTCTTCGATAAATAATAATCAGAAGGAAGATTTCTGTACTGTAATAACTTCTTTTGCGAAGCGAGAAATGTTTAAGATTCGTTATCGAGGATGAATTAATAAATACATAGATGAGATGGATTTTATACGTTTTTGAAAGTCTCCAAAGTGTTGTAGAAAACTATTGGAAGTTTAAGAGATTTTTGAAGTTTCCGAGATTGTTTCAGAAATTTGTATACTTTCAGAGAATTTAATTGGATTTAAACACGTATACACTTATAGCCGTTTTCTTACCCACAATGCAAAGAGGTGGTAGGAATTAACTTACAGAACACTGTATTTTTCCCCTGGGCAATTACATGTTGCAGGATATTTTTTTTTATGAAGTTATCTTAGAAAAAATTTGCTCATTTTTTCAACATCGACATTTTGGGAAGAGCGAATCCGTTTTTTGTGGTGGCGTGGATGGTCGGTTTTCCGTTGGAATGGGAGAAAACTCTATTGTCTTGAGAATACCTATTCTTATGGATGGAAATTTTTAAGTGGAGTCATGCCCACCCTTCCAGAGACAATGACCCGAGATGGAAACCGACCTAACACAATTTTCCATCGGTATCATGCCCCATCATTTCAATAAAGGAATCGATTTCACGGATGAACAAAACTGGTTCCAAAAACTTGGTGCAAATTCTGTTGACGAGGAGATGGGATAAGAAATGAGCTGCTCAGTTATAAAACGGTTAGACGTAGCGTCTCGACACAGAAAGAAAACAGACTAATATTCTACATAGATACGGGGAGAGACATTTCAATTGGAGATGGTGGCTGCGACAGAAGTCATTGTGCGATGAAAGCACAGATATTTCCAGAATGTTCCTAATCAGGTGATTAGTGAATGTTGGACCACAAGCAGATTGGGACTGGGTTTGAAACTCGTTTTGCAGTGGAGTAATACAGCACACCTTCATTTAACACTCCGTAACATATTCTTTCGCAGTGACAGAAGCATATGAAGACGCAGTATGATAACTACCCTCACAACTAGCTGATACCCGCGACTTCGTACGCGTGGATTAAGAATTTCGTTGCCAGAATTGGATATAGAAAGTAGTTGGTAGCGAAGGATTGGTCCCAAACAACACCGAGGTGGCATAATATGACCGGAAAGCCATCACTATATCATTCTACCATCAAACCTTTCTCTTGAAGAGAATCAATTTCCAACATATTTAAAAACAGAAAACAAATGAATGTGAGGGGATGTGAGTTGGGGGGGGGGGGGTGTTAACAAAGGGCAGCTTTATTTCAGCTTAGACTTTTCTTCTTTCTACAGCATGAGCATCCGATTCTTGGGTTCTAATAACTTTAGCTGCTCGTGCTCTGCTAGAGCTACAACTTAGGGCAGTTTACGCCCGCAAAGCATGTCAAAAAAGAAGCCGAAATAAACTGGTGCTAGAAACATTTTATCAGACGCAAATTAAAAGGACAGAGAAAATCGACATCTATACTAAATAATACGTTTTTTCTCTAAACGAAATTTATTAACAAATTATTCACTAACATAATGCGCGAGAAGCATAGCTTGAGCAAGCGAGGTAATATTACAGACTAACACACACATCCGTCTCTCTGTCACCATTCGATAAGTTCTCAATATTTCGTGACTACAACTGTCAATCATACCGAAAAAAATGTCCTGTGCCTCCCTACAGATTTTCTTTTCAAATTCCGTCAATATCGGTATAGGTATTTAGTTGTCAAAACGTAACAAAAGAAAGAGATTTACTCCCGGATTTATAGTATTATTACTGCATATCACACACAAACTGATTGCGAATCATCCCTGAGAAATCAATATAATGTAAAAGAGTTTAAACCTACAGCATTGCAAGACTACCTACGATTTGTCTCGCATTGCACCCCTAACTCTGTGATATCATTAGTTTACATTTCAATCCGAATAACCGACGGCCCAGGCGTGACTCTTACGATCAAAAACAATTGTTATAAATATTGGCATCCGCGGAGAATTGAACCGGAGACCACGCCCCTATCATTAGTAAGTAAACGCTTTAACCACTGAGCTACCTGACCGCTACACGGAAAAACAGTACAGTGACATCCATATCCAACGCGTCTGTCTATCGGCGTTCAGTAACTTTTCGAAATTATAAGTCGACGTGTATTATTTATACAGATAATTTTTTAGCCAAATGTAGATAGTATTTTTCTCCTTGTTTCAAAGGATAAGTGTGCAAAGTTTCATCGAGATCGGATGAAAACTGTGGATTTTCATTAAGAACAAACAAACAAACAAATATTCATCATTATATATATAGATTACTGCATGTCACGCACACACTGACTGCGAATCAGCCTTGAGGGATCAATATAACGTAAAAAAGAGTACACCTACAGCATTGCAAGACTACCTACGATTTGACTCACATTGCCCCCATAACTTTGTGATATCTACTGTTTAACATTCTATCCGAATAACCGACGGCTCCAGGCCTGACTCTTACGATCAAAAACAATTTTTTAAAAATTTTAGCATCCATGGGGATTTGAACCGGAGACCACGACCCAAAGATTAGTAAGCAAGCGCTTTAAACTTGGAGCTGCCCGACCAGTACACGGAAATGACAATTATATTTCAAGGATAAATTCCGTTACGTCCAAAACAATGGTAGATTTGACAGTTATTCATCTCTGCATCTTAAACAGAATGACTCTTACGGAAAATTTCTGATGTACATGCTTTGTAATCTTTCTCTGCTTCATAGAATTGTTAATACATTTCAAAGGCTTATTTTGGAAGCCTTGTGCTTATGAATAAGCTTTAATGGTGCAGAAAGTGCTTTTCGGTTGGGGTCAAAGTAATCAGCTTGCCGATATGCAGCAAAATAACAATACATCATGTCAAATGTCTGTTAAGAAGGAAATTATCATAATGTAACCTCATTTTGATAGTAGTATGACATTGTGGATGTTACAGTTCACGTTACTCCCTTCTATCTAATCAGTTACGACAGCAATTTACTTTAAGTTTGTTTGTGTTCTGTATTTGTTTCACTGCATTTTTTAGAAGCATATGAAGAGTTTTATCTGTTTGAAAGAGAGGGGACTGGTAGTTCAGAAGGTTGAACGCTTGCTTTGAAGCTTAAACGCTCCCGGTTAGTGACAAATCGAAATTGTGTCATCAGGTCATAAGAACAAATAAATTTACATTATTTCCTTGAAGTGATTACGCTTTTAGTATTACGTTTCCTTTCCGAGTTAATTCAACACCATAATTGTAGAACAAAATATGTTTTTAATTTTTTTTTATTTAAAAAACAATGGTATTTGGCCTTGTTAGTCAAAACGCTAGCCCATCTCAGTGTGTTTATTTCTCTTCCTATATACGTATTTCATATCAGTGTGATTATTTTCTCTTGTTTGTAAGGGCCACACAATACGAACACAACATTTGATTAAAACCACCGATGCCCTAGGGCGAGCTCGAACCGGCGATCCCTGCATCACGAAGCGAGCACACTGCCCCTACGCAACAGGGTTGGCGGTTTCGATCTTGTAAAGTAATTTCTGTAGTGCCCGGTATTACAGATCACAAGCTTATCTTCGGATCATACCTGTGTGTTTCCTACAGCCAGTTAAATAGGGATGGGAGCGGGAGCCAACAAGTTACCTATGTTGCAACTCGTGAGTTACATTCGTCGCACGAGCCGGAGTTCTTACCACTGACCATCGCGCAGTATACACGATGGCAGTAAGACCAGACAGACGGCGCGTTTGACTCGCACACAGGAGTGTGTGGCCGCGGTGAGGCTTAATGAGAACGCAGCGCGTATATTGTGCGTGCGTGGGACCACCGCGTTTGTAGTTCGGTCTGCTGATTACAACGCAAGCTCTGCGCGCCGCAAATGCTCCAACCCGGGCAGACCGCGAGGCCACACTGGCTGCCTACCAAGTCAGGCGCTCTACGTCAACTAATATTACTGAGCGCGGTAATCAACAACTCCGACAGCGGGGTATCTCATTTCAGTTCTAGTGGAGACGTCTTTATCTACTCTGGGTTCACGGAAACGGAGAAGCGCTGTTAAGCTAGTCGATTCGTGACTTTGCAGTAAGTACTGCGTTAAGAGTGAATTTATACTAATATAAATTAACCAAAGAGCTAATGAAAAAACTTTGTATAATGGATAACAAACTGAACTCGCGACTACTGTCTAACCAGCCTGCAATTTTTCCATCTAGGGTTCTGAATGATGAATAGGATAACGATTATCATTGAACTATAAAATCAAGCGTTACTTTTTCATGAAATTTCAATGTTATCTAAACAATAAAACATGGTATCTGATTATTGTTAGTGAAAAAGAAATAATTTGCTTATTGCCTACATTAATTATCCCTAATTCGTTGGAAATTAATTGAGAAAGAATGGAAAATTGGTAGCTAGAACGGAAAACCTTCATTGGAATCCGAATCTTTCCTAAAGTCAGGACGTAATGTTCTGGAGGAAAACAATGTCGAAATTTTCTGTCTCTAAATAATAATATTGATTTGTCACTTTTACTTACCACTTCAACCGACGAGGACAGCGAAAGGAGTTGTCGAAATATCTTGCATGACAGAACCTAGCTGGCCCAACAACCGAGGAAAATTATAAGCTGTTCGCGGGGAAAAAATCATTTCTCACAACAATATTGATATTCACTTATTCGAAATGTATGTTATGTTTGAGAAGTAGTACACGTTGGCTGCTTCTAGTTTAAGGGTATTGTTGGTAGGTAAGCCATTTCTGTGCGCTCTCCCGCAATATAAACGCTTGAGGAGGTTGACAAATTGGTAGTGCAGCTGTGTTGGCGCAGCGCTTATATCAGACTGATTGTAATACGACCGTCGTAAATGGTTTATGTGTATGAGGAATGCTTATATCCATTCCACTGCCCACACACCCGTTTCCCTGTCCTGTTCCTCAACGACAGGCGGAATATGAAATGTTCCCGTCCTGACCCGAGGAGCGGTTAGTGGTGTAATACGAGGCAGACCACAAGTTTCAATGCTCGTAGCTTATGTTTGGAGGCCGATAAAGAGTTAAGATAAGTGGTGTAATAGTGCTGTAGATTCTCGGTGATTGATACAAAATTTAAATAGTATTTCGTTACACCCAAATGTATTTATTTCCTGTCTACTCCTAAATGAATAGCATTGGAAAACTGCGGACTGCTGTTCAAAATAATATTTAAGACGAATGACTTTATGAGACCCATGTTACGATGTAAAATAAAAACATGAACCAATACTTCCACTGGTTTTGGGAAAGTGCTACCCTTCCCTATTATTTCGATATGGATGACATCAGTAGCGAAGATTTTCGTGAGGAGTTTTGTTACAATATTCGACTGCGATCATAAATATTTCTGTGAGAAGGATGAACGATGTTGGTAAGCGATGAGATTGGATGATGTGTGTCCAGAAAAGTGACACAAGGCTTCGTACCGATGTTTCCTGAGGAGAGCAACACGGAATGAGAATTATTCTGTTCTAAATGAGGATTTTGGTTGGGACGCCATAGGCAGATGACGTGGTTATATGTAATAACCATTACACAGTTTTGCCCAAGGTCTTCACTGTTGCACAGGGGTGCAAATCTGATATCGCATAGAGGAATGTTCAGTGGAGTGCGTACCTGTAGACCGTTAAAGGAAAGTGAGGTATGGGTTCAAACATGTAGGTGCATAGAGGAAAGGGAGGCGGGATGTAAACATGTAGCCGCATACAGGAAAATGAAGTCATCTGGCTGAATTTACCATGCAGCTCCGTCGACTCCACAGTACTCTATGATCTGTTACTACAGACATTTGCAACAAGATCTTTTTTTAAAAAAAAAAAAAATCCTTTGTGCGGTCTAGAGATTTCTCACTTGCTTCCGATTGAGTTAACCGTTATGCAAAATAACGCTTTCTTTGAGAAATTTCATACCTTTTTATAACATTTTCTTACAGATAGTGTTTGATTTTCGCTTGTTAATAAATTAAGTTATAACATCCCCCAGACCCAGATTTTTAATTAAATTGTATTGTAAGAATTACGTATAGCAAGCTGTGAGTGAATTAATTATGGTTTTGCATATTTTTCTTGTAATTTATTGTGAATTTGTGTAAAAGAACATTGTTTTATGGAAAGAAACTATGTAAATGCTACGCAATACGAACAAGGACAGTATTATACGAGTATGTGAAAAAGTATTGATGTGAGCTATGATGTTTGGAAGATAATTTTGTAAGTATTTTTAATTTTCATTTCCCTGTATTTCATGCTGATTGTGAATGATTTTGTATTAAATATGATTGTTTTAATGTGATTTTGATTGTTAGCCGCATTGTCACCGTTCGAGAAACATCGGGCTGGTTTCTCTGTATTAGTCTTCAAATTTTTGTAGTGACTATATAAAATAAAATAAGTGGCAGAGACGAGTTTAAGTTTTAAAGGTTTTGGTTTGAAATGGAAAGTTAGAATCGCTATAGCATTTGTTTATGTTCGCACTTAGTATCGTTGCATGAACTGATATCTATGTGTGTTTATGTTATTGTAAAGTGAAGTTATCGGAAAAATAAACTTAAGTGAAAACTGAATCCTTTGGACCAATTATTTCAAGAAACCGAAATACATATCACAGTGTTTATAAAATATCTCAATTCCGTTTACAAATAATATATTGTAAACCCAAACTCATTTAACCTACATAATCCCGCAAGTCATGTCACGTCATTTGGTACCTTCATGAATTGGAAATAAGGCAAAAATTATCTTTTAGCAACATGGCACCCAGTAACGTATTGTCAATAAGATCTTTCAGAAAAAGAAGCTCAAAACAACCCTTGCTGGCAGGGAAGCCATAGGCATCAGTAGCCTCTGCATTCTACCAAACGATTATACCGTTGAATTTAGAACCATGCTCATTGGACAGATCTCTCTGCACGTAATTTTCAGATTCAGAACCAATTCACGTTATATACATGGCACGGCTTTATGTATTTGTAATTATCAAATCACTCTAACTTTGATGATGTTAATTTGAACTTTTAAATCATAAGTGGCTATGGCTCTGCCATTAGACCTGTTTCTCGGTTTTCCTTGTGACAAAGACTTGAAAATACAAAAAAAGTTGCATTTTCCAAATTTTTTAAATTTAGTTCTGATATTTGACATAAAACTGAATTGTCAGAGGCATTCTAGATGTAGTTGTTAATGAAGATACTGAAAATTTATTGCAGACATACAGTTACGAAGGAGCTGTCTCTTCTAAGAGCTAGGAAATAATATCAGCTAGTCACAAACTACATACATCGAAAAGTGTAGTATCTGGATCAAGTAAAGAGAAAATAAAAATATAATCTTCTCAAAACCAACGTGAAATAGAATATCGAGTTGTGATGGATAGTAAGAAGAACGCATGTGCAATATTATGTCTTTGTCCAGCGCCCCTTAGTGGGAAATGCATATCGACATTGACATATCTTGGTAAAACCCTACCTGTTATAACGCAATATCGCTTAAGGGATATTAACAGCTGCATCATTTCGAGAAGATATTTTGTCGAATTTTTACACACGAGGAAACGGCAGGGACAACCGGGATTCGAAGATTCCTCTGTGATACAAGGCAAGAAATGTAGGCTAAGACGGAGCGACAGTAAACTAATTCTCCGAGACACCTCTGGAGACCTATTCGAGTTGATATTCTTAAAAAGCGTGCAAATGAGGCGCGAGGCAGAAAGCAGGTTGGCAGGCGATCGGTCTTCCTCAGAGGCGGGACGTCTGTGTGCCTGGATTACAACGTCAAAGGGGCTGTGCAGCTACCAGGCTGTCTGTCACTGTGTTTGCAGGCTAACGGCAAGGGGAGGCTGAAGAAACTGACAAGGCTACACTGAAAGCTCAGACACTCCCAATTACGTTTTGTGCTGGAAAAATCGTTTTAGTCACTGACAATAAAAACAGATAATTTGGAACTGTATTAGTGTCATGGTTCTCGAACACTTATAATGAAACGATTAATATTTGTATACGTATTGCTGGTCTTGTTGAATTACATTTTTGTTGTAATGTAGTGTACTTTGTTATAGACTAAACCTTTTATATTCCTGACCTCTTTACGTCTCTAACATTCAAATCACCTGTAAACTACGTTGATTAAATGTGATTATAAGTTACGCTTTCGAGTTGATTTCATTTTATTAAACGCAACTGTTACGTTTTGATTATTTAGGCCGTTTTTCTTAGCTGCTATACTGGTAATGGGTTTTCATTCTTCTATTTCAATTAAAAAATAAACTACTTTTTGAGGACAAAAAAAGTCACCGATGATGATTTAATAAATCTAAACTCGTATGACAAAATGAAGTTTATTTTCTAGATGTAATAGATGGATGAAAACTCAGAAACTGTTACTATTTGAAGAATTTTTAATATCCAATGAGTTTTGCCTTTCTGAAGAGCGAGATTTACAGCAGCTGTTGTGTTGATATAGTAAGCAGCAAATATTAAGATTTTTACTTTTAATTCTAAAATATTTTTGATCTTGATTACGTAATTGTACTTTACTTGTATGTAGAAGATCAATAAGTAACTGCCAACATTAACGTGTAACTAGAATTAGGTAAGTTTAAGCATTGGCACGTTAATACATCTACTCTCTTTGCTTGTATTTAACACAAAAGTAACGTTAGGAATTGTGTTAGTGGCAATCGAGTACAATGGAGAAGTAGAAATACTTGTGCTCTTGGATGGTGTTCGTGAATAGCTGGCTCAAAATCACCAAGGTGGAAAATTTGCTTCGCCAGCAAATAAATTACTAATATCATTTTTATTTTTATCAAATTACCATTAATAATTGCTAAACGTTATTCGTTTTAACTGTACATTATATAATATACCTAAAAATTAATAAGATTTATTATTATTTCATAATATATGTATCGAAAATCATTTCGGGAACGCGTCCCAAAGTACGATCTTTGGAAACAAACACCGATAATTTCCATAAAACAAACGACATGGAACAGTTTTCATTTCTTATTAGCGGTAAATTTTATCTAATATCTAAATCTTGTAAATATAATACAAAAGTAAATTTATTTTATAGAGAAATATGCTAAAATATTTTGTCCGGCGACGTAAGCTTCATTTCAGTGAACGCAGCTGTGACTGGCCGAAAGTTGATAATAATGAATGCAGCCTTTAGGCGCTAGGGCGCAGTAGTGTTACGAGAAAGTATTATTGCTGGTGTGATAAGTGTCTTCCATTAAATTAATTAAAATTAAGAGGTAAGTACCTTTTAGTTAGTTATTTACAGTGCGTACATCAATAGATCATCATCCCGGGAATGCGTTTTCCAGTTTCGAATATCGAAAAAATATCTTTTAGAGAACAATGTTAAAAACATAACCCCATACATATTACGCTAACAGTGTCAGACCGCAGATAAAATGGCTGCCGTTAAACGAATAGCCCGCGTTTATTAGAAAACGTCATTCCGTGAAATGTCATTTTGGGAACGTTTCCGGACATGATTATACGTTCTCGAAATGATTATGACGTATTCGAAATGACTATTTCGTTCCCGAGGTGATATCAGCTATTATAATTTATCCGTAAATTTACTGTTTGTGTTGTGTTTACAAGGTTTTTAGTATTTGTTATTTTTTCATAGCATATGGTGTCTCACGAGACCGAGGAAAACAAAAAAGACCCAAAAAGCAGCTTAAAAAGGATGGCTCGGCTTATTTGTGCCAAAGATAAAAAGCTAATGCCAGAAAAAGGAAATTTTACCTAAGATGACTGTTGAACAGAAAGAGATAAAAAGGGCAAAGGACAGAGCATACTATCAGAAGAAAAAGCAGAAAAAAAAGTGAAGAACATTACTGAGATGACAGAGCGGGAGAAACGAAAGCAGAGAAGTTGGAATAAAGCATCAAAAAATTACAGGGAAAAGAAAAAGGCATTAGCAAATATAGTGATCAATATGCCACCACATTCAGATGATGATTCAGCCGAAATACCTTCAGTGAGAAATCACGTAGGAAGAAAAATAGTACGCGAAGATAGATCCAAGGCATACCGTACAATAAAAAAACAGGAACAAACTATAGTTCAAATGAAACGTAAAATAGAGACTTTAAAGAAAAAACTACAAAGACGGAACGAAAAAAGTGAACCTGTACCTATAATTCCAACAGCAAAGTTGATTCTTTAATAAAAGACGTTCACGTTCCTCTTGAAGTACGCAAAAAACTATTGTTTGGCGAAGTATTGTCAACACAATTACAAGTAAAGTCTGATACTTTACGAAAAAATTCCAGAGAGAGAGAATTCTTTCAAAAATGTATTAGTGGAAAAATCATAAGGAAGTACAGACTGCTCCATATGGCTAAGAAGTTCTTACCAAAGGAGAGAAATAACAAATCCATTTTGAAGTCAGATGCTCGAGTTCGCGAGATAGTTTTGAAGCCAGAAGTTCGTCGAAAGATCATAGATTTCTTTGAAAGAGATGATGTCAGTAGGATGTGCCCAGCTAAGAGAGATTTTGTTAAAAAAAAAAATGGTGTTAAGAAACAAAAGCGCATCCTTTCATTCACAGTAAAAGAACTGACACCAAAATTCGTCCAAGAAACTGGAGTTAATTTAAGTTATGCAACACTACTCAGAGCAAAACCGTTTTGGGTGGTAGCTCCAAAATTAAGAGATAGAGGAACTTTTTTGTGTGTCAAACATGAAAACTTTGAATTTAAAGTGAATAAGTTGAAAAGCTTACAACGGCTTAATTACGGGAGCACAGACCAGTTGATTGAGGACTACAGTTGCGATGTAACTTCTTATGAATGTATGAACGGTTTGTGTGAGAAATGCAAAAATGTGACACTGGAGCCTGGTGATAATACAGATTCTTTGAAATATTTTCAATGGAAGTCCGTTAACGAAGATAAAACTGTAAAAGGTGAGAACAAGACATTTAAGATCACAAAAAAGGTTGGTTACTATTTCCAGTACAGTCAAAGAATTAAAAATGGCTTTGGCTGAAGACATTCCGGTAATGAAAAGACATCTCTATGGTAATTACAGTTTCAACAAATTGAAGAAAAGGTTGAAAGAACACTTATCTGAAAAAGAGATTATGATGCACATAGACTTCTCACAAAACTATACCTCTAAGTACGTGAATGAAATTCAGTCCACACATTTTGCAAAATATCAGTTATCTATTCATACAGGTGTACATTTTTCAAGAAACGTTGAAAATGCTTTGCAATCAAGATCTTTTGCTACAGTGAGTGAAAATTTGGATCACCAAGCCCATGCAGTGTGGGCTCATATGATAACGATCTTAACAACAATTTTAGAAAACAAAGATGTTGACACTCTCCACATTTATTCTGACGGTCCTACATCACAATACCGGAACCGTACGAATATAAACCTTTGGCTACAAACATTGATTAATAAATTCAAACAAATAACAAAAGCTACTTGGACATACAGTGAAACTGGGCATGGAAAAGGACCGATGGATGGCGTAGGTGGTTATCTTAAAAGGACTGCCGATAGTCATGTGTTGATGGGAAATGACATCTAAACAGCCTCGGACTTTGCCAGTTTGTTTACAGATTCTGCTATCCAAGTAAAAGTGATACCTGATGATGACATAACTAGGGCAAAAAGCATTGTTACTAAAACTTTGGATGCCATTCCAGGTATTATGAATATCACAAAAATTACCTGGCAAAAAGGGTCAGAAGTTGTAATAAAAATTTATCGACACGAACTTTTCCACAAGGAGTTGAAACTGTCTATGTTATCTAATCATTTAAATGTGAACTCACTCGAACCCATGCATCATTGTAAAACTTCGACAGAGTCTTCTAAACCAGAAGAGCCCATGGATAAAAATAATTTTGGAGACCTGATGACATTCCGAAAGGGACACAGCAGTTATAAAACTATTTATGACTCATCTTAATCAGACGAGGAAGATTTAATGGCAATTTCTGCTCGTCAGCAGACTGAGGAACAGTCCAATAGTGTTTACAAAGCTGGTACATCTTACGGCCAAGGCACAGAAATCTTACATCCAAATTTAATATCCCCTGGGACATTTTCATTAATTAAAGTACCAACTCAAAAAACAAATATCTGTTTCAAATATGTCGCCACTTGTCAGACTTATGTTGATAAAGATGACGGGGAAATTCTAGTAACTTTCTTAAAATCTGTGCGTAATAGTGCCAGAAAATTCAAACTACAAACTAATGATATGTCATATATTAGCTTTGAGCAAATAATTAGTATTATTCCTACTCCATTGTTGAAAAAAGAACAGAATAAAGAGTATTATTACTTCGATACTCATGTTGATATTTTCGAAAAAAAATATATTTTTTTTGTAACTATTTCTTAATTAATCTTAAGTCTGTAATGAAACATTTTTGCTACAAAAAATGATTTAGATTTCATTGCATTACTGTAGGTACTCTTTAAACTGATTAAGAATATGTAAAGTTAATTTATGTTAAGTACCTACAAGCCTTATGTCAAATAAATAAATATGCATAGCTTTTTAATTTAATTGTTGTTTATGTTTTCAATATTGTAGCTATATTGTCATTCAGGAAACACATGTGTCATTCCGTGAACATCTGATCATTTCCGGGAACGTTACTAAAATTACGAAAAACAGACAATTTTAGATTTAAAAAAAAAATATCACAGCTACATAAAAAATGTTTAGTTCTGTGTATGTAAAGTTGATTTTACTGTGACAATTGCTGATATTTTTATGTATGGAAAATTTTACACATACAAATAGTAACTTTTTCTTATTTGTGGTGGTATTTTGTTTTAAAACGATTTTGTATGCAATATTTTACATGTTTTTTTTTATTTATTATTATTACCTATGTACCTAAGCTATTGTCCAATGCAAAAATATATGTTTAAGTTTTTTTTAAATATTTCATTGACTTTACAAAAACGTTCCCGAAATGACCGATTTTGGGGATGTCTCTCATTAAAAATGATATTATGAAAAAAGTAATTAGTTCTGTGCTTGCCCTATTTAACTATTGATTCTAAACATGTTTAGTAAAAATTAGGCTAAATTTTATATTCATAGCTTAAAAATATTTTCATCACAAAACCAAACTTGAAATTAGCCACCTTGGTGATTTTGAGCCAGCTAAAGATTAATAGAATCGCGTGTTTTTTCTTCTTGATACTTATATCTTTATGCTAACTCTTGAATTTTTGTCATAATTTGTTTTACTATGTCTCTTTGGAACGTTGATTTGGGCTTGATATCGTTCATTGAGAATGTGGGCCCGTTTTCAGGTTTTAAATCCTTACGTGTTCCTTACATTTTTCTAATAAATATTTTATTGTTTATTTCACTGCTCTGATTGAAAACAATTCCATGTATTCAGGCGGTATTTATTGGTCAGTTCCGATACTAGTGTTTCTATAATGCGGTTTTTGATGGTTTCACTGTCATGATACATTTGTTAACGCGAATCTTTATGTACGAGGTGTGTTAGAAAAGTAATGAGACTGATTTCATACTAACCAAAGTTTTTATTATTTTCAAACAACAATGTTATCCCCTTCAAAGTAGTTCCCTTGGGCAGCTATACATCGGCGGAGTCGTGATTCCCACTCTTGGTAGCAGCGCTGGAAGTCTTCAATTGGTATGGCTTTTAACTGGTCGGTCACAGTCTTTTGAATGTTCTCTAGAGTTCCAAAATGACGTCCTTTTAGGACATGTTTCAATTTCGGGAAGAGGAAAAAGTCACAAGGACTTAAATCAGGTGAATAGGGGGTTGAGGAACAACAGTAATGCATTTCGAGGTAAAAAATTCACGGATGAAAATGGCCGTGTGACACGGAGCATTGTCATGATGAAGCATCCACTTGTCTGCAATTTCTGGTCTCACACGGATCACTCTTTTCCTCAACTTTTCAAGGACACTTTTATAAAACACTTGGTTGACTGTTTGTCCTGGTGGAACAAATTCTTTGTGCACGATACCCTTCCTGTCAAAAAAACAAATCAGCATGGTCTTGATCTTTGATTTGCTCATTCGACATTTCTTCGTGTTCTCGGCCTTCCAAAAATGATTTGTGCCAGCGGAAAACTTGTGCTCTCGATAAGCACTGTTCCCCATAGGCCTGTTTCAACTTTACAAAAGTCACACTCGCGGATTCACCAAGTTTAACACAAAACTTTATCGCACAACGTTGCTCTAAATTCCGATGCTCCATTTCTGTGACGCACAATGAAAACACAACTTTATTAATGGCGCTGTCAAAACTAATGTGTTAACTGTATGGAGTTGTAACTCAGACTGAGGAAGTGGAAGGGATCAACAATTAGATTTAGCATCAGCCAGTAGACACAACAATGCCAGATCTCCCGCAGTGTTGCCAATCTCATTACTTTTCTAACAAACCTCGTATTCTTGACTTTTGTTTTAATCGTACTTGGTATTCTGTGAGTATTTTTAGTATATTATCATTTAACGATACTACGTGTATTGCCACTGACATGAGATATTTTACACATTTCTTTTCAAGATCTCATTGTTTACAGCTAATCTACATCGTACTGTTCATATGCTTAGCACGTGACATGTGCAGCGTTTTTAGGTTACGAAGATTTATGACTTGCGATACTTGTTCGCATGTAATGTTAATATTCGTTGGTTGTTTCTTCCGGTTGGTCTCTGTGATGTATTTGCTTGTGTTTATATCCCCACACTGATGTTAATATTCTCATGAATGTTGGTTGATGTTATCATCTTGAGGGATGACGACTTGGGGATTGTGTTTGTACCGGGATCATAAAGTCTGTGTTATACCCATACCGTTTAATTCACTTTGTCCTGCAGTTTCTATCATATTTATTAATACGATATCAAGTTTACTATAAATAGTTTTACTAATTTTTTATTTTATTTTGGGGATATAATTTCATTTTGATATTTTAAGTAATGAGTAATTAGTATTTTTTTGGTATTCAATAGTTATTTCTTCTAAAAGGGCTTCATAATGTTTAAAATGACATCATATTGTAGAGATTCTTATGGCAGACAAAAGTATATTACCTAGCATTAAACCGAGTTCATTTATCCGTTCGTAATTTGTTTATCGGGTACTTTACACGCTATAATTTACTTCACATTATAATATTTAATAGGACTAGAAATTTTACATGGATTGATGAGTGTTTTCTGTTCAAATACATTTTACATTCAAGTATGAAAAAATGATAGTCTCTGCTGATTGGCTATTGAATTCAGGGATTCTCCGGTATTTAGCGTGAGTAGTTCCAGGTTTTACCTGAGTCAGTATGCTCTTAACATTACGCAAAGTCGTGCGTGTCACGGTGTTCCTATCAATATGGATCAATTTGTCTAAAATCATGTTACTTATTTCCGCGAAATCGCAGAAATTATGAGCTTTTTTTTGAGTCTCGACGTAAGATCCGAGCTTTTTTGTGTGTTTAATCTAAAGTGTGGTAGATAGACTTTGTTTTTATCTTTGAATTTTCTGTGTAGGCAGTGAGTCAGCAGTCGAGCAACCGCCGCCGTGAGCAGCAGACATCGACTTTCTTGTGTGTTTAATCTAAAGTGTGGTAGATAGACTTTGTTTTTATCTTTGAATTTTCTGTGTAGGCAGTGAGTCAGCAGTCGAGCAACCGCCGCCGTGAGCAGCAGACATCGACTTTCTTGTGTGTTTAATCTAAAGTGTGGTAGATAGACTTTGTTTTTATCTTTGAATTTTCTGTGTAGGCAGTGAGTCAGCAGTCGAGCAACCGCCGCCGTGAGCAGCAGACATCGACTTTCTTGTGTGTTTAATCTAAAGTGTGGTAGATAGACTTTGTTTTTATCTTTAAATTGTGCTAGTTTTTGTCGTTATCTTTGAATATTTCCTGTTTAGGTAGTGTTCCAGTCAGTTGAGCCTCCGCAGCCGTAGCAGCAGTAGCCACGAGCCTTAGCAGCCGTTAGTACCGGTCGCCGATTTTTGTGTATTTATTTGTAGTTCGGTTTTTGTCTGTTTCAGGTGTCATGACTTGTGCAAAGTGTTCTGGTAGGCGTCTGGTTCTCGAGGAGATTCTTAATACTATGGCGTCTCTTCAAGCGCAGGTATGGAGCATCCTAGACGAGGAGCGGCAGTGCGTCGAAGAAATTCCGCAGCCAACTGCAGTGGAACCGGCAAGTTTTGATTTTGAGGTTCCAGTTGCAGAAAACATCTGGCATCGTGTGGATCGGAGAAAGGCGTCGAAATTCCCAATTAGCCGAAGGGAAAATACCTTGCCCCTAAGTAACGCGTTTTCTGTGTTGCAGGAAGTTGTAGATTCAAACGCGAATGGCCCAGAAGAGCAGCAGGGAAGATTTACCCGCAGACCCCGAGCCTTGCCAGGAAAAGGTTTACTGGTCATTGGCAGCTCCAACGTGCGACGGCTGGAGAAACCGCTACGGGAATTAGCCACGAAGAACGGCGCAGATCCTCATACTAACGTTCATTCCGTTTCTCTTTCAGGAGCAACCGTACCACGTGTCATTGAGGCCATTCCAAGAGCGATTAGGGAATCGAACTGCCGTCAGTTAAGAGTAGCTGCGCACGTCGGCACTAATGACTCGTGTCGTGTTTCTGTTCCAGATATAGTTAAATTCATGGACAAGATGGGCCGAAAGGCGTATGAAGCCGCCCGGGAAAATTCAGTTTCATTACAGTTCTCAATTTGCAGTGTGGTGCCGCGTGTCGATTGTGGGGAGGCTGTGTGGTGGAAGATCTTTAATTTAAATAATAATTTGCAGGAGCTGTGTCGCAAAAACAACTGGGGCTTCGTCGACCTTCGTCCGATGATAGCTGTCAGCTGGGACGCATTTGACAGGTCGGGCGTCCACTACACACCTAGAATGGCGTCCAAGGTGGCTGCTAAAATTTGGAACCGCCTTGATATGAATTATTTTTTAGGAACAGTGTGAGGCCCGAGGATCCTTCATTTCACCGAAGAGGATGTGCTGATAACTTAGAAGCTGGTCCCGGTAATGATGGCGCGAATAATTTTAATATTACAGCTCCAATTACTTCACCCGTTTACCGTCAGAGTGCGAGTATGAAAAATGCTATTTAAGACACAAATAACTATACGAAGCAGCTAAAGATAATGGTACTAAATTGTCGGAGTATTAGAGGGAAAGTAGCGGATTTTCACGCCTCAGTTGCGACTAATGATGTCGATATAATACTAGGAACCGAGAGCTGGTTGACGCCCGAAGTTGAATCTAGCGAAGTATTTGGCCCTCATTTCAATGTTTTTCAGAAGGACAGAACTGTCTCAATGGGTGGGGGTGTGTTCGTGGCTGTAAGTAAAACCGTTAATTGCTCTGTCGTAACTGAAACGGAAAATTTTTGCGAGTTAATATGGGTCAAGGTAAAAATTGGCAAAAATTTAAAGTTCATACTCGGGTCATTTTATCGACCTCCGGATTCTGATCTGGCTAACGCGGAATACTTCAGAGAGTCACTTAATAACATTTACAAAAAATTTCAAGGACATATATTGATCGTGGGTGGTGACTTTAACCTACCGTCGGTTAGGTGGGACACATACACGTTCAGGTTGGGTGGAAGAGATAGGTTAATAACCGAAACGTTCCTAGAATCATTTGCAGAAAGATCTCTTGAACAGATGGTCGAAGAGCCAACGCGGTGCGACAAAGATTCCTCGTCCATTCTGGATCTTTTTCTAATTAGCAATCCTGATATTGTAGATAAAGTTTGTATAGAAGACGGTATAAGTGATCACAAGGCAGTTGTGGTAACGTTAAACTGTAGTCTGAGTTTGAAGCATGACAAAGAGAAACTCGTGTTTTGCTTCGATAAGGCAAACGATGCGGGTATGGTTGATCACTTTGCGAAGAATTTTGAAACGTACATGCTAAATACAAATGTTGAGGAACTTTGGTTTAATTTAAAAGAACTAATATGGACCGGTTTAAACCAGTTTGTTCCTAAGAAGTGTATTAAGGTCAGTAATAACTTCCCTTGGTTGAATAGGGAAGTGAAACGTTTGCTCAGGAGGCAAAGGCGTTTACATGCCGCGGTTAAAAAATCGGGGGACTCATCTAACCGTGCTAAATTAGTCCAGTTGCGTGCGGAAGTGCGTAAGGCAATGCGCGATGCGTTTAAAGAATTCCAAGCCAGGAATTTATCCGAAGATCTCATTACTAATCCAAAAAAGTTCTGGTCGTATATCAAAGTAATAAGAGGCTCTCGTAAGGTTATGCCGTCGCTGATTAAAGAAAATGGTGAATTATCAGAAACAAGCGTAGAGAAAGCAGAAATTTTGAATAATATATTTAAAAAGGCTTTTACGATAGAAAACTCAGAGGAGATACCGATATTTAACAATCGTACCGACAAAATTATGAATGATCTCGCTCTTGATGTTGAGGGAATAACTAAACTGCTTATGAATGTAAAAACCAATAAGGCTCCCGGACCAGACGGTATTCCTACAAGATTCTACTCAAGATACGCAAAGGAAATTGCACCGTATTTGATGAAATTGTATACCGTCTCTCTGGATCAAGGAAAAATACCAGCCGAATGGAAGACCGCTATCGTAACTCCAGTGTTTAAAAATGGGAATGTTAATGATCCTCAGAATTATAGGCCGATCTCGTTAACTTCAATATTTTGCAGGATTTTAGAACATATCATCTATTCAAATGTCATGCGGTTCTTGGATGAAGGTGAGCTTTTAAATCCAAATCAACATGGATTCAGAAAAGGCCGATGCTGCGAAACACAACTTGCACTTCTAATTCACGACTTGTGCCGAATTATAGATGAGCAATCCCAGGTTGATTTGGTTCTATTAGACTTTAAAAAAGCTTTCGATACTGTGCCTCACACTAGGTTACTTATGAAACTTCGCGGTTACGGCATATCTAGACAAATATGCGACTGGGTTACAGACTTCCTGAAGGGCAGAACGCAGTGTGTAGTTCTCGACGGTGAGCGTTCATCACTTACTGAAGTGGGGTCTGGAGTTCCCCAGGGAAGCGTGTTAGGGCCACTCTTGTTTCTCATATACATCAATGATCTATGCGACATAATAGGGGGGATGAAAAGATTATTTGCCGATGATGCTATAATTTATAGCGAAATCAAAACCCAGGATGACTGCGCTTTGTTACAAGACGATATTATGAAAATAATTGCGTGGTGTAAAGATTGTCAGTTGGAGTTAAACGCTAAAAAGTGCCAAATCATGCGTGTAAGTAAAAAGGTGACACCATTTAACTATGAATATACGATTAATGGCACTGTCCTTAGAACGGTAAATTCCGCTAAATACCTAGGGCTAACAATTCGTAATAATTTGTCGTGGAATGAGCATATCGAGAATGTAATGGGAAAAGCAAATCGTATGCTCCGATTTCTAGGTCGTAATTTAAATCAATGCACTCAGGAAGTTAAATCTATTGTATACAAGTCACTAGTACGTCCTCACTTAGAGTATTGTTGTTCTGTATGGGGTCCCCATCAAAAGGGGTTAATGGAGGCTTTAGAGAAGGTCCAAAGAAGAGCCGCCCGATTCGTGACAGGTATATATAGTTGGAGGGAAAGCGTAAGTGCGATGTTGAAGGAGTTAGGTTGGGAAGACCTGGAACACCGAAGGCGTTGCTCTCGACGGAAGCTAATTGAAAAATTCAAGACAGATGTATTTCGGAATGACAGTCAGCAAATATTGCTACCAGCAAAATTCATATCTCGAAATGACCATGAAAACAAGATAAGAGAAATCAGGGCCAGAACCGATTCATTTCTGTACTCATTTTTCCCACGAGCGATTAGGGAATGGAATAGAAAGGATTTACCGGGCGAGTAAACTTAAAATCCGACAGGAGTAGCTTTCGATAAAGCACTCCAGCCATCCTGATCTGGGTTTTCCATGGTTTTCCCAGATCACTCCACGCGAATGCGGGGATGGTTCCTCACAATAGCCCATGGGCGCCTCCTGCCATATCCCTTACAACCCTTCCAAACCATAACCCTTTTCGATAGGTGCAATGCACCCTCCGCCACACACTTTTAGTGAATCGCGGAGTAATAATAATAATAACAAGCTCGATCTACTGATGTTGCACACGTGTTATAATGAAGTGATTGTAGAAGCCAACGGTTGTTAACTTGTGACTGTTTACGTTGGAATCTGAATCTTGGAAATAGTGAAAATATGGCTTTCTTTATAGTTGCTGACTATTGGTTGGCATATGTGATTCTGAGTAACAAAAAATGTTTATATAGTTGGGCTCTTTTAACTTTCATTTCGTTGTCAAATTTGCATTGTAAATCTATAGAACATTTTTCTTAATTTTTATCTGTCAGAAATTTTTACATGTGGATTTCACAATCTTTTAAACTGCTTTTTTTAAATTGAACTGTTGTATACTTTATATTAGTACTATGCCATAATCTAATCAACAGATCAAACATAC
Source organism: Vandiemenella viatica (assembly GCA_031002005.1). Taxonomy (NCBI): domain Eukaryota; kingdom Metazoa; phylum Arthropoda; class Insecta; order Orthoptera; family Morabidae; genus Vandiemenella; species Vandiemenella viatica. Next base: position 103,584,487 of record JARYHS010013631.1, read on the forward strand.
GTTTCTTGAGTTAGACAGATGAATGTCTCTATAATAATTATCAAAACTGCCACGTGTTAGTATGAAAGTAGTTTCAATATTGCGACCATACAAAAAATTTAACTTTTTTTTTGGTAAGAACTAGACTATCATTTTATCTTGAACATTGCGTTATTTGTTGTAATGAAAATGATTTTGTGGTGCAGGTGGATATAAAATTTTGCCTCCTCTTCGTGTATATTGAAACCCTTCCACGTAACATTATTGATTTTATTTTTAGAGAGGATTTGAGACATGTTTATTACATCATATGAATACGGTATTTTTGTCCGTGGGACGAAAATTCCTTTTTTACACTTTTTTGCACATTTTGGATAATACTGTTACCAATATGCGCGTAGTTTCGTATAATAAAGACGCGAAATATAACTGTATACTATATCATTAATGAGATCGTATTTTGATATTTTTTTAAAAATTTACTGCTGGTTCGATAGTTACAATGTTTTCAACCGCTTCTGTTACTTTCCTGACGTTGAGAGTTATGGATGAAACATTTTTCAATGTCTTAATTCTTATATAAGTCTTGAGAAATTTTATTTTCAGTTTCTGTGATTTGTTAATAAGCCTCGATGTTAGAAAAATTACTGTGTTACATCTTTGTATAACTATTCGGTCAACTGATTATAATCTATTTTTTCCATTTAATTTTATTTTCTGTTTTTTCTTTAAGTGTTGTATCATTTAATGACGTGATAAATAAATTATTAATGCAATATTGTATTATAATTATACAATTTCTTTAATATCTGACAGTTATTCAAGTAGCTCTTTGTTGAGACAGATTCTGTGTAGTTCCCCATCTTATCCTGTTGCACTTAGTTTTTTTTTTATATGTGATTAAAAGTATCTGTTCTGCTTTATTTCAGTGGCCTGTAGGGGGAAATTGCCACCGGTTTAATTTATTTTTAAATTAACCAGGCATTGGTAAATTTGATAGTATTTTGAGTATAATATTTTGCATTGTTAGGCATTGTTTGTATGGTAAATTCCTATTTCCCTCATCAGTCCATCGACGTGTTTACTGTGGCTGAGAGGGGACACTCTGTTTGTCTTATGGGCACTTATGAAAGAATGTTAGTGATTAGCTTTAAGTTTATTTGCAATTTTGTCGTCACGGGAAATTGTGGATCATTGACTCCGGAGCAAGAGTGGCTTGACCGTCAATATGCCCTCCTACAGGCGTCCTCCATATTATATTAAAAAACATTACCTTTGTGGCTGTCTACTCTGTTTTCTGAGGCACGTAAGAGTATCTGTGAGAATTATTTCAACAGAACAATTAAATATATATTAATGCAATTAGTATCGGTCCAAACCTAGTTAATGTTCCTGGATGAGGGTTACTACTTGTAGAATTTAATGTCATATTATAATATTTATCTACAACCTGTCAATCATAAAAAAATTTAACTATTATTATTGATAGGGAATAGGCCGATAGGTTATGTATGAGGCAAAGTTGCCCACGTTTCGAAATCACAGGACATTATCTGTTAAAGCATTTATTGTCATAAAACAAAAGGGCATACTCATCTATCCCAAATATACACCGCATATGTCTCCCTGCAGCTTTTCCCCCCCTCCCCCCCGGCAAAGTAAGGTTAACATATTGTTGAAAACTGAATACCAGACACCAGCTGATCAGGCCTTACAATAAGATGACCCGTCTTCGCTATCTCATTTCACCGATTTGAAACAATTTTTTTTTTTTTTTTTTTTTTTTTTTTTTTTTTTTTTTTTTAAGAATAATCGCCTAGTTTAGAGTTTCTAATTACACGGTAATCTTATATGTAGTAGTACCTCCTTTGTGAAAAACGTAACAGAGTGTTGTACTTAATGTCTTATATGTAAGTTGAATTAATGTTAAAAATAGCATTAGAAATATTAGGAAGTTATACAATATACTAAAGCACATCTCTTCAGTCTTAGTGTTATTGTCCTGTATGGAATGAACTTAGTCAGCAATGTTTTAAGACATTACCGTGCGTAGTTAGCAGAGGAGTGGTATCAGTTCTCTCTGCTGAAATCAGATCACAAGATAACAATCAAAACACTACTACTTCCCACCCTAGTTCTATTCTCGGGATAGTAATGCCTCTGGCATCAGAAGCCGGATTAAGTCTCCGAATAATTTCCACTTAACCGACAGTTACCACTTGATCGCTTAATCCTATTTCCCAGGAATCCTGCTAAGTAAAGAGGACAGCCTTACATGAAATCAGAAACACGAAGCCTTGTAGTGCACAATATGTAACTACCACAATCTTCGTCATAGGTGAAGGACATTTTAAGCTCTTCAGAATCCCACACAATATCGGGGGTACTGGAAGTTCGATACTTGTTTAGAAACTTTACTGAGCAGCCAGAAGGCTGCTTACCTAGAAACAATATTTTTTAACAAAACGATGACCTTACTGGCGTAACTATCTCCTCACATATTTTGGCACGAATGCAGGTAGTCTGTTAATACATGAAGTGCACGATATTTAAAACAGGTTGTTAACATCGCTCTGAGTGTTTTAGCGGTTAATATGAATTTTTAAACGGAATTTTAACACTAAAAAATCTTTGGTGTGTTTGTATAAAGTACGTCACAGCTCTCCATGGTTTGTCTTCCATGAGAATGTGTATGTTAACTTTATTGGGTAGGATTATCTAGTTATGTCAGATTAGCCAAGACTAATATTTATTATTATACTGGACCTCTGTCATTTAGGAAGCCAATATCCTACGGAATTTACCGACCAATAATGCAGATACTTTTTTCCCACGTAGTGAGTAGTATTACGCAATGTTTCTTGCTGAGCACTATCCGAGTTGAGTGGTGAGTGTAGAAAATTCAGAGTGCGTTATCAGCATCAGCATCTGCATCTGATTGAAGAATTAATGGTTGGTTGAATGGATACTGAATGGCTAGATGGAATGCCTGTCCCCATGATGTTACGAAGGACTACATGGTGGACAGACTGAAGCTTAATAGAGTTGGCCTCGCTGTTAGTTACTCATAATGACTGGTCAAAAGCTACTCTCGGACTGAGAAATTTCAGAGGTAGACTCTATTGACGTCATTAGCCAATTTAAATCGGTGCTGATTATTTATTCAGCGCATCAGCAGGTTTTGTGAATAACAAGTCCACCCTGAGGTAGCGCTTCCAACCTGGCTTGGCTGCCTCTAAGTGCATCAAATATTACTTTTATTAAAATCTATGATTATTATAAAATAAATCATTGTGGTTCAAATACGACACTGACAACACAATAGCAGCAGGTAAGCGAGATATACCTCACCCCTTCTGAAAACTGATAATCAGAAAGTTAAAAAGTAAACCAACTTCGAATTTCTGATAGCTTCTAAATTGTCTTTAATGAGCTGAAAGCAGTTGGCACAAAGTTTACGTTAATTTCACTGGGGAGGTTATTACTCACTAAAGAAGTATCATAGATTTTACGAGTTACCGGAGGTTATGCTTATTGTATTTAAGATTTAAGCTCCTCTGATAGTTATTGCTGTCTGAAGAAAGATGATTTCGAATAAAGCAGACTTGAATTTCCGGATGCAGATGGAATGTTCGACGAGTCTATACGCGAAACTAGTCACAGCCCTCAGATGAACCTTACGCAAGAGCTCGTATCAAATTCAAATGTTATTAAGTTTGTCAAATTTAAAAACTGGAGTTAACCGTAACAGTAACCGAAATGAGCCGACACGAGAAGAAGAAGTGTCTGTGACAGTTCTTTTTGAAAACAATAACTTGTTTTGAATTTCAGCAGCCTCGAGCTATTCTGAGTGTAGATTCAGTCGCAGTGCTGGGAGTATGCGCGCCGTGCCTTGTGACTGGGCGTGCGCCTGGCCAGCCGGCATCCCGCGTAACCTCGGCGCGCCGTCTCCAGTCCCGCCGCGGCGCTCTCGCAGGGCGCACAGTAGCAGCGCACGAGCTCGCCCTCCGCGCCTGCTTACGTATCCCGCGCAGTGCAGTGACTGATTCACCAGTGCGCGAGGTCTTCACGGAAAACTTACAACGCGAAATTTTACGCACTACAATGAAAGAAATTAATAATGCAATATTACTTTCACACCAATCCTTCATTGTCTTGACATAAATTACTATCTAAATTTTATCTGAGAAGGATTAAAAGAAAATCAGTGTTAATTATTTACCTTATCGTGCACAGATAGTAATTTTAAAGCTAAGTACGTTTTGAAGGACTTCGTAGTACATTACTTTTGTGTAAAACTCAGTTATTCATTAAATAACGTAAGTCATTTTCAGATTAGATTTTCGTGACAAGGGGTACTAAGATGCGTGCTCGGAACATTAACTTACTATCGTAAGTTATTTGTAACTACGTGCCTGCAATCGAAGAAACAGTACAGTATACACGCAGGAAACTTGGGAAGTAAGGTGGGATAGTGATCATCTCGAAGTTTTAGAACTCCAATTGGATTGGTGACGATCATGGTGCCAAATATATGATTTGGGAGTTAGTAAGAGACCCAGAAACAATGTTCCTCAAATGAACATCGGAGTGAGTTGCCGCCGGCTGGCAAGGTGGTACTGGTCATGAGGCATGCTGGCGACATGTCGTCTTCGAGGTTGCTGTTGCTTCTGGTTGTTCCATGGTCGTTGGCGGCGGTGTCTGCAGCGCTTCAACTTCCGCGGCCTTCACCCACCTCAACAGGTAAGCGGGTGTACGCACCCCCTGCAAGTGTCTCTTCACACGGTAATTGGTCACTCTAAACAAGGACTGCATTTTTCTTCTTGTGAGTACTGAGAACAGATGCTAGCAGAGGCAAGGGGTAAAAGTAAAATTTAGCCATTGTTATCAACACGAAAATGATCCGTAAGGTTTTCGGCCTAGATCGTGAAATATACCAATCATATTTTATTCTTGACCACGATTTTGCGGACTATTTTAAGAAACGTGTATCTATGTATGAAGACATAAATTAGTGAAATTTCGTGATTTGCGGACTGCATCAACAACTGTGGCTGAAGGTATCCCAGTGAAATGAAAAATCACCCTGCCAAGGGGTAGTTTTTTTTATTTATTGCAGTTTTACGCTGGAAGACGATTAAGGGCATTGAAATGCAAGGAAATCTTCCATGCAGCAAACATTTCTGCATTTATCGTTAGTAATTCTGGATAGCGATGGAAAAGGGAGAAAAAAAGGTCGAATCAGTCGCAACATCTCAGATTTGAGACTCAAACATTAATCGCTCATCCAGTAGGGTAGGATAAAACTCAAGAAAGTTCGCAATTTCAAAAAACCGACGTTTGTCCACCTAATGTATGCTGCAGCCAAAGTGTTGGACGTTTTACATGATCATTCTGATAGTAGATCTGTAAAATCATATTCTCTTTCCAAAGTGCCAAAATTCGGGTACTACCAACCATACAGGGCACAACATAAGAATGTATCAGATACTTGGAAATGATATGCTGTGGATATATACACAAACTTCAGGCTGATTTAACAGATGTATGTACTGTAATGTAAATGCTCTGTAACATACTTGGGCTGTGAACAACTGCGTGAAAGCGTAGATGTAGTAATAGAGTGGTTTATAAATAACTGATAGGTTTAAGGTGGTTTATATAGACCAGTAAGGTATTAATCTGTTATATATCATATGACTGTTCAGATATACGACTCCACAATCTGACAATGTCTGCCTGTCAACTTGTGAAGAGAAATCGTCAGTTGTTTTCCGTCAGTGCTGCAGTGAACTAAATTTACAAGCGGAATTCTGTAACTAATTAGCAATAATGCTTGGTAACTCCATTATTTGCTTAAATTTCTCAACTACAATACCAACATGTGATTTAATTTGATATTTTCGTTATGTCTGATATTTTTTATTGGTAGTCTTAGTGAAAAATAATTTCATATAGTGCCTAAGTAAATTTACATTTGTTGAACTGACGATCATCAATTTATTGAAAATATCATCCCTTCTACTTTGCTTCTAACTTTGTCATTATACTCCAATCTGTGGTTGAAAGACAACGCGCTTCACAGCAGAAGGTTGAGTCCTAAGTCTAAGCTTTAGCACCCTAACGGTAATATGTTCCAGATTTTGTGATGCAGTACCACAATGGAATTAACATTAATATTCCTGATTGAGAATTATATCACTCCAATAATTTCATTGTTTCTCAGCAGTTACCTCTGGTGTTCCTGCAAACTTTTTCTGTGATTTTACTGACTAATAGCAGACAAACAATACCTACATCGTCTTTCGATTCATTAATGATGTGAACAAGTTTGGAGAATCCTTGCATCATAACAACAACCGCATCTCGATGCTTTGTAAATGTGATACTTCTTCACCATTAAATGATCCGATTGTGTTGCGTCAGGCTATGTGGTATGTGTGCACAGTTAATCTCTGAAGTCTATGTTGCATCCTTATGTAATGCAGTAATAATTCTGTAAACACTTTTTGAAAATAAATTATAAAAAAACTGTCCGTACTACTTTGTACGTATTATTATTATTATTTAAAAAAATATCGAATGTAGTATAACAGAAGTGGTTCCGTAAAGTGCTGGTAGCTCCGACGTTAAAGTGCTTGCTTTCCAAATTCGGGTGGATCCAGGAATTTTTAAGATTTGTGCTTATCAGGTACGCCAGGTCAATCCGTGATTCTAATTATTCGTTAATCTGCAGGTCCAGGTACGACATAGGCGCAATGCGTGGTATATCGAAATTGTTAGCAAGTCGTAGCAGTATACGAGATTTTCTTTGTAGTGTTCCATACTCTAATGAAGTTATTAGATATCATCCGCTCAATTGCCCTCCAGCAGCGCACCACCTTAACGTTTGCTCTGATAGTTCAGTTGTTTTATAGATATATTACAATACCATATACTACCAATTAATAGCACTTGCAATAAAATAGTACTATTATTACGCGAAAGTAACCGCAAATTAAAAACTTGCAAGTTGTAAATTATACTAGACTAGGTACATTTAAATTAAAATATTCGAGACAAGTTTCATGTTAGTAGACAGAAACGTCTCTTAGGCAGACATGAAAATAAAATTGGATGTAAAACGGAGGTCTTTGATAGCTACATACGTTCTTTATGATTCGGCGATTAAATTGTCCTATAGCTCTATCTGACTACCTCTAAAGATGTGTACCCATCACGTTGGAGTAGAACTTTTTAAATATACTGTACTCTCTTTAATTGCATGTAACCCAAGGAGAAATTAATTTAAATTCTTCCAAAATAAAATAACATGTAGTGGGTCAGCAAAGTACTTAACATGTTCAGATTTGAATTCTGAAACTTATTCCGATTAAGAACTAACCGTCTACCACAGGTGGACAGCCAGCTGTCAGACGAATAGACAGGCAGTAGAACAACGGAAATAAGGATCCGGTTCTATATGGCTACTCAATTTTTTAAACTGGTAATTGACGACCATTTTGTTTGGAAGTGCAGGTCCCTTGGATTTTGATTAATGTGGGAGCTATTTTTTTTATCTTCACGACTCGTCGATGTCGAGTTCATTAGACGGGAGAAGGACTGGGGGCAAGGAACAGAAAGGAATTCGGCCACTCGCATTTTGCATGAACCATCCCGCAATTCGCCTCGAGTGATTTCGGGAATCCATGGATAACCGAATCCGGATATGAATTCAACCCGTGTCCTCAGAAATGAGAAGACAGTGCTATTTTGCAAGTAAGATTGTTATGTTTTCATAGTGATTTCATAGATTGGGCATGAAACAAAGTGTCCGAGTGTAATCTCCAGATCAAATTACATCCTTCCAGCACTGATACAAGAGATACGAAGTTACAAGGAGCGGAAATGCGCGCACGTGTTCCTGTAATTTGCTGCGATTCCTACACGCCAAAGATCTTTGAGTTTCTTAAGTATTGTCAAAAAGGGTACCTACTTAAAGATAGAAGAAAACGATATCTAAAGGCGCAGTTCGGGTCCACTCCGTAGATTTTTCGTTAAGAAGTTGTCATAAATCATATGTGTTCTGTATTAATATATTACTTAATTATCAATGTCTTTAATAAAGTAGTTGCATAGAATAATATAACAGTTACAGAATAGACAAATTACAAGTTTACCGCATGAATCAGAGGTAAGTGGTAGCCAAGGTAGCACACGTAAACTTCATTTTATATTTGATTCTGTCGTAGCTCTCGGATTTGTTCGAACCTGTACTTGATGTTTTAGGTTTGTGGAGTCCCTATTGACGTGAGCTTTCTTCTAATTCCGTTTTCTACAATTCAGAGCATATTTAAAACTCACATGAGACATCTTTATTTTTTTGTAATTTTTGATTTAATATCGATCTTTACTTATATGCCGACGATTATTTTTATTAGTTCACTTTCGCTCCTAGTAGTGCTATGCGAGCTCATTACAATGACACTTGAATCAACGTCCTAGCTTGAACGCGTTTTCACACTACACTAAATTATATCTTTACACTACGCTAACTCCAAAAAATCGTAAACCCGCATTCACACTAGTCCAATGACGTCACAAGTAAAACAAATGCCGCACGACGAAATCGTACAGACATGCTCTCCCTGATTTGGGCTCAACCATTATTAACGCATTGTCAGTCTTGTAGTTATTAACGATTAAACTCTGACGGTATTTTATAACACAAGAAATTTCTACGGGCTATCTCCATACTTAACGAGGAAATAGACGTTTTCACGTCAAAACCAGGTCAGTAAGATACATGAATGAGAATATACATTCGTTTTTGAACAAACATTTCTTTGCTCCTCACCGCCAATGGGAAAATATTTTATCACTGGATAACACAACTCTCTATTACGCTTCGTTGCTTAATGTGGAGTATTGCAGTGTTGCCAGATTAGGTTAGCCTTTTCACAGGTGGCATTTCTCTTTTGGAAAAAAGACAAATTATGTTTGTCTCATCGTTTTTTGAGCCGTGTATTTATACCTTTGAGTGAGCAATCAAAATTTCATGCTAGTGTTGCCATATTTGCGTTTATTTTATTTTTTAGATTAAAATGGGTCACTGTGAGAACATTATCGCGGATGGTCGCACAAAGCCGGCTTATCTCTCTATGGTCTGTAGATTGGCTGTTGAATTCAAGTTCTTGTCCCCCAAACTGGATGAAAATGGGTGCCTTAATAGTATTGAAGAAATTCCTCTTTTATCGTCTATCATTAAGATACTACGTGTAATGCAGTGCAGCAAATAAAATGTTAAATTTTTAATTGAACTCATTATCTGTTGATACGAAAATTTCTTAAATACATCACTTTAAATCTGAATACATCGCATAGCAAAGTTACGCTGAAAAACAATGTTAAATGTATTAACAGCAAATAATAAATATTTAACAAATTTATAAATTGCATACCAAGATTTATTAATCAAAAATGTCCTAGTATTACCGTTGGAAACAAAATAGTATTTGAAAACATGCTCTGAGAAAGTAATGACTTACTTTGCCAAACCAGCTGAAGTAAATTTTTGCATAGATAGGTGTAACACAGGCCAGTTTGTTCCCATAGGATACATCGGTGTTCAGACCTGATAAGGTCCTTATTGAACCGAAGGATCGATCACAATTTTCAATTTTGAGAAAAAATCCAATAAGTCCATTAGCATCTGAATTACAGTTGTCTTTACCGAACTCCGTTCTGCTCTCTCTTTCACTAAATACTGCATACCTGTGGGAATCTTTGATAATCATATCCATGTTCTAAAACAAATAGGTGATGAAGCAGATGACTTATGTGGTACCGAATTACAAACCAGTGATGCTCTCTAGTTGCAACAATGTTACTGAAAATGGAGAGTAGATATCAATAACATTGTCTGGAATTCAGGTATTCGAAGTTACAGTGTACTGATCAGGGATTAATCAGTCACGAACGTTAGATCAAAAGGAGATTCTCACATAGAATTAAATGCTGGACATATGTGTTATTGAGGAAGCAGTACTTGACTTGCAACGAATCGCAGGACTAATGTATCGTTGATTATAATTAAAACAAATATTTTTTTAAGACTGGGCTTAGCAGAAAATAATAATATTCAAATATTTATACAATTGCAATTATAATTTGATATTTTAACACTCATTCACTGGTTTTAGAAGAAACTCAGGCTTTTACATCTCAATCACCAATCCAAAAAAGTTGGATATCTCTACATTAAATACTGTGTCTCAAAGTACCTGTGTTAATTAGGTAATGCGATTACAGTAAACAAGGCGGATATTTTTTACTTTAGCGTACTTTTTTCGTTATTAATTTATATACGAATCAAAACTATCAGAGTCTAGGAGTCTCCCTTTGATGTATTTTATGCAGTGAAGTCCAAACAACTTGGCTAATCAAAGTGGAACATTATGTTCAATAACGAAATCAAATTAATGTTCTAGACTTTATGAATGTCAGACTTCAGTTATGTTCAAGAAATCCAATATCGAGATATAAACTACGTGTAGTGCCATTTATTGATGAACGAGTGAAATAAAGTAGACAATAATCACAATAATAAATATATTTTTATAATCTCTGTTCTGTAACTAATATAATTAACAGATGTAGAATGCTACGTCCTCAATATTGAAACTGCAGATTTCCGTGGGCTATTGTTTTACTAAAATTTATATTTACCATGATTTGATCTTCATTTTTCGACGTTTTTTCTATGTGCATCATTTCCATTGTCACTTTTTTCTATTCTCGGCTGATATCATGTTAAACTAGAGCCATACGCTACCTTTAAAAACCATATACTTACAGAAAGAACCCATAGCTATTGATACAATAGTTTCACATTTATTTTTTGTTAATTGTTTGATATGAATTTAATTTTCTGCCATGAATACAGATACGGCAGCCATCAAAACCATTCAGTAGTTTTTAATTTATGCCAGGTTATACGAGTTATCGTAGTTACAAAGTTTAGAGAACAGTACAGATATTCCTATTTTTATTTTAAGTCCAACCATAAAATTTATAACGGCGAATACCCCATCAAAATCTATTACAGTTTATTTTTAGATGCCGGAATATATACACACCCAAAAACACTAAATACAAATTTTTTTTAGCTTTAGGCACCTCAAAATATTTGGACTCAATATTTTTTTTCTAAACATATGTCTGATGTAATGATACAGCCACGATAGTTTAGATTATAGTAGAATTATTGTAGAATGGCTTGGAAAATTCATGCAAAGAAATGCCATTTAACCAATTAAAAGAACGAAAAAATGGAGTCACAACAGCCTACTTTATATATTAAGACTGCTCTTCCTTTACATATCTATCAGATATCTCTCACAATAACAGACAATTAACAGATTTATAAAAAATATCTGCATGAAACAATAAGAAACTTTGGAACTTGTGAATAGAGTGAATTTCTTTTATCAGGCCGATCTGGTAGTTACTATTAATACTTATTTTCACAAGAGAATTTATTTAGCTGTTTCTGATTTGAAGTTTTGGTTTCACTGCACAAAATTTACACGATTACTGAATAAATGTTAAATTATTTGTATAAAAAGGAGTATAAGACTTATTGCGTCATTACTAACCACGAAAATACACTTTGTCTTCTGTGTTCGCACTGTTACGGATTGTAGTATTTATATGCACTTTGCAGTTTGGTAATGTATTCTGTACGTTAATACCTTTAATGGTGTATAGTGCCGTAATGTTTTTCTTCTACCTTTTGTGATCAATAAATGCGTCTGCTCTTAAGGTAACTTGACATCAAAATAAATGAACGACTGCTGCTAGAACTTACAGCACAATACTGATAATTGACGTTATCAATTCAATCAAACAAAAATTCCTCCTTATTATTTCCTAGAAATATAGAAGTTCAGCACCAAACATTTATAATTGTTTGGAGAAGCGCAATTTGGGGTAACTTGTTGTTCTCCAACTTTACTGCTTTGTGTACAATAGAAGGCAAAAATAATGAATTGACGTGTTTTTTAGTTTTAAACCAAGAAACGAATTTGTGAAGACCTCCGTTTATAAGTTAATTCATCGATTTGTGCTCAAAAGCTATATAGCATATCGTAGTCAACGTCCTACAATAATTTGTTTCGTAACCGCATTACCTGTTGTATTACCAATCGCGTTTTTCATGAATAACAAACAGGTCCTACTAAATTATTCTCCGATAAAGGATTAATATTTCTGTGAAGTTACGGAATAACGTGTGAGTCCAATATACAGCAGACATAACCTACTTTGCTGTTACGAAATCAGGTTAACTCTCTGCTCTGGTTTATTCGAAGCTTATCTCTTGAACGAGAACTCACGTTTATCGATTTCACAAAACGAGCAACTTCTCTGACATGTACTGCGTTCACGTATTGTTCCATTACCATTGATATCAACGAAACTGTCGCACTCCCTCGCCGTTGAATTATCTTTGTCGATACTACTGTGTCGACTATCGACAAATGATAACATTCTAATGGCTAGTACGGCTGTGTTTAAGCGTGCATTCCACTATATTCCATGCGTCGTCTATCACTAGATCTGCATTACTACTGCACTGAAATTCGATACAGATATCAAATACTCGACCCGGATAGCATCAGTTGCAAGTGCGCCGAGTGGCGTCGATTTGAGTCTCGCCATGAGGATGGCTGGTTTTAACTGAGTTATCTATTGTGTTTCCTGCAAGAATCTTGCTGGCAAAATCATAAAAAAACTGTTGTGGAAAAGTAGCGAAAGGTAGTGGGTGCTTCTGCAGTCGAATACGATTTCTTAGAAAAAAAAAGAGGAATTACGATGTAAGAAGAATATTATTGCTTTAAATTTCTCATTACGTAGTTTCTTTGTTGTATTTTTTGTGTTTTTTTGTTTGTTTGTTTATTGTTTTTTTTTTTTTTTTTGTTCTCTACAAGAAGTCCATTTATGAAATTTGTTCAAAGCATATACATAATTAAAATGACTTTATTTCGTTTTGCCTGGGACAGAAACGCTTTTTCGGTTCAATTTCTTTATTTAATCAACGCTGAAAATTACATGTTTTCACAAATTTATATTAACGGGACGCTAAGTTGTAAGAGTATTGCTGTATTTAATCTGTTATTAATTAGATGCAGATATATTATGTACGCCTCAAATTTTTTTTTTCTCCGTACACCCTGCTTGTGGGGCGAAGTCTTGGATAACCTATGTAAATTTTACTATCTCTTCATTATTATTTTTTTTTCAAGCAGCTCTTCTCTAATAACGAATATCATCTGATTCCTGTTTCCATCCTCACTTTCTGTTAAATACGATTTAATATCCTTAATTCATCCACTTTGTGGTTCCCCCTTTTCAGCTTTTCCTTGCTGGCCCAAGCACATCAAAGTTCCTAGTTTGCATGATATCCATTTCCTCGTTTTATTACTCTGTTAACGAAATTGTGTTTATTGTATGAAACTGAATATATTCTCGCTGTCCTTTTCTTCGCGAAATCGGTTGTCCTTTACTACTGCCCTTACTTCAAGGCGTGTTCAATGATTGAAAGCATCCCTCGGAAGTATTGGCTTGTTGCAAATATTGTAGCACCAGCGATTGTAGGGCTTTCTCAATGGTGCCAGGGATCAAAATGTTTTGACCACTGAAACCGAAATCTGGCGACTTTATTCTGAGCGTTTCATTGCAGAGAAAAATATAGGTTAGGTTGTGATCGGAGCTAATACCGCAAGAGCTAACGTGGTTGCATCCTTCTCTAGTCAAATAGCAAGTTAAACAATAAGTCTTATATATTTAGCCCTCTATCGGCGGGTATTTAAATTTAACCCGACCTTCGCCTCCGGCACAGCTTGCTGTGTGATGTGAAGTACGCCAGAACGCTCCGTGTGTCAGATTCCACGTTAAACTGTAGGTCCCTTGTAACTGGTAGCACCACCGGGTTAGATTAAGTCGGCTACGACAGGGGCGGAATGCGCAGCCAATAGGAACCATGTCCCACGAAATTATTATTATTTAGTATATCCGTAGGTAGAGTATGAAGTGTTGTGCATATGATATTCATAGTTTTCACTTTTATTTTTTTGCGCTCAGTTTTTTAATTCCCTCCAGGGTTTCGATTACAGTCAGATTCTGTAACACCAAAGAAACTTTCTCATATTACAATGGTGTGACTACCTGTTATATTACAGTGATGATTCAGCTTGAAATGTCGCCTGAATTAACGCCACGCAGCAACTGTAGAATCATTTCCTTGAAATTAGTTTCAACGGCATGAGAGCGACACTTAGCATTCCAGCACTCAGTATCAACAAAAATAACAGCTGACATCCATTGATACAATATGTGATTCACCACGGGGATCAAAATATTTTATCTGCGCTGTCTCACACTGTATGAACTTTAATTCTTGTGACACTCCCTGCTTTTAAAAGTGCATGTCACTGGTCTGAATTTTTTTTTTTTTTTTTTTTTTTTTGCTTCAGTTATAGAAGTCAACTGTGAGCGTTCTATGTTGTAATGATAAACATATTTACGAGATAAAACGGGTCGTAGACGTGTTGGGAAACTGCGGGTAGCTCGAGGTTTCCGCTCGAAGAGACAAAACGACGTGTACCTCGGATTCAAAACGAACATGCGATTGTACCATAAACCGAGCTAACAGAGGCGCTACAGTTTCTTCTAAAGACGTACTGTCCGATGTTGTCAGATTGTGCAAAATTAGAATCATTTCCTTGAAACAAGTTTCAACGGCATGAGCACGATACTTTGTATTCCAGCTCTCAATGTCAACAAACAGACAAAAATGTGTCACAAATAACAGCTGACATCCATCGATACATTATGTGATTGTACCAAAATATTTTATCAGCGCTGTTTCACGCTGTATGAACTTCAATTCTTGTGACAATCCCTGCTTTTAAAAGTGCATGTCACTGGTCTGATTTTTTTTTTTTTTTTTTTGCTTCAGTAATAGAAGTCAACTGTGAGTGTTCTATGTTGTAATAATAAACAAATTTACGACATAAAACGGGTCGTAGACGTGTTGGGAAACTGCGGTTAGCTCGAGGTTTCAGCTTGAAGAAACAAAACGAACATGCGATTGTACCAAAGGCGAGCTAACAGAGGCGCTACAGTTTCTTCGATTTTGTCAGATTGTACATAATTAGGGACTTAGACTCCGACGCCAGTGGCATTTTTTTGACAAAGAGTGTACTTTTACATATAACCTAAAACGCTACTCTTCTACTTTCTTGCGGTGCATACCTGTAAAATATTCTTTTGATCGTTAATCAGTGAATTTACAACAAAAATCTTAAATTTGACGTGGAGAAAGTCGTGGGCACAACTTGTTAAGTGATAAATCCAACATTTTAACATCCCTCTGGATAGTCGGCGATGCGGGTCCCGGCAGAGTTCTCGTTGGCATTTAATGCGGTCGGCGCCAGGTGTATTTGCTGACGGGAGAGCTAAGACGGGTGTGAGTGGGAAAGCAGACCGCAGTTGGTCTGTCGATACAGCGGTTCGCTTACTGCTGGCCAGCGATGGCAGAGGATTACAGCTCAGCCGGAGCTTTGGCCGGCCGCCAAGAACTGCAAACACAGTGGCCGTGTGTGAGACGACACGAGTTCGCCCACTCTCTGCAACCCTTCATCCTTCGCTAAGAAACACGATTAAATGAAATTGGTATAAAGCACGAGGCACTGCGATCCTGGTCTCGTCCTCGAGCGTAGGAGGAAAAATAAATACTTTCTACGCCGCGTGTTACTTGCAGTGAAAGTTTTTTTATTTGCAACATAGAAGTTTTAGAAAATTTGTATCATTCATCAAATTTTATAGAGTTTATGTAAATTGAACAATATTTTGTAATGTATGAGTATAGTAATAGTATTAACATTTTTGAATACGACCTTTTTCTGGGATTCAACCATCAAGGACCACGTAGTGACTGGCTAACCGTTTTTACACAGGTGGACAATGTGAATTATGAGAGGGGGTGGGGGAGAAAATGGGTTTCCTTAGACCAGGCGTACGTAATCAGTTGGAGGAAAGTTTGTATTGATATACTTGTATGTCTGCGAAACGTGTAACATTATGTGTTCTGTACGACACTTTATACAGGGTGTTACAAAAAGGTACGGCCAAACTTTCAGGAAACATTCCTCACATGCAAACAAAGAAAAGATGTTATGTGGACATGTGTCCGGAAACGCTTACTTTCCATGTTAGAGCTCATTTTATTATTCTCTTCAAATCACATTAAACATGGAACGGAAACACACAGCAACAAAACGTACCAGCGTGACTTCAAACACTTTGTTACAGGAAATGTTCAAAATGTCCTCCGTTAGCGAGGATACATGCATCCACCCTCCGTCGCATGGAATCCCTGATGCAGCCCTGGAGAATGGCGTATTGTATCACAGCCGTCCACAATATGAGCTCTAACATGGAAAGTAAGCGTTTCCGGACACATGTCCACATAACATATTTTCTTTGTTTGTGTGTGAGGAATGTTTCCTGAATGTTTGGCCGTACCTTTTTGTAACACCCTGTATATATATAAACAAAAAAATTAAGTATAGATTAAGTTGCAAATCAGTCAACTAGCTTCGTGAGTGATATTAATTAAAAATCCTAAATGATAATTATCTTTATTGTTCTAGAAGTTATAGACATCATCTAAGTTTACGCACTTTTCAATTTTTGTGCAATATAAGTAAGAGTTTTTAATAAACTATGGTTCTCAGCAAGAATCAACAGTTTTTGCATCATAGCATAAACAATTACGAAAAAAAAATCTGAACGAGATGGGCGAGTGGACTTGCATTTTGTAGGACGTGGGTTCGGATCCTCTTCCGGCCATTCAGAGTTGGATTTTCCATGGTTTCCCTAAATTACTCCACGTGGATGCCGAGATGATTCTTTTAAAAAAAAACGGCATGGCCGCATTCCATCACATTCCTTGTCCCTCGTCCTTTCCCGCCTCTAATGACCTCGACGTTGACGAGGGTAAAGTAATCAAAAAAAAAAAAAAAAAGGTATGCACAACATTCCGCTTTCTCTTCCGTAACTATATGTGCGAATTATTGCGCCTGTATGCGAGTTTTAAGTTTACTTGTTGTTTGCGAACGAAATGGCAAAACCTGAATTTGACATGTTCAGTCGTACTCTTATAATTGTCACGAAACTAGTAGACAAGATTAACACTGTCAACTCATGGACGAATAATTATCAACAGCCTCGTATATCTTCGCGCTAGAAGTTCTACAGTTTCTGATTTAATATACGCGCTTGCCACATTATTTTTGATTACTAACTGTGCATCAAAAGCCCACTTGCCATGAAACCATGAAAAATGTATTCCCTACTTGGCCTCAAACCAGCTAACTTGATGTAGAGAGTTTAGCTAAGTTATAGTATATCACTGATCTACCGCAGGCAGCAAGCTCCCATTGCAAGACAGTAGATCACAAATTAGAAAGAAATAAACAACGTGGCGTAGTTTCAAGGACGACAAATAGAAAACTCCCACAAATATTTGCAGGTTGCAATTTTAAACATGTGTAACTGACAAGGAATACGTCATGTTTAATTCCTCACTTCCTTTCTCTTCCCTTGATCGCAATATATCGAAGAATCTTTGCGTGTCTTTTCCTCCTGTCTATAATAATAGTACCTGAATAAATTTTTTCACTAAACTTTGGTATTAATTCCTTCAACAATCTGCATATCATATTGATCTGTTACGTGTTGCTGCCTGAAAGATTTGATTTTATACTTCACCATATTATTATTTTAGCCGAAGTAACATTGGAATTAGCTGTTTCGAAAAGTTTAAAGGCGGAAATAGGTTCTATAGAAAGTGTCCTCTTAACAGTGAGGACTTTAGAGACGGGAAACGATGGGGGGCAAGGAATGGGAAGGAATTCGGCCGTGGCCTTTTGAAGGAAGCATCCCGGCATTTGCGTGGAATGATTTTGGAAACCATGGAAAACCCAAATCTGGATGCCCGGACGAGGATTCAAACCCGCGTTTTCCCGAATGCGAGGCCAAAACGCTAACCGTTACACCACCATGCTCGGTTTATGTATTCATTCCCGGAAGGGTCCACCTCTCTTTTTTCAAACAAATTAGATAATGCCCTAATACAAATTATTGCTGGCTTTTTTCCTTGGCCATTAAAATACTCTTCTCAGCTAATTACCGAGCACAAATGTCATAAATACAAACACGCTATTCGAAAACATGCGGCGCCAACGAATTTTTTCAGTTGCAAACATTATGGCACAAATTAGTATAAGAATTCACAAAATTGATTTCTTTGTTGCTTTTTTTTAAATAAAAAAACCCAATAAGAGATCGATAATAGTTTGGACGTATAAGGGGTCATTAAATATCCACATTTTATTGTTGCAAGAGGTATTTGACAGTTATAAACTTAGTTTGCAATGTCCTTATTCTCTGCGCTTATACATGCTGTCTCTGTATGTACACGTGAAGTTCACTAACAATTTTGATTGTGAAATACATTATAAAATTCTTTGGAAGTCAGTTAAGTAAGATGGAAAATATTTCTCTAGAATTCTTTCCTTCTCAACATGATCTCGGACACTTAAAAATATTAGCTCTCTCCACTTAGGACGATATATCAAATAGAAGTTTCATCTGGGAACGTCAGCGAAATAGAGAAATATTCTACTTTAAAAAAACTCAATTTAATGTAAATTAAAAAGCGTTAAACCCACATTTATACATAATAAATCGTTAATACTGAAATTCTGTCTGCATGGTAAAGCATTTTATGATTTCCAATATATTTTTCGTTATTCTTGCTTTGTTTGCCCAAAAGATCAGAAGATTTAATACTGAATGTACAAAGCGTTTATAAATGTTGCAATTCTTACTCGCTTAGTTAATATGTGTAATATCACAATATTTATATAAATTTTCTGCCACAATAAATTTAAATAAAACTAAGTACAGTGTGAATTACAGGTAAACTAAAGTCACGTAGGAGGATCGGAATTTTTTATTAATGAAGAATTTATAAGTGTTATGCTGAAGATGAGTATTAAATGCATTACTGATTCTGAACATTTTCTCCAAGGGTTGCATATGAGTGCTGTACTATCAAAAATACAGTTACATGTGACGTCGTGTAGGAAACAGCAGTCAGTTTTAGATTCCTGTGCGTTTTTTAAAGACGATCAATATCACAAAAAGATTTTTATGCTTGGATCACGCGTTCGTCTACAATTTTTTTATGATAGCGTCTAATTAACGCTAAAAATAAAGGTTTAAGGCATTACTGGCCGGGAAAACTTGAATCGTAGTTCGTCTCCCAAGGTTACAAAATTTTCAATTGGTGGTGCTGTACACCTTTCTCGTCTCAACATAAAATAAGCCATATGAGCCATGGAAGTATTCTTGCATATGTCTAATTTTCCAAGCCAGATTTTTCAGGTGTAAATGAGAAGTTAATGGCTAATAAAAATTGAGGATGAGAATGAAAGTAGAAAGGGAGGAAAGGGAATAAATTCTGCCATGGCATTTTTAAAGAAACCATCCTAGCATTCGCCTGGAATTATTTCATGTAAACATGGAAACGAAACATTTTTCAAATTAGTCAGCCAAGTTACTTCAGAGGCACCAGGATGTTCTCTTAATACTTTACGCTCACTAAATATCTAAATATGTGTTAGGCGTCTGTTAACGAATAGTTTTATACTTTTTTTTGTATTTATCCCTATGGCAAGGTCTATTTATAAACTAACTTGAGGTTCCATATCAAGTTCATTACAGACTACCCGAAAACCATTATAATTATAGCATATAAATTCGGGGAAAGATTTTAAGCTGCTCTATTGTAGCTCTCCCACGCCCGTGCGGCGAATCCTACAAGCACTCACCGAAATTACGCCGCTTAAAAAATTAAACCTGTAAAAAATTAAACACTGCCTTTCTCTGTTCTTGTCAAACCAAGTATTCTTTATGAAAAAAACTTCTCCATAGTCCGAGTACTGAAAAATACACATTTCTATTTTCCGCAAGTCGACTTTGGATTAAAAAAATGGAAAAAGAATATAATCCTGCCAATTTTGCCGTAGTTGTTAAAGCACCGCTAAACTGGACCGGAGACGTACAAGGGAAATAGGTTGTTATCTCGGATCTGACGTAACATCCGTTCTGATTACGGGTTTCAGGCTTGTTTTGGAATCGTGCACGTTAATGCAACGGTGGAAACCTGTCTTCGCCCCACTAAGAGCATACTTTTCTAGCAAACCAACAGTTTTCATATAGGAAAGTAACTGAAACAATTATCAGATATTGGTGGATGTTGAAACGTGCCCCCGCAATACAGTGTTAGCGCCGGGATCCAACGACATGTTGTATAATGCATACCAATAACACGTCTCTAAGAAGGATAAACAGACCCCGGCGGATGAGCAGCTAACGCTTGGCCCTAGCGTTGGAGGACGCATATTCGATACCCGTCCCTGCCTTAGAGATTTCTATCTTCCATTGTTTCCCACAATCACTTCAAACGAATGCCGGAATGGTTTTTAATAAGCCATGAGCGAATTACTTCCCGTTGTGTATCCGAAGTCCTTTTATGTCTCTAACTACCGCGACGTCGACGAACCATGCAGCTCTTATTAAATAAGAGCTTCAAGTTGAAACAGCCATCACATTCCACGCTTTCATGAAATTTTATTTTAACAATTGTGCATAGGAAAAAGGGGGATTGAATTGAATAATTGTGGATTTTTATATTTTTCGTGTAATTAATGGTGAATTTGTGTATATTCGTCACGTAAACGAATAATGTTTTATGGAGAGAAGCTTTGTAAATGATCGAAGACAGTATTACGTATGAATCATTAATTAAAATTTGTAATTGTAAGTGCTGATATGAATCACGATGTTTGGAGGACAAGTCTCAACTTTTTGACCTGGTTTATGTTGATAATCTTCTGTGTAAATAACTTTACTTTTCATTTCCGGGTATCTGACAATGACAGTGAATAATTTTGTACTAGTACTAAATGTTTAGTGTTGTTTTTACTGTCGGTTGCATTGTTAACGCTCGAGAAACTTCAGTCAGCCTTCATTGTTATATTCTTGACGTTTCTCTAGTTACAATTTGATCGAGAGATAGAGGCGAGCAGTTAGTGGCCCTTTAGTTAAAGTTTCAAGTATTCAGTCGAAATGTATTTGTGCTTTATTATCATTGGACGAGTCCAGTACCTTATCCGCGTGTAATGTTATAATGAAGCTTTCGACAAAATAATACTTTTATGTCGTAGAAAACTTCGTAAAGCATTATAAAATGCGATTTGTCTGTTTCGTCATTTCATAATCCATTTAAAGCAGTAGTCATTAACCTTTGGGGATAGGTAAAACCATCTGGCTACCAACGACAGTAATTTGTTAATTGGAGGACAAAACAATTAATGGCAACCATTATTAGCTGACTACAGTAGAACAGATTACGAGCTACCGAGTGGCGTGACATGGCTAATGCGACAGGACGAATTAGTTAATTAATGAGATGCGTATCAAAGTGTTAACTTGGACACGTTTTTCACTAGCTAAATAGCCAGTGAAACAACAAATATTGTTTATAACTTAATATTTTATTTAGACAAAGAAGAGAATCTAAAACTAGGTGTTTAAATGCTAACATAATGTTTTTAGCTACACAAGAGAAACATCCAATCAGTACTTACCCCCTCCAACAAGAGTTTCAATGGAGGTTTGCTGAAATAAAAAGGCTCAGCTGATCGCATGTGGTTTCTTTGTGTTCCTCTGGATAGTTCACGTCCATCGGAGACAACTCTCTCACCCGCACCTCTGAGTCCTAGCACCCATGGTAATTTTTCCCTGGCTTTTTACCTCGCTCGGTAAAGCCGACACCTCTAGGCATTCAAAAGGAATTTGTTTCAATTCTACCTGCGTTTCTTTGTCTTGCTTCCACTTCCTGACCACGTAATTTGTTTGAAAGTTTTCAATTTCGCAGTGACACAATATTACGAAATTTTGGTTTTATCGATCTTAAAACGTAGTGAATTTATACGAAATGATAGGGTCTATTATTTTCCGCCAGTTTAAGCGAGAAGCAAACAGGGTACGGTCTCTAACTCTGTTCGGCTTACACTGAAACGTCATTTCTTTATTCAACCAATTGTGTCCCCTCCCTTGTGTTGCAAATTGGAAAAAAATGTTTTTTTTGTTTAACTTTTTCAAAAAAAAATGAAAAACCGTTTTTTTTAAAAAAAAAAAATCAGGAAAACAGTATGTTTGATAAATTATAGTTTTATGTACGGAAATTACATTTTACATGTGTGTTTTAAATCTTATTTAATCATACAATTCCTTACATAATGATTGATAAATGTACCTATATAGATAACAAAATTTTATTTATCACCTATGTCAGCACTACATCCACTAGTATCAGCTCTACCAACACTAGTTCGGTCGGTGTCGGAATTTTCTGTTTCTTCTTCTGTCTCCTTTAGATCCATAACTTCAGAAATAGTTACATTTTCTTTTTCTGATGTTCTTGTATTGTAGGTAAAGGATTTTGAGATTGCAATTTAAAATTGTGAGCAATATACACAATTTTGCTAGCCGTGTAGTGCCCCTATCTGGACGCCGGTAAACCTGTAGGGACCTATGACGAACTTGGCCAGATTCGATGAAAGGACTAAGTGAATGGGTAATGCTCGAGCCAATAAGTCGATCTAGTATTCGATTGAAACATTCGTGGTAGGATCATCAGGTTAAATGATATCGTAAATATGTATTGCTCGGCGATGCCTGTGTCTGGTTTCTTAACATGCAACTTGCCGTCCTCATTTCTTACTTAACAAATATGTAACTTTTAACCAAGCGAACAACTCCGTTTGCTACAGCCCCGTAATTTGTCAAAAAACTCTGATGGCTGTTTAGATAAGGCAGTCGCCTTGCAAAATCCTTCTCACCAAGCCTCAGGAGTTAAGTTTGTTCACTGAAGACCAAAGAAAAGTTTTAGAAAAGAAATCTTCTTTTGCAATGTAATTTGCAAGTTCTGTCAGAACCATGTCATCGTCAACATCAGGAATTTTTACTGCAGCATTATAAATTTGTCCGGTGGCAAAAGTTTCATCATCTGGTGTGAGATCGCATCCTTTGGACGGAGGACCTAGCAAGTTTATAATTTTGTGTACGTCATATTCTTTTCTATCTTTTAATATTTCCTTGACCTTTTCTACCTCACATAACGTCAGAAGGATTTCGTCCATCTTTTCTATCACTTCAGTTTCCACGTAAAAAAAAAAACAAAAAAAAAAAAAACAACAACAACATGTGACAGCTGAGGAGTGCCACTTTTTCACAATTTTAATGGTGTCAGATATTGGTTTCAGTAAATTACTGAACCTAGACACCTTATCCCAAAAGTAATCGCTTAACATCATTTTCTTTACTGTGTTTATCTTACGTTATCCATCCAAAAGATTCGCTTCAATTGTCATTGCTCTAATAGTTTGTTTTCTTTTAAACTCTCTAAGCAAGACACAAATGAGCCCCAGCGAGTTTTTATTGGAAGCTTAAGACTTATGTAAATGCCGGTGGTTAATAGTTTTTCTATGAAGGCTGAATTAAGCTTGTGAGAGTTTTTTATGGCCTTGATACAAGCTATTGCATTCCTTGTTAGAGTCTTTAAAGATGACAAATCTTTCATATCATTTAATATTAGCTGGATACAGTTGGCTAGGCAACCATAAGTAAGTAGGTTTGTCCTTTCGTATTTCGCTTTAACTAGTTTCCAAGTTGCCTTCATATTCGATGCATTGTCGGTCACGAGGGCAAGCATGTACTATTTCATCAGTCAGACAATTGACTTCGTGTGCCATATATTCGGCAGTGTGAGATGATTTTCCCGTCGGTAAAACTATGTAAAAATGGTTTCGATGTTGTAACAACAAAATTTACAGTACATTTCATTTCTGATGTTGCTCCCCCCGTTTACAGCCAGTCCAAATGAATTAGCAGCAGCAATTACTTCAGCCTCCAACGTTGATACACTTTTTGTACTATTTTTACAAAAACGATCCTGACAACATATCTCGTACAACAAGATCTCGTACATAGAAGGAATTTTGTATGCAGGCCGAAGAAACGAAAACAATTCTTTCCATCGTTGATTGTACTTTATTCTGAGGGGTGCTCTGCTGAGTAGTTCATCTGCTATGTCTTAGTCTTCCGCATTCATCGTGTCTACAAATGATGTTAAACAGGGTGTCTTCGACTTGGCTGACGTGGAAGTACTTGCAGTTCCGGAATGTTCTGGAATAATAATAACAAAAAAAATAATTTTGATCATATATTTTAAACGGCAATTCAATATGGCTCGTATTTAACGCGGCAACTAAATAATTTTGCCACTCAAAAAATATTGAAGTTCATATCAAAAATAATAGGTAGGCAACTAAAATTTAGAACCATAGTGGCAGGTAATAAACCAGTTTTAAGCTTCATTTTAATATAAACCGGAAAAGAGATTTTCGTTTTTCAATTAAATTAATTTCTAAACGATTATTTGATTGTGGAAGAAAAAAATAAAAAACTGGCGTTCTTAAAAACTGCTTAGGGGCGGCCCACAGACCACCCCCACCGCACCTTAACCTATTTATTATTATTTGTATTAACAACAATAAAATTAATTTTGGCAGTGATACCTAATATAATTATTGTCGCAAAAATATTTAATCGATGCCAAGTTATTTTATTAGTTGTACCCAGTTAGTTGCCTTTTAAGTTATTAGTTGCCCGGAATATAATGAGCCATTACTGATACTTATAAAATCTACTTCTGAATAGACACATTGATGTTATGTAAATTACTAACAAATAACTGACATGCTTTTTACCACGGGAAAATCTAAATTCAAATGTGAATAAATGTGTAACCGGACCGTAATGGTATCGTCTTTTCTTGTTTATATTATCCTTCCACAGCTTGCCTGTAAAAGATTGCTTTTAGTGATAAGGCCTCCAATTGTATAAACGTATTAGTGGAGTTTGTGTCACTCATAACATGTTATTATAGTAATTGATATGCAATAAAGAATTATTCTATTCTATTCCAATCGGTCGTTTACATTTGGAAGAACTTTTACTTACGTTTTTCTGCGACTTTGTCTGAAGCTGAAGTTCTCAACGATTGTTTTGTATTTTTGTTTTACAGAGATGGAACATTTTTTACAGTTTTGTGTGTGCTTTTATATTCCTGAGCCGTTTTTTACTATGTGTTTTGAGTAGAATGTATATTCTACTTTTGCAATTTTAGAATTTTAAATAATATCATTAAAAAACTTTGCCACGGCCAAGTCTTTCGATCAGATCCTACTATTTTCGGCAAAGCTATATTTTGTAATCACACTCGAATATAAGGAAATAATACGGTTAGAAACAAACTATCGCTCTAACATGTAAAGCTGAACCACGTTGAATAGCAAGGATCAAACCAAACAACAGGGAACGGAGATTTCTTCTCGCGCAACCTAGCCTCAATGGAAAGTCCCCGTTCGTAAACGAAAATTTCAGTCAATGTTGCCAATATTTTCATAATTTTTTGTTCTACTGAACCAGAAAAATACAGTTGTTTTAAAAATTAAGATAAGTATTTAATATAAAGTTTAAAATAGTCATATAAACGATAACTGCCCTAACGCTTCGTGTGGTGGAGAGATTCCGTCTAATGTACTTGACTCTTCCAAGGTTTCTCTGTCGAACCCTTTTCACATAGTTGTTCGCCGTCAGAAGCCTTTGACTCTTGCCAGTTTTAAACTAAACAGTTTTTATATCGCTCCTATATCTGATATGCCATCCGGTACGGAACATGGAAGACGTATTCATGTCAAAACACGATGTCACTCAGTTCAAGATGTATTGTAAACAATAGCCCGAATATCTGAGAACATTACTGCTTCAAGATCTGTTCACTAGAAACTTTCACACAACACCCTTTTAAATACGTTCAGTGAGATCTCCTTCACGACAGCATTTAACATTCACAATAGCCGTTTTACGCCTCTCCCCCCCCCCCCCCCTCCCTTCCTTGCCAGCGTCAAGGGTAGATCAGATCACCCGTCTTTCTGCAGCTGGTAACTTGAGTAGTATCCCCACACGTATTTGCTAACATTATACACCAAAGTTGATATTGTGACTGTTAGCCAGACAAATACGGGCAAAGTTTCTCTACAAGCTTCGTTTCTCATCTTTAATGAAGAGCAGCTGGAGTGAGAGGATAATACTTTCGGCCACAAGGAATGCATAATTGAGGTAAAGCTAACCTGAAAGTTCGAATTCAGTGTTATGTGGTGGCAACGTTGAGGCCGCTAAAGCATAGAATGTTTATAAATTTCTAGAGTTTGCTCATTCTTTCCCGGTTTGTTCCAGTAAAATAGTAGACATAATTGCCAATTGTATTACTCTAACCGTTAGTTCGGCTTCCGAGGGACAGAGCTTCGATTTTCTACGCATTCCACCTATGATGAAATTGGAACTACATCTTAACGTAGAATCCAAAGCCTGGAAAGTTTACAGCGTATTTTATTCACACGAAGCAAGATTTTCCAGATGTAAAGTCTCTTTAAGAATTACAGTCTTGAGAGAATTTCAATTGAGGTCCTTGGATTTTCTAAGAGAATATTTTAATAACTGCTTGCTGTCTGGCTCTTTAGTGTCTGACCGACTATATGGTTGAAGCATTAAGCAGCTACCATTTCTTACTTAATATAACGCGAAGAACCTTTTTTTCCTTCTGGCTTACGCCTCGTCGACGTCGAGGTCATTAGTGGCGGAAAAGGACTGGGGACAAGGAAGAGGAAGAAATTCGGCAATGGAAATGAAGGAAACATCCGAACATTTCACCTGGAGTGATTTGGGGAAATCATGGAAAACCCAAATCTGGATTCCCAGACGGGGATTCGAACCACCGTCTTCCCGAACGCGAGGCCAAAGCGTTAACTGCTCACCTACTACGCTCGGTGTGAAGAATCGGCAGAACATAATGCTAGTCCTCATAATACTAACTGAAAACCGTTTTGGTGGTCACGTTTAGGGTTTATTGTTAATACGACTAGGTAATCAGCCCGTTTATGTAGGATATAGTCCACTGGTCTCACGTATCGTGACTACGGGTAGCTTTAATTCAGTGATGGGTTCATAATGTGTCGCCCCTAATAATCGCTACATAAATACAACAAAGTGATATAAATATAACTGTACAGAGAAATTACACGTAAAACTGAAACTGACTTTATGGCCGAAGATGCCGAATTTCATTAGACTATGGGGTTAGATGAGAAGGAAAAGAAAAAGGTGGTTACTGCCACAAAATTCGACCATCTCAGAAGTATAGGAATTCTCTGAAATCAATTTATCATCTTTAATCCTTGGTTTAAGTTATCCTGGAATATCCTACCATGAACAGAAGCCACCCTCGTATATTCACTGACTCTTGGAGTGCAAAGTATGCTACGTAATGTCTCTGATTCTCTAGTTGACTGATCATTAATATGATTGGATGTCTTATCACATATTCATGAAACAAATATCAATCGATATTATACTGTCTCTAGTTGCAGTTGGAAATGCGACGAAGTGGAGCAACCATCAATAAACATTTATGTATGGGCGCTTAATGACTAACACTATTATAATTTCAGAA
Organism: Vandiemenella viatica; assembly: GCA_031002005.1. Taxonomy (NCBI): domain Eukaryota; kingdom Metazoa; phylum Arthropoda; class Insecta; order Orthoptera; family Morabidae; genus Vandiemenella; species Vandiemenella viatica. The sequence goes on from JARYHS010013631.1 coordinate 103,612,217, forward strand.
TGTTTTTGATAGTACTAGTCAAAATTGCGACAAAATCATGCCATGCAGGATGTTGCAGAGATTTTAATTTTTACTGGTTTTCTTGTCACCTTATTTTTATAACCATTTGAGCTACCTTTTTTTACTGATCGCTTTACGCCTCGTCGACGTCGAGGTGATTAGAGGCGGGATGGGACAAGGGACAAGGAACGGGAAGGAATTCGGCTACGACTTTTTGAAGGAAGCATCCCGGCATTCGCCTGTAGTGATTTGGGAAAAAATGTAAAACCCAAATCTGGATGCCTGGACGGGGATTCGAACCGGAGCGGGCGTCCTCCCGAATACGAGGCCAGGGCGTTAACTGCTCATTCACCACGCTCGGTTTGAGTTACCATTTCTAAACTGCCCTAACTAATAGTGTCTTGAGGCGTACTCTTATTAATATTAATCGAACAATTTACCAAAAATTATCTACTTTCAGTTAGGTAGACAGTATTTGAAAATTACTTGATGAAGTTCGATAAAAGGTGATATTTGAAAGACTTCGGTTACAATATTATATTTAGTTTACACTCGCCAGTCTAACTGAGTTTGTTGAGGTGCAAATGGGGCCGGGCACGTGCCCAGTACCCTGACTGTGGTAGACGGTTTTCAGCAGCCATCGAGGAGAATGCCAAGACGGTCGGAAATCTCCGCTTCATCTTTCTGTGAAATATGTAAGGTCTATGTGACATACGTATCCTGTTCGTGAAATGTGTAGATACACAGTTCACAAACAGTATATGTATGACACATAGACCTTACATATTTCAGAGAAAGATGGCAACTCTTCACTTCTTCCGATACTACGAAGTACGATTTGCAATATGTATAAACTGCTTGGCGTCAGCAAAGACATGAGGCCATAAAAATAAATATTCAAATTTGATCATGCCACCGATGAGTAAAATCTGTCGAAGGCGGTCAACCCCTAATGTAGGGAAAAGGTGGTAAAGAAGAAAAAGAAGAAGTAGATTATTTTAAGTTTGCATTGAGAAACGGACCTCTAGACCGTCTTACGCTGCAGTTCACAGAATATTACTTACTAAGCAAATCGTGAATTTTGCTGGGTACAATATTCACTGTCACTCAGGTACACTATTTTCTTAATACCAAACAAGTCCACTGTTCTGAGATCTCCTAGCATAGCGCACATAAACGTTGAGAGCTTGTACAAATTATATTACTCATGAAATATTATTCTGTCCATCATATGAGACAGAGATAGGTGGTTTGACATACTTCGACATTTTATGAATTAGTGGCAACCTCCTCGTAATGATTGATTTACTATATTATTTGTAACATCATATAGCAATGTACACATATACTGCAGCAAATGAAATAGAGAGATTTGTCTTTGGTGGGGTTGTTATAGCTATGAGGTTAACGGGATTTCACCGGTTTAAGCCAATCATGTTAAAATACTATTGGTATTACCAATCCTTAAATTTTGAGTTTGCGATGGTTGCAACCAATATTCTTGCCGTTTACACTGGCGACGCAGTAATAAAAGTCTTGCTAAGGAGAGCTTAGTAATTACCGACATTAATACTACCTCACCTAGCATCGAAAAATTTAAAAGATAACCTCATTTCTTATGCCTTTGGTGACAAACATTATTTAATTATATAAATAAACTAACAGTCACCCACGACTGCGTCTGCTTGAAGCGTGTTATAGTATGAGTTTTCTAATAATAATAACAATAATAGTTTTAAATATTGTAATAATAAAAAAATTATTTATGTTCTACAACAACAAAAAATATCAGTAATATTTACCCTCTAAAATAGTAAAATTATCTGCTGTTTTAATATTTATTTTATTTTGACGATATGTTGATTTGATCAATTATATCTATTTTAAAAAAGAAATTTTCGTTGATTAAAATTAATCTTACGTGGTATCCCATAAGTTGGTTAAGAATTATTTTTAATTTCGTTTGTTTTCAATGGCGCAATATTATGGATGTCATTATTTCAGCCACATGTAAGTAGATCCAACGGGTCACGTTTTGATGACGATACAGTGAATGTATTAATGCGTATGTGAAAGAAACTATGATTTTCGAATGGCAGGAGTTAGTGGTTAGGTTGAAATGCAACTTCGACCAGAATAACAACTGAAACACTTTGTTAAAGGATAAGGCACGATGAAATTAGTTTTATGATTTACGTGTTCTAGGATAATATCGTAAGCTTCCAAGTTAATTATTAACTTCATTGCTTCCATACTGCTGTTGTCATTGATGCAATAACAAGTAGGAAGTTTCAACTTTATGACGATATAAACTACAACCGAAAACGTAAATTAAAAAAAAATCAGGCTTATAAGCATTATTAAAAGAAATTATATTTAATTAAGCAATTTGGAATAATAAATTACCAGAGAACTGCATTCAACGATTCATCTCTGACGAGCTTAGAAGCTAGGTGATATATAATCACTATTTTGCTTTTCCCGTAGATACGACTTAAAAATTAATTAAATTTAGGAACAGTTTTATATTTCCTACTCCTGAGCTATTAGTGCATCTATTGCGTTAATTTTAGCGGTTTTAAACGGAACGCTTGGTTGGATATGTTATAACGTTCTTGCTTTGATTTCTGAATAGCTGTGTATTCGATATGTTTGAAAAGCAATGAGTAAAGGTGACAGTACAAGCTACGAAGTAGGAGGTCCTGTGTTCGTAAAATGGGAACTGTTACTGAAAATTTACAAATAGACTGTTGGTCTTATGATTATTATTACGTTTGGTTCAAGTATTCCGTTTATTTTACCGAACAAACTGTATAACTATATAATCGAAGTAAGAAATAAAGAAAGAATCAGAATCAAAGCACGATTGTAGTGTAATCTTTTGGCAATCTTTCTTGAAATTAGTGCTCATCTTTAATACACAGTGATCTGTGCGCATATTTATGCAATCTCGAAATGGTTATAATTACTTGCTTCGTTCATCAGTACGTATAAGTCATAAGTTATTTGTGCAGATTTTAATATGGACCATAGGCTCTAAAAATTTTCAAACACTATCGAAATCGATGCCGTCGTTTTTGTCTGGTGCTATTTCAAACATTTAGACACAGGCAGCTTGCTTACAGATGTATAACAGAAATAGATAGATTCAAATATACCCTGTTCCCCAGCAACCGTAGGTTCAAGGTCACGTTTCTTTTGCCCCCTTCCTCACCTCACCATCCCTTTTCATTGCCTACCCCTTCGCACAACTGTGTCTAGGGAGGCGTGAGGCAAATTTTATTGCGGGCGTTCTTACCGCTTTGCATGTAGAGGCAGAGTCACTGATGTGGGGATAGAGCGGAGTGACCTTGAGCCGCCTCTGACAAGTGAACGCACTACAATGATGATGCCAACAGGCGGATCTCTTGCACAGTTTATTTTTACTTTCGACCGTAAGACTGCGAAACAGTTTTATTGACAGAACGTTACTATGTATACCCCGTCGCGTCTTAGATATCCGTCGAAGCAGTTGTCGGCGTGGTGGGTGCTAGTACAGCTGAGCGCCCCAAATGTCGGCCAATTTGCTGCAGGCGGGCGTGTCGATCGGCAGTCGCCTTGCCTTCATCCGTCTCCTGTCGGCCCGCCTTAATGATTTACGCTACGCAGGACTAATGAACCCCAGTCTCCGGCCGATAGCAACTCTGCGGACGCAAGGAGGTTGTCGCCATAACACGGTGTTGGGCTGAACGGAAAGACGGTTGGCTGTAGGCTGGAGCTTTGCAGAGGTTGTTGAACAGTTGCCTACGAGCAGCTGTTAATTTCCCGCAACCAGCCTAAACTCGTTCAGAATGTGGATTTAAACGTTTATTAAAATCATCTGGGTAAATCGTCATAGAAGATAAATTATTAATACGATGTGGAGTAGTATGTAATAAATAATACCCGCTAGTGTGGCTCAGTGCGCAAGGTGCCGCATATTGCACCGTACACGAGCTCAGTTCCCCGCATACCAACCGTGCTACCTGCGGTTTTTAGGCGGTTTTCAGTAGCCATCAAGGCGAATACCGGGCCACTCTCCAATCTCCGCCTATTAAACTGCTCATTACACAAACAAACAAAAAACTGTTGATATGCAGAACACAGTTACGCATTTCACAGATAGATGGCAATACATCTATTCCCCCATCATTTATATTATTTCAATAAGGTGTTTTTTGTTACAAGCCAATAAGTCAGTTTAAAACTAACCAAACTATATGCACAAGGTTTCATTTTAAAGCTAAAGATCTCCAATTTGATCACATAATATTTTAAGTTAGGAATTTTTCTGAATTCAACCCTAAAATGGTAGAAATGTTAATATTTCTAGAAGAAGATTTTTGGTATCACGAACTATTATTCTGCCTGCATTCCTAACCGAAATCGATAAATGAAGTAACATTTTAAAGATTGAGATCTCCGCTTTAGTGTAATCACATAGAAAAGATTTTTTCGGAATTCGACCCTTAAAAGGCTAAAGTATCAATATTTCTGCCACGCGTCTTTGTGTCACAAGGAATGTATCTCCGTTTATACCTAACCAATATAGACAAATGAGGTACCATTGTAAAGATTAAGGTCTCCGCCGCGGTAACATCATATTTTAAAATAGGTTTTTTTTTTTTTTTTTTTTTTTTTTTTGGAATTCGACCCTTAAATGGCAAAATTATCATTATTTCCATAACGTATTTTTTTTGTCATAAGCTATTTATCTCCCTTGATATATAATCGAAATATATGATTGAGCTATCATATTAAAGATTAAGGTCCTCTGTTTTTGTCACATAATTTATTAAGAATGAAATTTTGGCAATTTGATCCTTAAAGGGCAAAAGTAATAACTGTGAAAGTCGCGAGTATGAGACAGTTTGCAGCCTAGCCGGTAGATAACAGTAGAACATATCGCAGAGATATTAATAAACTGCTTCACTGGTATCGAATTTTGCTGTACATCTATTACATTAAATAAATAAACAATTGAAACCAATGATGGGGTCCTTCTTTCACCCTATTCGAAACTCCCAATCTTACTATTAATTGTATTCGCATGGGTCATTTAGTTAGTACTTAATACAACCTATCACTAGGTGTAAAATGTTTGGCGTGCGGCCAAAAAACCACATTTCCAAATTTGACCATTCCAGTGATGAGTAAAACTCATCGAAGGCAGCCGACCCCAAAATTTTGGATATACGTGGAGAGGAAGAAGAATATTATGTAACGAGTCAGTAGCATCATTCTTTGAGTATGTTTAGGGGATATTACAATGTTTAATTTACATATTAGAAACCTTGTGTCAGCTATTTTCCACTGTCTTCCAATACGTATGCGTCCACTAGAGGAAATGACACGCCGTCTTTCACATACAGTATTACGTCAAAATGTATTCCTGTCACGTTTTGCTGCGAGGTAAACCTGGTACGGTCGATTCAAGCCGCACTGTGAACATACTCCAGTACCGAGTAGATCTAACGGCAGGACTGATTGGAGGGATTTATGCGATTCGCCAATGTAGTAAACTATCTTTTATTTTTTTAAAAAATAAATAAATACCTGGGTGACCGACTTTCGCTCGGCGTCTTTCGATTTCTCTTCAGTATATGAGATTTCATCAAAATCATTAGAGGCGTTTATGAGAATTAATTTTACCTATATACAAGAGTTGCTGATATAATAGTATTAGGTTGGCTAAATTAGATCTATAATATATTATGAAACCTAACTTGATTCACGAGATGGCGTTAGGGATGTTTCCGAGATAACAAATACAAGAATTTCTCGTTTTTTTTTTTTTAAATCGTGTTACAAACTTTAAAAGAATAAGTTACTCTATGTTACACAAGCATAATTTAATAGATTCCTTGAGATTTTGTTTTCGATAGGCTGGGTCGTGATATTGAATTCAATCATCGCAAATTCTATTTACGAACCGTGCAACCTCAGAAGGAAGTCCGATGTAAATGTTATCTCTGTAGTTTCGGCTGGTGTTGGCGGAACATTTGAAAATAATTAATTTATTGATTATAGTTACAATTTGTACAAAGAAAGGCTTACTACTCTTTCATTAATCAGATAATTTCTGTGACGTATTTAAAAAAGAAGAAAAGGCGACCGTATAACTAAAGAAGAGATGGCCATAATCTTCCGGAAATAATTGGAAAACATGAAATAAGTACCAGGCAGAAACGATGCACAAAGAAAAATTACACAGGCTGCTGCTATCTATTTGTTTAATACATATAACCGTTATCGGAATGAGCATCAAAAAAAAAGATGCATGTAAAATATTGTGCTAGGTATTAGGCAGGTTTTGCCTGCGACTTCGTTTTCACTTCTCTGTCCATAAACATGACCTTTTTTTTCACAGATAAACCATGAATAAACTACTAGCCGAACTTCTAGCAGAATCATCATCAGAATTTGATAACTTCGATCGCATGTCATCAAGCAACTTTGAATATCTAGTGCAAAAAAAATATCTCCATTGGTTGCGAATAAAGGTCATATTTTGGACCTCTGCGTGCGGCTGAATGATGGGCGATTGTGTGGACACGCGCACGATCATCGGGACGCATTCCTTTGATGTACCGAAAACTAACCGATCGCTCACGATTATAGGCGATGATGGCCACTCACAGACGATAATGCCCTCTACACAATCGTGCGCGCCTATAGTCGCCCATCATGGGCGATTGTGCAGAGAAGCCTTAAGATGCATTGAAACAATGTTAGCTGCTCTCTGAACATTGGAAGTCATCAAATAAAATGTGATTTTGTCGCATCTTACTAGCAATTAGAATGTTGCAAATGGAATCAGAAGAGTTTAAAAATCACAGTTTCATTAGTTTAGTTTAGGGAGCTACAATAATCAACGTGGTTCGGTCTGAGGGGTGGGGGGTGGGGAGGAGCGGAATTGGCTGGAAAGCTACGCTGAGCTACTTGGGGAGAGGGGGGGGAGGGGTTCCGAGGAACCGCATTCAGGAGAACGCCAGGTTCTAATCCCCGACCGGGCATCCAGATTTGGGTTTTCCATGGTTTCCTCAAATCACTCCAGTCGAATTCCGGGATGTTTCCTTCAAAAGGTCAAGGCCGAATTCCTTCCCGTTTCTTGTCCCCAGTCCCATCCCGCCTCTAACGACCTCAACGTCGACGTCAACAAGCCATAAGTAAAAAAAAAAAAAAAAAAAAAAAAAAAAAACCGAGCCAGGTCACGTAACTTTTCATTTTATTTTTCAGAGTTATTGTAAGGTACAAAACAGACAACAGCATGTGAATACTTATTTCCGCCATCTAATTATCGTATGTAATTTACGATAGTCTGACAGAAGAAAACATTACAAAATGTCTTCAGGATTCAAAAGGGAAAAAAGTTAAGTGCCACGCGCTAGGGGTTGGGTTGGGGGGGCGAGGGGGGGAGTAGAGGCATAAGCCACGTTTAGCAGCATGTCCTCGATTTCATTTTTGTTTACTTCTTTGTTGATAACGATTCTGCCTTTGCTGGTGAAGATTTCTTCATCAGTTTAAAAGTAATGTGTTTCAAGGGAATTCCTGTATCCATGTTTCATTGTAAGGATGGGATGTGTCATTATTTATGTGTGGATAATTGTGTTCCGTGTGTTGGGGGCTAATGTGTAGATTAACAGGAGGAAATTAGGGAGATTGCTATCATTAATCTAGATGACTGCGGATAACAGCGTAAAGACCGTAGCCACGACGAAAGGTACGCCAGGCTTGTGGTTCGCAACTGGGCCCGCTGTATAATATCTCACCGTGTCCAGCGTAGTGGCGTTAGAACAAGATTGATGGTCTATTATTTAACGCTCGATGTTCGTTTCCCTTAAATCAACCGCAGAAGGAGGATTGTTAATGTTTTATTATCACAATCAGTTTTCTGAAGTGTTATTTCATCAGAATAAAATAATCTTCTTGTTTGATTCCGTATCTATCAATGAACTGCAGTTATGAATTTTTCCGTGATAGAAATTAGTACATCCAGGCTACCAGCCACATAATAAAATAACATAGCCGATTGTTCTTCATATCATTCACGTGGGTATCATTTAAAACAGTGTTTCTCAACCTTTGGACCGCGAAGATGGTTCAGGTGGTCTGAGACAGATGTATTTAGATACTGTATTCGTACTGTTTTAGACTATAAGCGAGAATAAACTATACGAGGTGTGTACAAGAGGAAACCGAACTAAGTAATTCTCTGACTTCCATGCACACTAGTGACATATCTCGCAAGAGATAGCCTCTTGTCGCACTACGGTCGCTGCATTAGTTTACGAGTGACAGCCGGTTGAGTGAGGTCGTGCGCAGAGTGCTCGTCGGATTTGTGAGAAAGCGAGAATGAAGGAATTGGAGGAGCAACGCGTCTGTGTGAAATTTTGTGTTAAACTTGGGAAAACTTTTACCGAGACACTTCAAATACTTAAACAAGTATACGGGGATGACTGCATGAGCCGAACACAGTGCTATGAATGGTTTAAGCGCTTTAAGGAGGGCAGGAGTTCGGTTACCGACGATCCATAATCTGGTCGGCCCTCCACATCAACAGACGACCACCATGTGGAGAGGGTTCGCACTGTGATTCGTGAAAATTGCCCTTTGACTGTCCGTAAGGTTGCTGAAGAAGTTGGCATAAGTGTAGGCTCTTGCAATCACATCCTGAGAGAAAAACTTGGAATGCATCGTGTCAGTGCAAAACTGGTGCCGGACTTGTTGACGGACGAGCAGAAGGAGAATCGAGCTAGGATCTCTAAGGAGTTGCTTGAAAAAGCAAATGAGGACGAAAACGTCCTCAAGAACATCATTACAGGCGATGAAACATGGGTTTATGGGTACGATGTGGAAACGAAGAGGCAGTCTTCAGAATGGGTGGGGAAGCATCTCCTCGACCAAAGAAAGCGCGGATGAGTCGGTCGAACATCAAGGTGATGATGGTTGTGTTTTTTTGATTGCAAAGGAGTTGTGCACCATGAATTTGTACCACGTGGTCAAGCGGTAAACAAGGAAGTCTACCAGAAAATTCTGACAAGATTGAGAGATGCTTTGCGTAGGAAAAGTCCTGAGCTGTGGGAGAATCAGTCGTGGATGTTGCACCATGACAACGCACCCGAACACGCATCGTTGTTTGTCACGAATTATCTGGCAAGTCATCTCACTCCGTTGTGCCTCAGCCACCCTATTCTCGAGACTTGGCTCCGGCAGACTTTTTTCTCTTCCCAAAACTGAAAAACACTTTGAAAGGACGTCGTTTCCAGACCATAGAAGAAATTCAAGACAATGTGACGAGAGAACTGCGCACCATCGGAGAAATTGCATTCCAGGAGGCGTTCCAAAACTTGAAAAAACGATGTCAATGGTGTATTGATAGTGAAGGACAGTACTTTGAAGGGGACAGTGTGTAAAAGTTAGTATGATGAGCAATAAAGCAATTACAGTAGAAGTTCGGTTTCTTTTTGTACACACCTCGTAAGCCAAACTTTTTAAAAACGATGAATATTCAACTGATCAGGCAAAATTCTGGATGAGGATATAACAGAATTTGTAAGAGTCCTATCAGACTGACAGGGTAGCCCAGCGGTATATTTGGGTTCTTTATGGACTTTTACTGTGGTGGGACTCTGGACAGAGTTTAACTAACCTCGTGGCGTTATTGCAGCTGCAGAAGTCTTTTCTATCTTGACGGTCTTGAGCTCTTGCGTCTTGGGGGCTAATTGACAAGATGTATTTCGTCAGGAATAATGTGACACCAGCCGATTAGTAGGTTCAGCATCCAGGATAGGGAACGTCTGGTACGTGTTAAATGACCAGCTGAGATTCTATGCTATTATGAGGGAAAACAGACATCTAACGGTTATGAGGTCCCATTTAATGTCATTGAAAGTCGTGAACATACAGCCGATAACATGACTGCGAGGATCCTCCCGACAGCGCCTATATGAGATGCTCATTGCATCTGATTGAGTAGTAACTCGTAGACTAATGGATTGTTGTATGATTGGATGGCAAGCTAAGTGGCTGATGGTAGGCCATCCCCATAATCTTACATGGTAATCAGACTTGAGCGAAGAGAGTCAGTTTTGCTGTCCGATGGAAGCTACCCGCGGAAAATGAGCTGTCTACTCGCCGATGACTGCCCGCAGAGTGAGAGCTAATAATTCGTTGTAACCTCGAAGGTGAACTTTATTGACTTCAGGGAGTCAGTTCCAACTAGTATTATCGATCGAGTCAGCGTCTCAGCACATTCCTGACTAACGCTACTGCGTTCAGCCCGGCCTGCTCGCTACTGAAATGAGTTCCAATAAAATATTCTAATTTCCTTTTAATAAATCCTGACACATTGGTCCGACAACAGTTTATTCATTTCCAATTGGCATCAAAAAGAAAGCCGTAGGTCTGAGGATTAAGTAAATGACCGTTTTCATAGAGTCTTTTAATAGGTGTGAGGTACCACGGTATGTGGTATAGTTGGTAACGTAAGTATGGTAATGTAAGCAAAAATAAAAAGCGTAAGACCTAGTGTTTCTTAGTTTATTTTGTATATTTAGGTTGGTAGACAGTGTATCATTCAGCATATACTAACTTTATTTTTCATGTGGTAAGTAAAAATTTAGAATCCGAACAATATGAAATTAACTTTTAATAAGTATAATTGTGTAGGAATTAAAAACATGCTTTAGATTTATTATGTTCAAACGGTATAAGAAAATATATCCCTAAGGTTAATAAGAGACACACAGATAGAAAAATAGGCCACTATAATATAGCGGTCCGTGCATTGTTTTTGACAATTTACTGGTTCTCAGGTTGAAAAAGATTGAGAAACGCTGATTTAAAATAAAGTTTATTAGGTTATTTCTTTTATCGCGTTCAATGGTAACATGATTAATCACATCCATTATTTCTAAAAGGTGTTTTTTTTTTTTTTTTTTTTTTTTTTTTTTTTTTTTTTTTTTTTTTGTAGCGAGCAATCTTTCTCCCTTTATATTTAACGAAAATTATAAATGAGGTATCATTTTATGAAGATTAAGCTCTCCACTTTGGTAACGTCATTAATTATGAAATGAATTTTTCGAAATAAAATCTGTAAATGGGAAAATTACGAACAATCAAGGTCATAAGTATGTGTGTGGTCACAGTTAGGCTTCGGTGGAGTCGATAATTAGTGATTCAATGACGCACCAAATATCACAGAGATATTGATAAACTGTGTGTGTTTGCTAGAGCAAAGACATTTCGGGTATTTTTGTTTTTGTTCATAATTTCATATTGTGGAGGAATTATAAGTATCTAATTTTAGTTGACGAATAAAAAATTGTTACAAATGAGCCGTTTCTTCTTCATCGTACTACGTACCATCAACCTCGTTAGACATCACATACCATTCGCGAAATTTTCTCACTACCCAGCTAACGAGTTAAGCCATGAAAAGAAACGGTGCACTTGTAAGAAACAGCACCAATTCTATTCTGCCACCTTTTAATCTGGCAGAGGATAATGATTTGTGGGAATTCCACGATTTTTTAATTTTGTAAAATATCAACAATGCTTCAGATTAATGTGACCCAGAAGGCACGCGTGTTTACGAATTCATTGGTCTCTTCGTAATCATGTATAGCGATGCCGATTTTTTCTGCTTATGGCTTTACGCCTCATCGATGTCGCAGTCATTAGAGATGGTGAAAGATTGGTGAAAAGGATTCGGGAATTCAATCTCGCGTCCTCTCGTATGCGCTCACCCACCACGATCGGTCATTCATTCTCTTCAGCAGAGGCTACATTAATTTACTTCGAATCATTTAAGAACATTTTATACAATCAAGAGCGTATGGTTTGTCGATACAAGTTTTTTTTGCGTTGTAGCCTCGTCGACGTTGAGTTCGATGTCATTACAGGCACGAAAGGACTGGGGACAAGGAACGGGAAGGAATTCGGCCGTGGCCTCTAATTACATCAACCTCGACGTCGACGAGGTGTGAATGGACAGGGGACAAGGAAAGGGAAGGAATTCGGCCATGGCCTTTTGCACGAACCATTCCCGCATTCGCCTGGAGTGATTTGGGAAAACTGTGTAAAACCCAAATCGGGATGGCCGGGTGGGGATTCCAATGCACGTCCTCCCGGATGGGAGGCCATCTATGCAAGAGCCACTAAAGCCGTACAAGACTGATGTCAAGGAAGTGGAATGAAATTGTCGATGCGCTTAATTAACGTACCATCACTGCATTCACCTGTTATTTTTTCGGAATACATTAGGGAGCTTTGATCTGTAAGGCGGGATAGAGCGTCAGATGAACAGAAAACTAAGTTACGCAAACAGATGGCAACGCATACTTTTCTCCTGCAGATCAAATTCTCTGGATATCCCCAAAATGTGTAACATTGCTGCTAGTTCCAATATTTTAATTTTATTTGGTTAGAGTCTACTTAATTTATACATTTGTAAAGTCATCTTTAGCTTCCCTATTGAAGAATTTTTTTTCATAGAATAAATGGATTTTGAAGCAGAGACGCTTTTACTTTGGATTTAAAACTGACAGCTTGATAAAATTTTATTTCGTGTTCTAACAGCCCTCAAACCCAGCCCTTAAGTGAAATTTTATTTAAAGAATTATGCTTTTAGCAAGCTGATCCACCCCTTTAATGAAATGTTATTTAAAGAATTATGTATAGCAAGCTAGGAGAGGTTAATTGTTGGTCTGTGTATTTTCCATGTGATTAATTGTATGCGTATATTTGTCATGTAAATGAATATTATTATATAGAGAGAAACCGTGTAAATAATATGTAATATGTTCAGGGACAGTATTATGTATGAGACATTAATTAAATGTTTGTAATTGTAAGTGTTGAGGTGAGCCATGATTTTTGGAGAATAATTTTCAACTGTTTGGACTGGTTTATGTTGATAATTTTGTGTCTAAATACCTGTAAATATCTTTAATTATCATTTCAATGTGTTTTTTAATGATTGTGAATGATTTTGTAGTAATTCTGATTGTTTTAAAGTGACTTTGATTGTTGGCTGCATCGTTCGTGAAACATCGGTCGGCTTTCTCTGTATTACTCTGGATTTTTCTGTAACTTCTATATAAACGAGCGGCAGAGACGTATAATTAGTTGAAAGTTCGCTATCGTTAGCCAGTTTTCAGAATTTTTGTTTGTGAGTTTGTGCGTTAGTGTCTTTGGAAAAGTCAAGCATTATGTTATCCTAGAGCAACATTGAAAAATTAATATGAATTGAAAAAGCGATTCGTCACAGTTTTCATTTGATAGAACTTTTTACTTCAGTCGAGACAGTAGTAACCAGTAATCTTTGGGGAAAGGTAAAATCATCCTCCGACGAAAGACAGCAACTTGTGGAGGACGAGGAAATTAAATGAAACAATGGTAAATTGGCGACCAGACGAATTGGTTAGTTAACAGGTCTCAATAGCAAGAGTTAGGCATTAACCGATAATCCTATCAGTCAGGTAGGACATTGAATAAAAAAGCTCTAATGAAAATTATTCTTTCTGCACAGTTGCTTCAGGTATTGCAAAAAATAACATTTTCAAACACAAAAAATCATTTAGATTATTATTTCTAGTATTGTTATAACATTTGAATCCTCTAATTTCATTAGCATGTGTCTGTTGAAGCAATATTTGCGTAGTTTCATTGGTTGATTGTTGTTCATAGGGTGTAGTTCATCAGTTGAAATGTCGAGATTCAATTCATCTCATCGACCGCATCGACAGGAAGTCTGGCTTGTTAACACTCGAGTGCTAGGCGAGACTAACGCCATCCCCAAGTTCACGGCGTTACTGTTTGAGCAAGGCACCCATTCGTAGTGGTATCCCCCCTCTCCCACTACCAGAGTATTCCGTCTCCTTAGAGTTGTAATTGCTTCTGTCAGACTTAGTGACTTGTCTCAAACATGTGTTCCTGAGTGCACAAGACCGCACGATTATTGGAGTGCTGCTATAACAGAGACAATATAGCTGCTTTAATTAATTTGCTGGACTACTAAATAGAAATGTTAACACTAATTGCTTTCCATAATAAGCAAAGGTAAGATTTGGTTGCGATTATAAGGCCAACTTTCCTCCATGACTGTGATTTTCATACTTAAGTATGGTCATTAAATACTCTTATGCTGAAACAGAAAAGTCGTTAAGTCTGCCTCTCTTGAACCATTAAAACTTTGATTTTTTTTTCTTCTTCGAGATTTCATTGCTTGAAACTAGCTTGCCGCAGGTGAAAATCATATATCCTTACAGCATTCATGTAGATGTCTATTGTTAGACGATTAAATTTAAATCAAATATAACTCGGTTAAAAAAGAAACAAAACATTTGCTCACTGTAAGGTAGTATCAATCAGAGAATGAATGTCGGTTGCCATTCTTATTCAAACAATTAAATGATTAACGAAAAAGTATTGAATAATTATTTATATTAGACAACAGTCTTTAGCCTTTATCACAGTAGCAAACAATCAAGATCGAGTAGGGTGGTCTTCAAGCACAATTTCTTTTCATCTATGGGTCCGCAGGTGAATGTGGAATCCAATGCGAAAAGTGCACAATTTACAGGTAGGGACAGCCGAGATGCTACCATTTTTCCACAACAGTTGATTCTCATTCCTGCGCCGCTTGTTCTCATTCGCTGATCGGCGGCCATTTTCTTCAAATGACACAGTTCCATGATGAACAAGTGACCTCCATGATGAGCGGTCAAGGGCAGTGGTAATCGCAAGTATTTTTAATTAAATTTTCAATAGATATTTTCAACAAATTTCGTTCACTTGTCTTGTAAATAAATTATAATTCATTTCAAATAGGGACATGTAAATAACATAAAATGATTGGGTTGCCTATGGAAAATTGGCTGCAATTAGGGATTGCCAGCTGTTAAAGTAAGCGCACTTCACCGTCTGACTAATTCTCTCACGCGCATACATATCTTTAATAGCTGGCAACCCTAACTTACGGCTACTTTTACATTGGCAACCCAAACTTTTTATGTTATTTACATATCTCACTTTGAAATGAATTATAATTTATTTTTTAAAAAAATTGAAATTTTTTAAAAATTAATTAAAAATACTTGCAACCCGTCAGAATCGTATTCCGCTTATACATAAATATTGCATTTAAGTCAAATAACACATGGACGTAGAAATTATGCAGCCGGATATTGGTCTATGATTTCCCAGATAGTATGGTCCATCAGGTTCATCTTCATGCTAGCCGTGATAATATCATTAAATCGTTTCCTCTGATCACTAACACCACGTTTACCCACCGTTAGCTTCGAGTAGAAAACTTTTTTTTGGAATATAGTGATTACAATGATACAGTGGGTGAAAGTTGAATAAAGCCATAGAAAAAAACCATGAAGATCTGAACATTTTTAAACAATGATCAGTGGGTTATTGTCTTAAATCTTTTGAATATCGCTCAATAATTGCCCAGTGATGAGAGCACGGGCAAGAGAATGGTTTTGATATTAAAACAGACATTGAAATTTCTGTATTGCTTTTTATTCCAAACCTCGCTTCAAATAGGTATGAATAGTAGTGCATGGAAGGGAAATGATGACCATGACCACAAGCTGGCACTCGATTTCAGGCACAAGGGTGTATGAAGATTCTTCTTTTTAGGTAAGGGTGTCAGGGATTGGAATCAGTTACCAAGAGAAATGATGAATAATTTACCGAAAACTTTGAAAGAATTTAAAGATAAAATTTGTAGAGGGCAAATGTAGGTAGGAGCAGGAAAGGGGGAAGATGGGTGTGTAGGGAAATTGCCACCGGAGCCTGTGCTCCATTGCAATTAAATTAAATTAAATTAAATATTATTTAAACAACCTGAGGAATTAATATGAGAAATAGAACTTCACAATCCGGCAATTTGTTGGAGTATGCTAAAGTGCCATTATACTGGTCCCTTAAGATAAGAGGTGTATTAAAATCTAACCACGTAGTAGTGTATTATATAAGCGAATACAGGGATGATGCAGAATGCTTTCCACAGAAACCGCCACCAAACACACTGAACTATGCTTGAATTGCGCGCAGACAGATACAAACTCTTCTACAACCACCTTCGCATAAAGACTACAAACACATTTCGCTACATTTCACCGAGCGGGGCGGTGTAACAGATAGCGTTCTCGCCTCGCATTCAGGAGGACGGCGGTTCGAATCCCCGTCCGGGCATCCAGATTTGGGTTTTCCATGGTTTCCCCAAATCACTCCAGGCAAATGCCCGGATGGTTCCTTCAAAAGGCCATGGCCGAATTCCTTCCCATTCATTGCCCCCATCCTTGACCCCCATCCTTGACCCCCATCCTTTCCCGTCTCTAAAGACCTCGATGTTAAAAAGAGACGTAAAGCAGTTAAAAAAAAAAAAAACGCTACATTTCCAAATGGAAAGAGAACTGTCACATGTTGAAAGATGAAATTCAATGCTTGAAAACAAGAAGCAAAGGATTTTTTTGCGTAGGACTGTACACCTCGTCGATTTCGAAGTCATTAGAGAGGAGAAAGAATTGGGAGCAAAGAACGGGACGGAATTTAGCCATGAAATTTGAAGGAACCATCCCGATATTACCCTTGAGTGATTTCCGGAAACCATGGAAAAAGGAAATTTGGATAGCTGCACGGAGATTTGAACCCATGTCCTTCCGAATGCGAGTCCGGAGCATTACCACTCACCCACCACGCTGGGTCCAGAAGAAGATTGTAGTTATGGTAATAGTGACTCTCATGATGCCGATGAAGGCAATGGTTACTATAATGGTGGTGGTAGGACCTTGTAGCATGCAGAGCTTTAGCCAATGTCTTTCATATCAGTGAGGTTTACATCCGTTTCCGTTAAATATAAAGACATCCTGCACCTGTTCCCATACTGGCCGAATTATTTTGGAGTGTATCCCTTGGTCAGAGCCCCTTGTTGGAGACGGACTGATTCTTTTCCCCGAGAGTTACTGGCAAGGATAACACCCACCCGCTGCCCCTGTTGACGTTCCTCACGGAGTTCTAATTAAAGGTTGTGAATGTGCGTCTCGCCGCTGTTTTCATCCTGTAATTACAAGTGTGCGCCGACGCGGCCACCGCGAGCCACAAAGGAATGTTGCTGGTCCACCGCGTGCTACTGCCCACTGAGTTGTCCGCTCCTGGGGCTGGCTACAGTGGTTCAAAGAGAGCAGAAATATATACACAAACTGTGCGTATTGATTTCAGATAAAACAGACCAGCTCACAATGACGCTGAGGTTCTTGGAGAACCATCAGTAGTAACCTTTATATTGATACAAAGTTCTTCTGTTTTCTTATATCAATCTAAAAAAAAAAGGAATTGGCAGTCATAAGGGACTGCCAACAGTAGTGAAAACTTAAAACTATGAATATCATACGCGCAACACGCCATACTTACAGCCCTGTCCTAACCGCCTTAACCTACCCCGGTAGTACTACTAGGTACATGGGGTCTACACTTTTACTTGGAATCCAAAACACGGAAACGTTCTTGCGTACTTCACATTACACAGTAAGTTGTGCCAGAAGTGAACATCGGGTTAAGACTCTATGAAAATCCCCGCCCGGATAGGGATTCAAGCCGAGGAGCTTTCGTTCCCCAGTAGATACCTTAACCACTGATCCACCAGACCCCAACGGATATGCTGTTAACAGTTGAATGTTGGTGACGAGAACTCTTAAGATTTTACCTATTCAAAAATCACCCAATGCGTCTAAAGAAGTTTTAACTAAAAAAAAAAAAAAATTAACTTAGTCCACAACCCGGATGTTGCTCGAATTTTCTCAGAGATGAAAAGTACCAAGCTATTGCGTCAGAGGCAGGAAGGCCAATACCTTAGAGGAATACAGTTTAGTGTGGTATCAGAACTGCGGTACGTCCTTGCGTAGCTAATATAATCTAATACAACTCCTAAAAATACCTGCACAACACGGGATTTGAACCAGCGACCGGAGAGAGAAACTTTCGCAAGTTTCTTTTGCAGTATACGTGTGCTAAGTACTATCAAAATCTGATAAAAACTGAGGGTTTGTATGAACAACGTTCACAGAAATTAAATGAGGGGGAAAGGAAGAGAAGGTTTAGGTTTCTGTAAATAAAACGTAAACAGTGTTTTTCTGTTTGTTTTAAAAATACTGAAATGTCTCGGTTCTTTAAGACCTTAAACATGAGATGGAAAAATTCATTTGTTATAAATGTATTATTAATATATTTGGTTTTGCGTGAAAAGGTATAAATTTAAATTATACCCTCTAATTACAAAAAAAGGAAACTCGAGTGCGGAATTAATCAAATAAAAAATACATGTTTATTTAACATTACACAAACAAAATGAACTGAGCCAACAAAGAAAATGAACGGATGCAAACAGACACTAAACTCCTTAAGTTTGGGCGTATACAGGGTAAAAATGATCATATGAAATTGTCACTTATCGTTTCTGCAGGAAACATTGGCAATCTTGATGTTTCCTTCACGATGAAGGAATACTTTTAACACCATCCACCAACTGAGGTGGGTTCACTCGTGGAGGCACCTGAAGAAAACACCACGACAAAAATGTCGTAATCAAAACGCGGCCTCCACGCTTCTGGAGTCCGTACCCATACATACACACCTGCGTACTATCCAGGGTCTCACCCCCAAGTGCTCGCTACCGCTTTGACCACTCGCACTCCTCCAGCCCCTGCGTCAAACAAACAAAAGACACAGCCGAGCCGTCAACCTGTCGCCAGACTGGAATTCCACCCTCCGCCGTGTCACAAAACGGCTGGGCGAAATGTCTCACAAATACATTAAAGGCGACGAAAAATTAACGATGGCAGTGGCTGGACATCACAATACGTATGCAATGTCCCAATAAAATCGGATTAAAATTGTGCGTGTTAGTTTGAAGAACTTTGGTTTTTTTACATTCTTTTTTAGATATTAGATACAAGGGTAAACTATATTTCCATTGCTGTCCAAGCGCAATACGTTATACTTACAGCTACAGGTATACTGTTATCATTAGCATGTTGACAATACAAACTCATAAGATTTTACCCATCCACAAAGCGTCCAACGCACAGATCATATGTGTAATACATCGTAGCATGTCCGTGACGGGAAGCTGTTAACTCATAGATTTACCCCCATCCAAATATCACCTATCGCACCTATAGAAGTTTTCAACTAGGAATAAGTGGCATATATCCTTCAGATCCTACAATTTACGTGTCCCTTTGGTAATGTTTAATGAGTATTAAGGATAATTGATATCCGAGAGAGTTATATATGTGAAGTAAATGATACTGTTAAATTCTATTCTGTCTGGATCACGGACATGAACGTCGCGTAGAAGGTTTTAGTGAATATCTAAAATTCTTGTAATACCTCGGTTCTCCACCTGCACATTCCTCACAGATATTATTCTGACAGCCGATAGTTTGGATCTGACATAATAATTCACTCGAAGACAACTATAATCTGGGCCATGTACATTAGAAAACTAAATAAAATAGAATCCAACAATATACAAAATTAATTTAAGGATTAATAATTTCTTAATATGCCAACATACAAAACTGAATGAAAGTTATTCGACCAATTTCAGGTTTATTAACTGATTATGAACTTAAATGCCTGTACTTTACACTTGCTTCTGAATAATATTTCATCACAGTCACAATGAAACAGTTTTCAAGTAATACATCGTGTTTCATTTTGAGAGAAAACCCTATTTTCACCATTCTCTCCAGGAGCATTGTACATAGAATAAACCGTATCAGTGTGTTAGAAAAAATGAAATATTATCACGCAACTGAACAAAGACTGTTGACTACGAGCAACAGCTTCGAACTACTGCTGCATATCTTCTGGTAGAGCAAAAAACCGTAAGTTCCGACTAAGAGCGAGTTCTTGTGTCCATGGAAAGGACTGGTGGTTGCTGAAAGGGTCACCTTGCAACATACGATCCACTTAAAACTGCTAAACCATTTTTACCTGCAATAGGTATTTGAAGGGAAACATTGTTCTGAAAATGGATTATGTTTCTCGTTGAGTTGGCACCGAATTCCTGCTCCCCCAGCGGTGAGGAAACGTTATTTGAAATAACCAGTCCACCCTTTCACCGTTCTTAACTAAGTATTTTAAGTATTAAGATATACTATGTATTATTATCATAGCTTTGATCTTGTAATATCAGTTAGATTTAATTTCTTAACATGAAAATTATTGTTTGTTAGTTTAACATGCTCACGTAATTTTGAAATTTTATATCCTTACTAGGAATAAGAGAAGGTGGTTTTGTTGTATGTGCTTGAAGGTCTCAACTATGAGCGGTGATTAATGGCTATACCCGGTCCAAGGTCATGTTCCCCTGGTCAGTACCTAATCGCACCATCCACTCTCGTCGTATCTGTTCAAGTTGACCTCTCTATCCAGGTCTTCCACGATTTCCCGAAATTATTCAAAGTTATTAACGTGGACCTTAGTCTATTATGTCATCGTTCCTTGTCGTTCCGGATCTAATGCCAATGCTGCAGGGAAGACGTACACCCCTAATTCTACAGCTTTAAGATTCACTTCTTATATGTTCTTCAGAAAATCGACCTCGTAGTTTTATCTTATGATCATACACAGAAGAGCCAAAGATTCTTGTACACCTGCCTAATATCGTGAACGGTCCTCGTGAGCACGCAAAAGTGCCGCAACACGACGTGGCATGGACTCGACTAATGTATGAAGTAGTGCTGGAGGGAATTGACGCCATGCATCCTGCAGGGCTGTCCATAATAGGTAATAGTACGAGGGCATGGAGATCTCTTCTGAACGCCACGTTGCAAGGCATCCCAGATACGCTCAATAATGTTCATGTTTGGGCAGTTTGGTGACCAGCAGAGGTGTTAAACTCAGAAGAGTGTTCCTGGAGCATCTCTGTAACAATTCTGAACTTGTAGGGTGTGCATTGTCCTTTTAGAATTCACCAAGTCCGTTGAAATGCACAATGGACATGAATGGATGCAGGTGATCAGCCAGAATGCGCACGTACGTGTCACCAGCCAAAGTCGTATCTAGACGTATCAGGGGTCCCATGTCACTCCAATTTCACATTCCCAACATCATTACAGAGCCTTCACCAGCTTGAACAGTCCCCTGCTGACATGCAGGTCCATGAATTCATTAGGTTGTCTCCATACCCGTACACGTCCATCCGCTCGATACAATTGGAAACGATACTCGTCAGACCAGGCAACATGTTTCCAATCATCAACAGTCCAATGTCAGTGTTGTTGGGCCCAGGCAAGGCGTAAATCTTTATGTCGTGCACTCAGCAAGGATACACGAGTGGGCCTTTGGCTTCGAAATCCCATACCGATGATTTTTCGTTGAATGGTTCGCAAGCTGACACTTGTTGATGGCCCAGCATTGAAATCCGCAGCAATTTGCGGATGGGTTGCACAGGATCTTTTTGCGGCGTCAGCGATGTCAGAGATTTGATGTTTTACCGGATTCCCGATATTCACGGTGCACTCGTGAAATGGTGGTACGGAAAAATCCCCACCTCATCGCTACCTCGGGGATGCTTTGTACCGTCTGTCATAAGCCGACTTTACCACCACGTTCAAACTCACTTAAATCGTGATAACCTGCCATTGTAGCAGCAGTAACCGACCTAAAGCCTGCGCCGTATTCTGAGTGTTTACATATCTCTGTGTTTGCATACGCATAACTATACGAATTTCTTTTGCTCTTCAGTCTATAATGACAACGTTACGAATCTCATATTACTATCGCAATGGCTTAACTGTTAAATTGACAGGAGAGACTTGGCGAACTCATTTCGAATCTTCCTCCAGATCATATCATTTTCCATTCTGTGTCGTTCCGTTAAACCAGTCATTAGAATATTAGTAGTCTGTTGGGGGCTGGAATTTTCCTTTCCTGTCTTAAAAATTAACCGCAATATTATTTGAAAGAAATAGACAGAGACTATATACTTTTAAACTTAGGTTGCTCACGATTTTCGTACTTTCATATTGAAAAACTTCCATTGTCGTGTGAATCGTTGGTATTAGTCGGTAACTGAATTAAGAATTGTCGGGCATAGGAAATTATATCATGAAAACTGTTGATATATGTTGAAAATATCTTTTAACTGGACTTTGTTAATTGACTGACAAATTCTCGGATGGTGCTTAGTGTCCAAGCATAATAGTCCAGTCAAATAAGGATTGAACCTAGGAATGAAAGATAATAAGCTGTAAATTTGTATAAAACTATGTTTTGACATTTTATAAGTTGGCTCAAAAGTCTCATAGAATCTCGAGTACGCTAGTTAATAAATTCAAGATCAATGGTAACAAAAACCATTAAAAAAAATCTCGTTTTTTACTCTAAATGTTATTTTTAGTTATTAAATAAGTTATAGAGCATAAAATTCTCTACAACTTCTTCTATGGACAATACTTCATAAATTTAACCCTTTTCGAGATAAAGCGTGGAGAGTGGGGAGCACTTAGCCACATGGACTATAACGCTACTGTACGATACGTTAACTGTAGAATCCGGTACACAGTACGACTTATAAAGTTAATTATTTATTAATAATTTTGTAATTATTAATAAACTGTAATTATTTACTAATTAATAAATTGTATTTATGGATATTATAGTGTTTATAAATCATACATTCGTTTAATATTAATAATAAGATATTTAAATGAAACAGCTTAAATGCACTTTAATTATAATTTTATTTCCCAACAGCTTAACGTAAATCTATTACAATTAAAATTTTAACTTAGAGAGATGTTTTGTTGTTGTTACTGTTTTTTTGAAGTATGCAGCTCAATATACTTCATCTACGTCGTCGTAATCCTCTTCTTGTCACTTAACTTGAACTTTTAATTCATCGTCATCGCCGTCGTTTTGTTCCAAATCTTCAAGGATTTCAGGTACATATTTACTTACTTCATCTAGACCATTTGGTTTTAATGAAGCATTTAGGCATGCCTGTCCATTACACTGACCACAAACTGAGGAGCTTTGCAGCCCTATTTTTATGCACCCGCAAATAGAACCACCGCCTTCAATTCAATTAAAAAATATCGTATTGAGCAGTTCTTGTGGTGCTGGTGGTAGTAATGTTGTTGTTGGTTCCAGGACTTCATTTTGCAACATCCACCACCATTCTTCACGTTCTAAATCATACCCTAACCAAGTTGGAATGGTAGACGCAACTGATGTGTGGTCGAGCTGCAGCACTTATTGGTGGAAGAGTTGATAACTGGACTGGTTTGTTGAATCTAGCTGATTGCAAAATTGTGTATATCGAAAATCGTCTATGCTGTATTCTGATTTTGGAGCATTATACATTTCTAAAAAGACAAAGTTCTCAGTTTTCAAATGATGTTTCTAGAGGACAGTTGTCTTGCTGAAAAACTTGAGGGAAACGAGATATTTTTTAAAAAAGCCTATTTTTGTGACCTTTGGCGTTGAATATCTTGACTAGCGTACACGAAAGTCTGTGAGACTTTTCAGCGAACTTATAAAATGTCGAAACAAAGGTTTATGCAAATTTACAGCTTTTTATTTTCCATTCCGAGGTTTGCCCCTTTTTTCACCTTATTTGACTGTATTATAAGAATACATACATTTTCATAACATTAGTTACGATGAATAAAGGAAGTCCGCAGTAAATGAACCGTTTATTTATTTATTTAAATCTCACTCGAAGACAGATCTCGTAAACGCTATTAAAAAACATTTCTGTCATCAGAAAGGTGAAGCAAGCCAAACATACTGTAATATTTCCTAAAAAAATGATGCAGAAAGATAATGGTGGACTTCGTAATGGATTTTTATTACATCATCTCTTGCTGCTATTAAGCACTTAATTTCTGTTGAGGTATTCAGAATTTTTATTAAAATTTTAACTTGCCAGGTATTTGTGCGGACTTTGAAATATTTCTGAAGGAAATTGCGCATTAGTTGGAGCAGTACAGAATTTAAAAATATGCAGCTCCCCTTCTTTGAAGAAAATTATCGTAACGTTTGAAAAATACCAACACATTAATAAAACAACAGGAATGCATTAGTATCTAAAACACAATTAATATGCTAACGATGATTTGACAAAACGTTACGGCGAAGGAAAAAACTTGTAGTCTCGAATTCTGGTCAACCACCTGTTAGACATCCATTCTGATTGCTACATCAGTTTAAATTGTATAATTCTTGAAATTTTATTATTAATAATCACTCTAGCTTTGAATTCGCATGCTTTGGAGATACATCTTGCTGCCATACGATTTCCTCGATGCATCAAAAACTTTATGAAAAAATATGTTAAATTAAAGTAAGGAAGTTTCTTTGTTACACTGGTGACAGATATCAAATACCCTCTTCTTTTGAATGATAAGCAATGAAAATGTAAAGGGTTTTGTACACCAGAATTTGTTTTGCTACGCTACGATTGCAGAAAGTACTTCAAGTGAACGCTAGATATTTCTGATACGATAGTGTAAAAGCATGGAATAGCC
Source organism: Vandiemenella viatica (assembly GCA_031002005.1). Lineage (NCBI taxonomy): Eukaryota > Metazoa > Arthropoda > Insecta > Orthoptera > Morabidae > Vandiemenella > Vandiemenella viatica. The sequence continues at coordinate 103,636,795 of JARYHS010013631.1, forward strand.
TGTAGGCATATTTATGACCCGTCACTTTTCTGACCATACTCTGACGAAAATATTTGGCTTGAAAACAAACCGCATGTGACAAATAAAACTTTTTTTGTCATAACAATAAAATACGTAAGAAGTGTTAAATGAATAACTCGGTCCATTATAGTTGGTGATGATTAGGTGGCCAGTACGGAAGTTTCGCGAATATTATACTATGAATAGCGAGGTTGGTGGTTTGTTGTAATATGAAACAACAACTGACTCATTTGTGGTAGTTGTTAATTTGTCAACTGAAACAGGCACGTAGGAAAATATTTTCAACATCCTACGAAACAATTAGAAAAGATGAAATGTTTCTATAACAGAAACAGAAATATCCGTAAAGCCCCTTACTGTAGAATAAATACACAAGTTATCAATGATATGTTGTATTGCTATCAGCGCGAGAGAAGCCTAGTAGCTGTACTCTGAACTGTCTCAAACCCGTGACCTTTGCTGTTTATAGTTTTGACATGTGCGGGTTGAATTTACAAAAATTCCTATCTTAATTAATATTGTTACGAAAGCGGAGAACTTAATCTTTAAACTGATACCTCATTTACAGATTTGGTATGAAGTGAGAAAGATGGTTTATCACAAAGAACACCTTGTAACATAACAAGCGTCTGCGCCATGTAATATCTATAGCAGACGCCATCTGTTAATAATATATCATCTTTGAGTAGGGAGGAGTCTGTCTATGACCTCCGGCAGAGAAGGTCGCACGGAGTAACATTTTCGGTCGAACAGTTGAAAGTGTGGCGGACTTGCAAAAGTGTATTATGTAGACGTGTAACGAGTGGAACTTATGATTTGAAATAGAATGTTTTTTTTCAGTGACTGCATGGTGTTGAAAGAACGTTAATGAGTGCGGAGGATTTTGTTGGTATTAGAAACTCTTTTATCCCACGAACTTCTGATCTTCGGAGAAGTTCGATTCCTTATCTTAGTTATTAATTTGGTGGTGGTATTTTCCGTCGGGTTGTGGTAGCAGAATTTAATGACTATAATAAAGTTTTGTGTGTAGAAGTTACTCATAAACTGTGGAACTATTTTTATTTAATTAACCCGGCGATAGAATAATACCGCGACCTGGCGACCGCGGCAAAAGAACCTTTTATTTAATTAATAAGCATGTATGTGTTCTATAAGTGACTGAGTAATTTAAAAACAGTATTCGACAGCTAGCCGTCAAACAGCTAGTGAGCTTGCAACCTTTTAGAAATAATACATACGATACTAGCTCTTCCCGCAATTTCGAACGCATGAACTTTCATTTTAATTGCTAGAATCGGAAATACTGTAGAAAGCTGTAGGTTATGTGTGGAGCATAACACTTAATGGTAGCGAAAAGTGGAGTTTAGGAATACAGAAAAGAAGGAAAATTGAAGCTTTTGAAATGTGGTACTTCAGAAGAATGCTGAAAACTAAGTAGACAGACAAAGTAAGAAATGAACGAGTTTTGGAAATGATGGGTGAGGAAAGACGTTTGTGGAAGAAGCTTACAGAAAGAAGAGACAGGCTGGTAGGTCATATTTTGAGACATGCTAGATTGGATAATTTGCTGGTGGAGGGAACAGTCGAAGGTAAGAATTGTAGAGGAAGACAGAGATGAGAATATATGAAGAAGATAATTGAGGACAAGCGTTGTAAGGGATATGTAGAGATGAAGAGGTTAGCACAAGATAGGAAGGGATGGAGGATTGCATCAAGCCAGTCGAAACACTGACGATGACAGCAAAAAAGGTAAGGTTTGTACCAAACAATACCGAGTTGGCATAATATTACGGGAAATTTGACCATACCATTTTACCGTCGAAGTTGTCTTATGAAGAGAATCAATTTCCAACATGTTTAAAAAAAAAAAAAAAAAACAAGGAGCTTCAATTTTCAGATTCTTGGGTTCTAATAACTGCAGCTGTTCTTTCTATGCTAGAGATGCACATTACGTCTGGTTTACGCCTGCGAGGCATGTCCAAAAGGTAAACAAGATAAACTGATAACAGAAACTTTTAAGTAGACGCAAAGTAATAATACTGTGCAGCGCAAATAGACATCTATACTAAATAATAACTTCTGTCTGGAAACAAAAAATTAGTAACAGATCATACACTAACTGAATTCAAGAGAAGCACAGCCTGAATGACCGATGTAAAATTAGACTTACACACGCATCCGTCTGTCTGTCACCATTCAATGAAGTAGAAAAATTTCATGACTAAAACTGTTATTAATACCGAAAGATGTATACTGTGTGTTTCTTAAGATACAATTTATTACCTTGTCAAATTCCATCAATATCGGTATAGCCACTTAGTTCTCAAAAAGTAAAGGAGGGAGACACACTTTCTTTCATATTTATAATAGGCCTATATTAGTATAGATTACACACAAATTGACTGCGAGAGAAACAAAGCCCAAGGGACCAATTTAGCGTAAAAAAGTAAACAGGCAAGGATTTTTTTCGGCCGCCTACGAATTGCGACGCATTCCGCCCCTGAATTTGTGGGACCTATTATTTAACATGGAATCTAAACAACGGAACGTCCATGCGTGGCTCATACGATAAAAACAATTCTTAAAAATTCATGCTCCTACCAGGATTTGAACCACAGACTGCGCTCCCACCTTAGAAAGCAAGTACCTTAACCAATTGGCTACCAAGCCGCAATACTATACAGCAATGTTATGCGTCTGTCTATCACCACGCAGATAGTTTTTCAAAATTCCATGACAACACATATGATTTATACAGTAAAAGGTATCCTACGTCCTTCCTAGTGGCAAATAGTATCTCCTAATCAAATTTCATCAAGATCGGATTAACCGTTTAGCCAAACAAACGTAACAAACAGACAGATAGAGTTACTTTCGCAATTATAATTTTAGTATTATATACGATATGACTGTAGCTTCTGTCTTTGCCATGCATAGTGCTCTCCTGGCTGGAGTTCATGATATTGCTGAGCAAATACTATCAGTTTGAGTTTATATATTTGTATGTACAATATAGGTGGTACATATTTAATTGACCTTCACCCTAATGCTGTTCTCTCTGTTTTGCAGGTAAGCCGCTCAGCAGGGGAGTAGGCTTAGCTGAGCCGCCGCGCCGTGTAAGTACAGCAGAGACCACAGTGCACACGACTGTCGAGTCGCACTTTGGCCGTGACAATAAACGCGGTAGTTAATGAGACGCAGTTTAAACTGGACGCCCGATGAAGCGCGAGGAACGCCAGCGCAGTGTTAAAACGCCGCGTGTACTGCCTTCTGGATGAATAAACACGCACTGGGGTCAATGAACTGCATGTGCTGCCCAGCGAGCCGGCATCCACGATCTACTTGTGGGTCTGACTAATCGGCCTAGTGATCAGAATCATCACCTGCGGCTACAATATCAACAAAGTAATATCTGATCATTAAAATACTGTAGTACGTATCGTTCCACTTTATCTTCCAGCAACAATTTCATTTTAAGAGGAATAATTTACACAACGTAATGATTTAAAACTATTTTACTAGCTTTAACACTGGTCAATATAGCTTAAAATGAAGTAAAATAGAGTGGCTTAAGTGAAAGTACCACGATAGGCATTATATTCAAATGTACATACTACTTCATATACCAGGGTCGCCTTTTAAGTTTCTATAAAACAATGAAAAAAAAGTACAAATCGTTTTATTTTATTTTTCAACATACTGGATTTTAAGATGTATACATTTTTGCATGCGTTCTAGCCAATTCTTGAAACATTTTTCCTACTTTGATTTTGGTAAGTCAAAAAGATCGTTTTCGAAGGAATCAACAGCTTCTAGAGGTGCTGTCAACAGATCTTTTTTTAACGTTCGGGGACAAAACAAGTTGTTGGGAGATAAATCATGCGAATATGAGGCATTAATTCCATATTTTTCTCCGTCAAATAATCAATTGTTTGAGTGTCGTATGAGAGCTGCCATGGTTATGTTGAAGAAAGATGCGACGTTTTCGGTTTTTTCCACATTGTGTCGATAATATCTGGCAAACAAATTGTTGTGTACCATTAAGAACTAACCTGTCTTCGATCGTCTGAAGCAATGGTAACAAAATGTTCCATATAACCAAAGAAACAGGCGACAATATTCTTGGAAGTGCTTCATGAACAAACCATTTTTGTTTTTGTTTTATGAATTCGGTTCATCTTGGAACATCCAAACAGTTGATTATTGTTTATTTTGGGCTCATACGGATAAATCCAAGTTTCGTTTCCTGTTACGATGTTTTAAACGGATTTTCCATTTCCTCGGTCGAATATTTGAGAATATCCTTACACCAATTGGCACGAGCCTGTTTTTGAGCTTCAATCAATTTATGCGGAATCCATCGGGAACAGATTTTTATCACAGCTTAATGTTCGTGCAAAACCAAACGTACTCAGTTTTCAACATATCTAAGGATGCCTCTATTCAACAATAAGTCGTATGCCAGACCTCTTCAACCATGTTGCGCACAGCATTTTTTCTGAGTTAGGCCTTTACTAAAATCCTAAAAAATCTTCCAGTGAGAAGCTTCGAGCGAAATTTCCATTTTTCAGATTTAATTAAAATGAAAGCAAAAAAAAAAGTACAAATCTTTTATTTTATTTTTCAACATATTGGCTTTTAAGATTTATACATTTTTGCATGCGTTCTAGCCAATTCTTGAAACATTTTTCCTACTGTGATTTTGGTAAGTCAAAAAGATCGTTTTCGAAGGAATCAACAGCAACACTATGTAGAATTAAATTCTAATATATAGCTCATTAGGCTTAAAGAGGCTACATCCTGAAAAAAGGATCGATATAGCTGCAATAATAAATAAATAATAAAATAATTAAAAGAATTACCCATCAAATTTCTGAGCTATCACTGTTTGAACAATGATGAAAGGCAAATTTTACAAAAATATAAATGTCCTACTTCAATAGTACCATCTAATGTTCGTTTGTAAAAACAAAAAAGTGACACTCGTAGAAGGAAGATTGAAGCTTATGAAATTAATTAAACACTGATAATAAGAACTGGACGTGTTTTGAAAAGAAGTTTGTGTATTAGTTTCACAATATTAAGAGACAGAATGGTGGGCAAGTATTAATACATGAGGGTTTGGTTAACTGGCTTGTGCACGAACAGTTGAAGGAAAGAAATGAAGAGGAAGACCTAGATGATATTATTATTGTTATTATAGCAAACACGCGACCTCTAGAAGGTTGGTGTTCCGCAGAATGCCTCTTCGTCTATGGATCCGAAGATGACTGTGATGAAGAACAACACTTTACCGCAATGATGACAGGCATTAACCGCGAGGGACAGCCGTTCTTTTTCTTTCCAACACTGCCTTTTCTCATTTACTGATCGTCGGCGATTATCTACAAATAACATCTTTCCGTGATGAACAAGTGACCTCCTGGATGAGCGGCCAAGGGCAGAGGTCTTCCACTTGTTACGGTCACTGTGACACATCTACATGCTAGAGCTGAAAACGTCCTTAAACCATTTCCTCTGACCAACAACACCGCGTTTACCTACAGTTAGCTCTGAGTAGAACACTTGGTTCGAATGCCCAATACTCGCATTTCTATACACGTGGCTGTCGCTTTGCAATCATGGATTCTATTCGAGAGGACTGGGCTTCTTCAAGGACACTGATATTGTTGCGTCTATCCTGCTATGTTATTTTAAGGATTCTTCTCAGGCACCTTTGATGGTATTGTTCTAGAGTCTTAAGATGTCGTCTGTAGCATGTCCAGCATTCAGATCCGTAAAGTAAGTAAGGAATAATAACAGAATTGTACACAAGGACCTTAGTTTGAGTATTGATGTCCTGATTGTCAAAGACTCTTTATTATTTATTTTTATTTAAAGGTTTATTTAGTCTGGCAAGATTAGGGCTGTCAAGCCCTCTCTTACATCATACCAAGTGTTTACAATAAATAATATACACCTTACACAAACTAACAGTATACAACACTAATGTAACATTTGGCCTAAATCAAATTCAAGAGTAATACTAACAAAAAAACTTAATAATATTTATGAATAAAATACTGACTTAGAACTTAATAGTATTCGTGTTTAACTAGTTAATAATTTAATGGTATAAACTAATGCAAGTGGAAGTTAAAGAAGTAAATGGTACAAACTTAATACTAGTAGGATGAAGAGACAAGACACAAACTAATAATAGGGAAGGCAGAATAAAGAGGTGGACACTGTATACATCAATATTATTCAAATCTAAAAATTAGGTTATGTATGGAAGGAGATATCTTTTAGCTAGTGCTCCAATAAATAATGCTTTCTCAAAAGAGTTTTAAATGGGCCGATTCTTTGGGTAGTTCTAATTTTTAGGGGAAGATCATTCCACAGTCTAGCCGCTGAAATGAAGAAGGAATTGGCTAGGATTTCCGAGCTGTGGGAGTGGATGTTTAGTATGTTTGAGTTCAGGGATCTGGTGTTAATATTATGGGAAAGTCCTAGGTATGACATATTGGAACAAATGTATGCGGGAGTTTTCAGATGTATGAGGCGGTGAAGGAGACATAGAGTGTGGAATCGTCGTCGATCCCAAACGCGCAACCACTGCAAGCAGTCGTATGAAGGCGATACGTGGTCGTACAGTCGTAGGTCACAGATGAACCTTACACAGGAGTTCATAACAAGTTCAAGTTTCCTTATGTCTGCGAACTCAAATTTTGCTGAACAACGTCACAGTAATCGAGATGTGGTAGCACCAAAGTCTGCACCAATTGCTTTTTCAAATGAATGGGGAAGAATTTTTTACATTTATACAGAGCACGAAGAGAAGAGAAGGCTTTGCGACATACTGAAACAGTGTTTTCAGACCAGTTTAAATTACTATCTACTAGGACTCCAAGATCCTTTACAGATTCGCTATAGTTTAACTCTGTTCCCTGAAGTTTTATTTTTGGGAGGTTTGATGTGAAGTTGCTGCCTATCAGTTTTGGACTAGCAATAACAACAGCCTGAGTTTTAGAGGGATTTATTTTCAATCCAAGTCTCTTTGCCCTATCACAAAGATTCTTAAGGTCTGAATTTATTTTCTGTATTATCGTGAGTATGTCACTCTTGATGTTAGCCTGGCAAAGGATGCTCCAGCACGGTTGATTCTGTACTGAATTTCTGCATCAATATCTGCGGTGGATGAGAGGGTGGTGCCAAGATAGTGGAAGCTGTTTAAGACTTGTAGGCTTGCCCCGTCGATGGTGATATTGCTCTTTCTTCGCCCTTCCCCAGCAGTTGGATGGTGAGATGCAGATAATTGAGGATGAAGGTTGTAATGGGTACGTAGAGATAAAGAGGTTAACTAAGGTAGGAAAAAATGGGATATTGCATCAAACCTTTCCCGAGGCGGATGACAGAAGAGAAATTAGGAAATCTATCACTATCGTCACTGTTTATAATTCAGTCCCTTTATCGAATTTAACTGACATGGTGAAGTACCAGTATGAAATATAACCTTCTAGAGCATCACCAGCATCTTACTATAGTGTCTATTGTAGTTTAATCTACTCGCAGACCAAGTGATTTGTTGGCGAATGTCTGATACATTCGGGCGAAACCAGAAAACGTACGTAGTTGGGATTTTGCTGTGAATTTTTCACTGAAGGGGATATTACTACGACCCTAAAGAATTCATCAAAAATTACCTGCTGGGATTCACTTAATGCAGCAAATCAACGCTATTCATTTCAGTAACAGCAGACGATCTTGTAGCAGTTCTGACGTAGTATGCAAGCAGCCTGTTAGCAGATAATATTCAACTAACAACTATTAGATAGGCCTGATCGTTTAAGTATGTTGAGATCAATTGAGAGCTGGGAAAATGTTTAATATTATGTATCTATCAGCAGTTTAAAATAAGCTGCTTTTTCTACTTTTTTAGTCTAACAAATGTAGTATACAGTTGTGACTAGACAGTGCAGTACGATCTAAAATTTCATTGATATGGAGCAAAATTCCACTGCTTATATAGCATTACAATCAGCAGAATGCTAATTAAACTGATCTCATACAACCTTTAATGACCTTTAAATAATATAAAAAGAAAAAGATTGTATTGGAAACAAATTACCATGTCTATTGTGGCGTAAGCTCAGACGTGTTTTTTGTGCAATCGCAACGGTATGTGGCTATGTGAGTCTGTTGTCAGGGGCCCTCAATGAAGAACCGCATGTCCCCTGGTCTGGACGTGATATCTTAAGAACTTGCACTTAAACTGACCCTCATATCTGGCAGAGCTTTGTTTTATCTTTGTGAAGCCTGCTGTGGAGCCTGAATAAATTAGTGATGTGTCAATCTACAACACGAATTATAACAAACAAACAAAAAGAGACGACAAAAAATTAGGCTGCAGAGAAAGAAGTTCTACATCAAAATGATTGAGTTTTAGGGAAGATCTTGTGGAAGACTTCTGAAAAAAAAATCAAGGAGAGAATCACCGTGCGTAGATGAAGTTGATTCTGAAATCAATAAGCCAAGCCAAAGACGGCATTAACTTTCCACTTAGCGACGCAGGATGTCCAAGAAAAAGTTGGAGTGCTTAATTCGGACAGTTCATGTAGCATTAGTGGATAATGATGAAAACCGCCAGAAACAATATTTAATTGAACAATCATTTCAACTAGCAACCAATTAGAAACAGTGAGTAGCGAGAATAAAAATTACTTTTTGGTTTTATGGTCTTCTTGTGGCTGTCATGAATAATTGTTTCAGAAAACTGCCGCCGAACAAAGTGGTTTCAGTGTTCTAGCAGTCTTCGTTACTACATAACTAGTTTCTAAGCCCGTCAAAAATGACGTGGTAAACGCAGAATTCTGAGGATCCAATTATTCGAGCTTATTACAACATTGACGGAAAATGTAGCGAAACATCTTCATCAAATACAAATAATTTCTAAAACAGTCTATAATTTCTGTAACTTCATTTCCTGGCAATTTGCTTAAACAAATAAAACTATTATTAAATAATGTTCACGATATTAAAAATGATTTAATGTGGTACAAGTTCCTTGTTTAAAGTGACAGCGATATCTCTGCACATAGAGTACAAGAAATAATCTACATCAACTGAATGTAAATAAAGAAAAATCAACCAATAATTAATATTTCGATTTAATGTACTTTTCTTTCAGTGTTCTGTCAATTAATTTCTTCGCAGTTGCTTAGCTAAATGCAGTTGCCATTAAATAACGCTAATAACCTTTTTTTTGCAAACACATCTCTGGTCGTTGTTAGTTCTGCCGGAAGCGTGTTGTCAGCGCTATGGACACGATGGCACAGCGACCAGGCTAAGCCGTTTATTAGTGGGTTATGTTGATATACAGCAGCCTTTGCCATGGTCTACCTCACACCAGCCGCCTTAACGCCGAGGAAACGACCTTTGAGGGTCTGACACTGTGCTACGGTTTGGGCGCGCGCGCCCTGTGTTGAAGGTCACATTGCCTGTACGTGCAGCACGGATCATAGTAATTGGAACAGCCAGAACTGACATTTCACGTCGCGGAGGCAGGCTTCATTATGCTTCCGAGCACCGCGTCGGTACCAATTATTTTTCATGGCGTGGGGCCTGAGTTTTATTCCAGTCGCAGGAAATTAGAACTTGTCGGAGCGGAAGCTCTCGGCAGGAAATCGCGGCACGGGCAACAGCAACCCGCAGCGCAAAGTTAGTGCAACGGAACAGGTCCCACCACGCATGCAATTAGAATGGCTTCCACTGAAAACATTAAAAAAAAATACATCTATAAATAAAGCAGTAGCTAGAAATTTTCCATCATATTAAGGGTCTCATGTTCATTGTTTACCCTATAATTGTTTCTTTATGAGATTATAATTTGTTGCTACCGTGCATAGAGACATACACCAGTCCAGCAAAAAAAAAAAAAAAAAAAAAAAAAAAGGAAATTTACCTACCTTTGACACAACTAATTCTGCCTTTGACCACTTTAAAGTATAATTATTTCATTTTAATTTTTTCAGCGAGTAATGAGAACTGATTACATTGTTTTGTACGTGGCTGTGAAAAAGACTTTTTTGTACATATTCTTTTTCCTGTTCTTTTACTGTTGTTTTACAATGGTGTGGTATTTAGTGCTAAAAATAATACGAGAAAAATTTCAGCCACGGTCTTCCAAAAGAACTATCCGTTTATTAGTTCTGTGTGATTTCGTAAAACATTGAAAAACCGGTATCTGGATAATCGACCCAGGATGTGAAACCGGTTTCTTCGGAATGCTACACCACAACATTACCGCACATCCAAGAACTATCATAATTAACATGGAAGTTATTTATTCTTCTATAAAGAACCTCCTTTATATATTTTGCATATGCGAGTTTAAAGTTCGATAATCATCTGTTCTGGTTATTGATGTTATTGACTAAAACTAATTAAACTGTTTGTAACCTACCTAACCAGGCTTCAATTAATGATACAAATAACCAAACCCTCTCCGAAAAAACACGACTATTCTATGCTTACTTTTATGTTTTACTATTATGCGGTTTCATTCGGTGACCTTGTCTTCCAATATTTATTATAATATTATTTTCACTTTAATCTTAGTCGTTTCCAGCCAGGACTAGAACATTTTATGCAATCTTTTAACTTATATGACCTACGATGATAGCTGTATGGTTAAAGTTTTGTGTGTTTATATTATCTGAATGAAACTTTTCATACTTAAGCAACTAAATATTGCGGGCAACTTCCTTAACTGCAATATAATCAATTTTTAGGAATAACTGATGCCACGCAATGCAATTTAATTTGTTTATTTCTTATTTATTCTTCCTAACGCGTTTTATTTTATATTCTGTAGCATCTTCAGCGGTTATATCAGCTGAGTGAATTTTCATGTAATATTTTGTTTCATGCTACAATTTGCACAGCGAAATTATGATATAAATATAATTTCAGTGCTTCATATATCCTTGTATTTGTATATAATAATAATGTAAAATACAAGAAAATATGAAGCAATGAAAATTTAAGCAAGCCTTGTAAGTTGTGGCATAAAACAACATAATTTTATGGAAACACAGTCAATGGATATGTAATCGTAAGTTTTCCCGGCAAATCTGTCAATAGGCATAACCGCCGAAGATTCTTCAGAGTATTAAGTGAAACGCATTCGTAAAAATAAATAAGTAATAAACGAGTTCAGCTGCATTAGCGTGACATTAAAATTCATAAAAATTGACTTTCATTCTTTATCACAAACTAATAACAAGTTTCACTAATGCCTGCCTTCGTCCACCACCGTAATAAACTTTCAATAATTCAATTGTCTTTCCCGCTTTCGGTCATATTAATTGGTTTAAGATTTAAGCAGCTTCATCCAGACTGGCACCGTATTCTCACGACAACCTACGTTTTCTTTTATCATCCCTATTCTTGACTTTATAATGATTCCTTTTCCTCCACTCTAAATCAACTAGTTACTCCTTGCCTTTAGAGATATAAAATAGGATTAGTATTGTACATTCAAAATTCGTAATACACTATCTCATATTTATAATTATTAACATATGAGCGCAACAAATGATCGCTGCATATGTATTAAGACAATATATAAACTAAAAGTCAATTCAAGCAAGAAATTTGAGATAATTTTGTTAGTATGAAATAATATTGAAAGGTGATCACTGTTGCGTGTATTAGAGAAATTTCAGTTAGAAAAATATACGAAAAATACATTACTGTGGAATTTCCTCTCAATTCGTCACACTTTTGCACCGTTATTTATAATAACTATGGAGCAATAAGAACAAAATAAAGGCCCTTGTAACAGAAACGAAAAATAATATCGGGCAAATACCAACATTAACAACAATGCATATATATATATATATATATATATATAATAAATTCATTTATTTGCACAGTGATAACAGAAATTTCTATCCACTAGAAATATGGTTTACCTGTAATAGTCAAAATAATTTCTGGGACGTTGCCCTTTTGAAATCTAAATATTGAACTTTCTGTTTTATAAGGCTTTGTTTATTTTACTGTTCGGGAAAAATAATTATAACAATGCCCTGCGAATGTAAACGATGACGTTAGTCCCTCAGATTCTGTTTTTGTACTCTGGAATAGGAAAGCAATATGAGTCTTAAAATTGAAAATCTAAACAGAAAGGAACAACGTACGAGCGTAAATTTCTGAAGAAGAGTACTTCAACGCCAGCAATGATACTCGGGAAAAATGAAACGAACTGAGTACTGCACGGATTACAACATATTCTTTCATACAGTTTTCCATCGTGTTTAAATATGTCCTGTAACAGCAAGTACGGTGAATTTATAGCTCTCCCAATTAAACTTAAAAATCAGTTAACACTATAATTTCATTCGAAATTAATATTCAAAGGACGAAGCTCACTTAGCTGTATTGTACTATACTCTTAAAATCTTACTGATGAAGTGAAAAAAAAAATCATTGAATCAGAGCTTTTCTGCTAATTTTCAGGAATCAAATGTGAGTTTAATTTAGGAACAATTATCACAGTATTTTCGTGTTGGACCTCAAGTAACAATTAAGTTGTAGTCTATTAATGTGCGAGCTGAGCTCAGGTTTAATGAAAGATTATGTTGACGGCTTACTATCAGAAGTTAGGCTGTTTTCAGAGGACATAATGCTATTTAATAGGATTTAAAGCGTAGAAGACTGTAAACAGCTGCAGGATGATTTGCAAAGATATCTATCTGTGTAGGTCAAGATGAGATGACCGAGCTTGGTGGTCTAACGGTTAGCGTTCTGGCCTCGCATTCGGGAGGACGGCGGCTCGAATCCCCGTCCGGGCATCCAGATTTGGGTTTTCCATGGTTTCCCAAATCACTCCAGACAAATGCCGGGATGTTTCCTTCAAAAGGCCATGGCCGATGCAAAGAAAAATTATGAAGTATACAGATAAAAAAATTAAAGTTAAGTATGATTATAAGGTAGGGAAAGAATTGCTTGTTGAAGACTTGAAATGTAATCACCTTAGCATAACATTTGATAATACATTCAACCGGCAGGACACAATGGACAGGTAGTAGGAAACGATTTCAAAATCCTTCACTTGTTAGATACTGTGATGAGGGGATATACCAGAGAAGTAAGGAGACTGGATTACAAACCTTTAGTCAAACCATCACTAGAAAATAGTAGTGCAGCATAGGACCCACATTTTGAGTATCAAGTACAAGAGTATTGAAGGGGTGCAAAGAAGGACTGCTAGATTTGCTTCTGGAAATTACCGCAAAACACATTCAGTAACTGATACGCTAAAGGAGCTAAAATGGAGGAGGTTAGGAGAATCATGGGCGTGTACAGGACGTATATTGGTGATAAGGTGTGAAAAGATATTGGTCCAAGAATTAGTAGTGGTACATGGAAGGAAAAAGATGACCATGACCGCAAGTTTACCCTCTATTTCTGGCATAAGGGTGTAGGAAGATTTTCCTTCGTACGTAAGGGGCTCAGGGATTGGAATAAATTACCATGAGAAATGAAGAATGAAATACTTTGAAAGAATTCAAAGTTGAAATCTGTAGAGGGCAAAAGTGGGCGAGTAAAAGGAAAGGGAAAAATTAGTGTTTATGGAAATTACAATCCTAGTGTACGCTTGTTCGCAGTTATATCAAATTATTTAAATAACTCTGAAGTGAGTTTCACAAATTAAAGATTTATCGTGAGTTTAAAAAAAAAATCATTTATGGCGCGGGTAATGAAATGATGGCTATAATCTTTAGAACAAGTATCATGTATCACCTGTGGCGAAGGAGCTAACTGCTTAAAATAAACATCACTCTTTTGGGACTTTTTGAAGGACTTTTACTGATGACCCTCTCCCCCCCAACACCTTCATTATCCGTATTTTTAATGAAAACATACTCTTTACGCATATTTGCCTAACAAATATCAATATGCAGTTGTTTGGCTTTACCAAAACTGCACGCAGACTGATCTTAGTTTTTCAGGGTGAGCTGGAAGTATTCACCATGATTTAAACGGTCCATTAATGATGATCATTACTAACGTCAGAAAGTAGTGTTGCCGTTCTCAATGTGTTACGTGTTATTCCGTTTATGACATTTTAGGTGATAAGTAAAGATCATTCCATCCGTATGAATACATGTCCACTTGCTGAGATCACATATGGTATTACATCATGTGATCCCCCGTTGCATAAATGAGTGAAAAGTGAGGGCTACCAATCAGTTCCTTGCATGACAGTGATGAACATGGGTTAAAGGTAAAAGTGTGGGCCATTACTAAACATCGTTCCCTATGAACTCCACATAATCCTTCCAACGACTTTGCAATCCTTTCGTGCTACAAAGGATTTCTCAGTTGTTTGAAAAATCAGGTAACAGCAAATATGAAGCTATTATCTGACGGGAAATGAGTGTCAGACATTAACCGATTAACGGTGGGTAACAGGTGGAAATTTCATGGGATCAAATTATACGAATAGGGATTTGTGAACAGAAACCCTCACTTGTGAACAGCAGCCATAGCATAGAGAGTTGAATGACTGGAAACATTTTTTAAAATGAAAAAACAACTTTGTAACAATTTTTTCTCTCTCTTTGGCTGCCCGGGTGACACCACGTGATTGTTTGGAACGGTAACGTTTCGGCCGTCATGCTGTAGCCCTCTTCCTGGGTAGAAAGGTATTTTTCACAGGTTCTGGACGCATTAATGTAACCTCTGGTTACCACCCGTTTATATGAATAGGTTCGTTTGGGCAATTAGGATTCCCGATCAGTCACGTGTTCTCTTGGCATAGTTGATCATGGTGCGGCATGGTGGGATGAGACACGTGACTTTTTCGGCCGTATATGAGAGTGCCATGTCCCGTAAGGCCTAACTACATTGTCTCATTAACTATCTGGTACTCTCATGGCACTCTATAGTAATGCCAGAACAAATAATGTGCCGTCTCCCTCCATGTCACGTAACGCCCCACCATTTCAACACTTGTTACGGATGGGGTTGACATCCTGATTGGTCAAATGAACCGATCCTTCTAGACGGGTAGCGGGGAGTTGATATATCAACGCAGTTCTGCGCAGGAAAAAAAGCCTCAGCATGATGACGCTGGTCTTTTACAAAATGACGCTCCATTACCCGTATACCAAAGAGACCATTGACGCCAGCCACGGAAGCTTATGATTCCAATATTCTTCTCTCCTGCTTGATAGCTGCTCTAATTTGGTTCTCAATGTTTAAGTTCTGTGCTCAGGTGTTGGTTTCACCTATGGATACCTTGGTCTTTTCTCGAAGAAGGAGAATTGACGATCTTCTGGGACGTTGACTGTTGAAATGTAGTGGCTTGACTTCAAGGAGACACCTGCCTCCTCATAGACCATTTGGTTGTCAGAAGTTTAGTTACTCACCAGACTTGAAGCTAACAACAACGATAGGGTTAACGAGTTTTAGTCCTGTAACTTTACTGCTTTGATGGCGGTGGTAACTTGATCTTTGCCCCTCGAAACAATTAGTTTTTCCCTCATGAGCAGAATCAGGCTTGAAAGTGGTGTACGTTGATCTGGTAGGTGTCGTGATCGCCGGCAACCTTTGCCCCGAGGCTGTCCGGGTGTGTACACAAGCAGTCCCCTCTTAGCGTGACTCCGTTGTTGTCGCAGGACGGGTGACCCTCCAGAAGACAATGCAGCCGCTCGAGCCCTGGGGGACGACGCTCTGGCAGGTGGCCCGGGTGGCGCATCTACCCTCCTCGTTTACTTTCGCTCTACACTGTCTGTCATGCGAACTCTCACAGTGACTGCGAACACGATATGAAGGCATGCAACATTGCACAGATACTGTAATGATTCGATTAACGTTCTGCCCTCCAATCCAGCATCATTTGGCAGTCTCGCGGATCCCGCACAAAATTAAGCGGATCCGCGACGTGTTTGTCTATGTGACTACGTTTCCCCTTAGTCGCTTTCCGTCCGGACTCGGCCTTGACCGGTTGTTTTTCCTCGTTTGTTTCTACCATTCAATTTAACATTCGACTCGCGGCAACAAATTTGTGATTATGTCATCTTTCTGATTTGTAAGTAAATATATTAACTTCCATGTTTTTATGACAACTCTGTTTTAGTTGTATGCAATACTATAATTTGAGTTATGTCGTACTATTGCAAAACTAGATCTGAGATCAAACACGCAAAAAATTACACAATTCGATCTTTTTCTGAGAAGGAAGTATAATTAAAACAAATGTTCAAAATAATAAAAGCTATTTCTAAAAGGAAAAATTTATGTAATAAATTATTTCCCAAAAAACGTTTCCAGTAAATTTTTCCTATACTTCATCAGATTTAAGATGCCTTTTTTTAAAAAAAAAAAAAAAAAAAAAAAAAAAAAAGATTTAAACTTTCTAATTCTGCTAATTCCATAAGATCTATGGCATCAAATGATTCAAATACCGTAAAAATTAACTATGACAAAGATTTTCGTTGAATTTTGATAAATGGACGTCCCACAAAATCACGAATATTTGAACGTTTATGTTCACTGCAAAGAAACAAATTGTAATCTTGGCTTGCTTAGTGTGAGGTACACAAGCTCACCATATGCGATTTTTAATATTAGTAAAATTGTTATTTTTGTTTAGTAGCTATGATTTTTTAAATACTAACTTTGAGTTTCTAAGGTCACAGAATGTTAAGAGAGATATACGAGATCCTGGTGAAAGAGAACAGTTGAAGAAAAAGTAGTTGAAGAGAAAATGAAGTAAGAGAAGGTGTGAATGGAAAGAGCTTAATGCAGAGCTGTAAAAAACCTTGGTGGAATTTGAAATGGAAAATATTAGCCTGAGGGCAGAAGTTTAGTATAATGATAAATCTAGAGAAACATGAAAGTTGTATTAGATAACTGATTGTCATTTCAAAGTGGAGGATAATAACATAAGTGGAAAACTATTGTTTCATGTTGAGATTATAATATAGAAAGTGGAGTTGATTCTTAATGTACCTTTGGTATGATTTACAGCGGTGGTATCTAAGAAAAACCAGCGGTGGACATAGAGGGTTAAATAAAGATCTTATTTCAACTAATCTGTAACTGGAAATATAAGGAAAAGTAGTATAATTTATTTTATAAAGGTAAAAATAAGAGATCGTGGTATTATTGTAAAGAAGAGCCCAACGAAGTACATTTTCATATAATTTATAAAACATAAAGAACCTTACATTAGAATACGTGACGTGTGCAGTTTAGTCAAAGAACGACTTATAAACTTTGGTTTCTAACCCTAAACTGATGTTTAGATCTGAAGGAACAAACGTCATGGAAAAATTTGGTGATCTTCTACCTTCGTAACTGCAATTGCGATTTTCACACAGCACACAATTTGCCGTTAACGTGTTATAAAAAACAACTCTACTGTAAGAAAAGTCGAACGCACAGTAAAAACTGCTACTGACTCGGACGTAGACGACGAAGAGCTGTACGGAACAATCGAAGTACAAAGCGTGTCCTAGCACTGGAACATCCCCGTCCGAAGTGGTTCCCAGACATGATGATCTCGAGAAAGTGCGGAAAGTTGCTAAGCTTTTCAAAAAGTCTTTAATTTATTATCATTTCAACCAAACCAGCGAACTTGGTGGTAGAAATGGCATTCTCGGCCGCTGGCCATATACGTCACTCTTTCCAAATTAAGCGTTGGTTTATTTTTCAAACTGATATTATTTACTGTAAGACATGTAATACGATCTAAATACTTGCAATATTTGATTATTTACCAAACAACTAGAATTAGATTTAAAACGGTAGTGAAAGCGCAAAGTATATGTAAGATAGGCTCGAAATTATTAAATGAATGATATTTTGCTAAATAAAATATTGTTAACTGTTTATTTCTATTATTTAACATTAATGTTAATTTAATAATTCAGTAAATAGATGTATAATATTTAAATTGATAACTCTTTAAAAAATTTGCGGGATTAATCAACCTCGGAAGTCGCAAATGCGGGATTGAAAACACTGGAGGATTGAAATCTTTAGTTTGAATGCTTTCTCCTCAATTTAATCTCAACTAATTGACGTTAACACTAAAGGGTTGGTTGTTAGTGTTATTCTTATACTACAGTTAAAACCAACTTGGATATTTTAGGAACCCATTCAATATATCCACCTGTGTACAACACGGAGCCGATGGAAAGTGACCCTTAGAGGGTTGGATTGAGAGAAAAAATATTACAATGGCTTTTATATTTTTGTGTAAACAATTTATGCATTGGTTCAAATGTTATCGACGGTGGAGAATGAACAGCTTACCTCTTATCGATGGATAAATGAAGCTAATCTGCGTGGTCAGAGATGAAAGTGAATTGCATGTTAAAAAAAGCTGTTCAGTAAATAAATATTACCGAAGATACCTGATTCGAATTTACTTACAAAAATCTTACAGCTGTGGAGTAAGAAAGAGAACTGCAGGTACGAAATGCAAAATAATTGATTACTGGATTCTTTGAAACTGAGCAGAAAACGTAAACAACAAATGACTGGTGTTATTACTGGAAGTCTATCTACTTGTTATGGAAATTTTTCTGTGCAACTCCTAACTAGGAATATCCGTAACTTCCAACCCCCTAGAATTACAACTATGTAACAAGCAAGTTAATTAGCTGAAAGTAGCATTACAGTGAGGTTTATTGCCTGTCCAAACGCTTCAACCTACTAGTGCGTTGTTCCCTCGTTTCACTGTAGGGACGCCTGTTGTCGCAGCTAGTGGGGTAAAGAAATAAAGTGGATGCGTACTACCCACTGCGAAGACATCCGAAAGAGTCGTTTATAGACGAATCTCTTCCAAAAACCTGTTCCTCTGGGAACAATGAGGCATTAATTAGATTTTCTAAGCTAATCTAGCACTATAGGTGCATTAAATGTTCCTTCAACACCCACTTATAAATAACTTACAACTACTAAAAATTCGACAAATTAACCGAGATTTATCGACGTTCGTTGTTATATGCTGATCCCTTTTCGTGCTGTTTTACATTGATACACAAAAGAACTTGTAGGACTTAACCTTACACAGAATTGATCAACTTAATTCGTTCTCATGGGCAAGAGATTTTTTTATTAGATCCATTACCTTGCAGTCATTACAATTTATTTTAACTTTAATTTATCATTTCATGTTGAAATGACGTCTAGATTACTAAAAAATCATCAAAACTGTATATTTGGCTATATTTTTACATAATTGGACTCTATTTAAATACAGAATTAGTGCAAGAATTTGTGTAACTTTTTAAGCAATTTATTTCCTCAACACCTTCTAAGCTTCCAGATACTTGTTTCTTTGATTTGTCCGTCAAACAGTTCGAACTAATATTGTAGTAAACTGGCAATGGCAGATTGTGTGGTTTAAAAAATAATAATAAAGGAAGTTAGAGATAGTATTAGGTATTACGTAATAGAGGTCTGTGAAGTCATAATTCAGATTTTTTTCTTTTTTTTGAGAAATAAATGTAGGGAAGCAAAGAGGAAATGTCCATTAATAATTATCTAGAATATACACGAGGACGTGACTGCCAGATTAAAGCGATTTGGCTGCGGAATGGAAGAAGGCAAGGATTAGAGATAAAATGGATGGCACGAGAGAGGAGTGGAAGTGAAAAAGGTAGAGATAACCCGCTGGTGGGAGAGACATCTTTATTTAAACACTAGCACTTTTAATGTTCGCCGTCTGGCTGCGGTATTTCGGAGCAGCTTTTTTAAAAAATATGTTTTTCATTAATATTTAAGTTGTTTCTGAATAATGAATAAATTTAAGTTGGCTGCTGAACTCCGTGCCGGGGGAGCAGTTCGTAAGGGACGTTGCACGGGTCACGTCCCAGCGCGGGGAATAACTCGCTCCTATCGCTTAATTTCTCTTATCTGGCTGGGGGCATTTTACGGGACAGATGCTTCCTGCGAGTGAAGTGAGCAATTTAATTATAATTTCAAATAAAATCTGCCTGAATGTGGCGTGATCCTTCGTCGCACACTACTTCTACAGAAATAACAATTTCTGCGAGGAAGATTCTTGTAACATCGCATTTCCGAGAAGTTAAACGAGGTGCTCGTTAATCTCTGTCTTCACGATGTTTATTACAATAATGAAATCTGTGATGGCGACAGACGGTTGCTAAAATAATCTAAAAATTCCGAAAATTTTCTACGATCGTGGCAGATAAAACGGAAGGGACTTTAACCCAAGTACAAAAATAAAAAAAATGTACCAGTTCGTTCTTCTATTATTTGCAACAATTAAGAAAATAACTGAGCAATTAATTAGGCCAATCATATTAATAAAGCAGTCGACCGTTCAAAAGCAATAATTCTACTTTTCTATTACTATTACAAAATTGAATTCCACTTCAACATACACAGCATAGTTTTGCAACTTCTTTTACATCAAGTACCTTAGAAACTAAACACATCGTATAGTAGTTTCTCTTGAAGTTTCTTGTTGACAAAAGGGGCTACATGTAATCACTACTACTTCAGGCCAAGAAAGACACTTCTTTCTAGATCACACATGCCAGAGTAAATACATTATTAGCCTGTAACATTTTCCTTCTGCAGGCCTGCCAATTCTCGAGAACGCGATATACTTTGACGAACAAAAGCATTATTTAGAAGCCTTGAGTTTTGCGAGTATATTGAAAAAGAAACGATAGCAAACAGTTAACAAATTTCATTTACCGATAATACTGTACATTTTCTGTTTCGTATGTTATATCATGTTTGCACTGGCATAAAAGTGTTTTCTCCTAGTCAAAACAATTCTTCTTTAGTGCGTGTGATAAATCTGCCTTGACATCAGCCTCCTAGACTTTACTTTCCAAAATAGTTTAAGAAGAATATTTTTTTTCTTCTGATAACGTGGCCCAGATGTATTAATTTTTAATGTTTTATATTGGTGCCTGAGGTTGATAGGTCAGTCGTAACCTACGGAACTTTCGTGTCATCTAGGTTTCACTTTTTTCTCGATTCCCGAAATCACTACACGAAATTTTGGGAATGGATTCTTTAGAATGCTATAGCTAAAATCCATCCCACACCTTGCCCACACTCTATTGGCTGTAATGACCTTACGTCTACGAATAAACACAATGCAAAAGAAAAAAATATTTTCATATCTAATAGGTTCTCAGTTCTTCGGCGATTTATTCGTTACTATTGTTAGTAGCGCAAAGAATTTTCAGCTTGGAGTTTGCTTTTGAACTTCGGGACAGGACTCCATGTCAAAGAAGAAACCATTAAAAAACATTCGTTCAATGCCTGAGACAAGATGATGTTGAAGCCATATGTCAGGAGGTCATGCTTTCGACACCGGGATTGAGATAATCACCTACCGAAGACCCATGGTAAGCGGTAATTTTGCTTTCATCAAGTTCCAGTTTTGCAATTCAAAATCGAAATTTCTTTAACATGATGTGAGCATGTGTATAGTTCTAGGTATGACTATATATACTTTGAATAATACCAGCCACTGAGTATAGCTAGGGATAAATTGACATATACTTACAACTTAAAAAAATAAAAACACACACAATTTTACTAGCAAAATCGACACAATTTTATTTCACCTTTTAGTTTGAAATTTTGGTTCTGACGCTTCTCATATTCTGGTAATTCTTTTTATACAAATTTCTTGGTTTCTTAAAGACAAAACATATGTTCTTAACAACAGATAACACCATTTTTACTTAAAGTCTCATTTGTGTAATGTATTTTTTTTATCTGTTAATTCTCCAACTTCTGTGTCTTCACTAAAAAAAAAAAAATGGCTGTTCCCTTAAATGCGAACAATTATTTCATTTCATATTCGTTTTGGTATACTTCTTCCATAAGTCATCTCTTACGGGACGCTTATTCACATTTCATAGGTCCAAATAGTGTACTATACCTGTTTCCATTATTTTTAGCGTCCCCATTGTCTCAACTATATAGATATCCTTCTTAAATTTTTTAAAATAGGCTTGTTCTTTTTGCCTCCATATCTAACTTCTGAAAAATGTTTCTAAGTTACAAACACTTTTTGAAGATGTGAAATTTTTTTTCACAATTGAAGAAGCGTCTATTGTTGCTAACTTCTTTTTTTGGTCATTTTTATTTGGAGTGCTTTCATTCACAATTTCTTCTAGAATGCCTCGTATGGTAATTTTTTACGACATTCAGTGCTAACTTCTTTTTTTGGTCATTTTTGTTTGGTGTGCTTTCAATTACAATTTCTTTTAGAATGCCTCGTACGGTAATTTTTTACGACATTCAGTAACTTCTCACTGTCCTCACATTTGCTATAAAACGATAAAATGAAATCGCAGCATATCTCGTACATAACAAACATAATATTGTTTATTAAATAGGAATGTTCAAATATGCTTTGCCGGCAATGGTTCCCATGTTTTATTGTAGTTAAATAGAGCCAATAGCATTAGTTTTACTTCTTTCTTCCACGTAGTACCACCTGTTGAAGGATCCTAATTAAGACGCTAATTTTAAATGGAATTCCCTTTTTAAACATCCAAAGAGGACAGTGTTTTTCAGAATTAGAATTTAAGAAAATCGTTTCTGTTGCAAAGTAATAATTTATCGTTAAGTAGACATTATTCCTTCTTTTTTCCACATACGGCTAACAGTCCATCTACGGAATGAAGTATGAGACCTATTGTAAAAATAAAGTTTCGCCATTTAGTATTCACTGAAAAAATTTATGTGACACTGCAAATTATTAACAGGTGAAAATATTATTTTTATAGATAATTGCTGGCAATATAATTTTACCACTTGAATCCGGAAACACTTTTCAACTTTATGTTTAGGATTAATATCTTTAGCACTGATAAAATGGATGACGAACTACCACTAGTGCCAAGTAATTGAGTTAAGGTTGAGGCCAGTATTGCTAGTGTAAGGAACAAAACATTATCAATCTGCCTGAAGGGGATGTATCTTGGCTTTACGGAAACGGTGCTCAATTAGACAGCAAGAATAACGCCAGAAGTTTTATCTCATGTCAAAATATCACAATGTTTTGTTTAAAAACTAATGGTCCACTTATCTAAATGGAATTCAAACCACGTGATAATTTAACATTTGTTTAAAATTCATTTTAAATGGCCTTAACTATTTTACGAGAACAAACAAAAAATGAGGTGCAGGTAGCTATAGTGAATTCCTTGCATGACGTAGTTATAAATGAGAATTGAATAATTAATTTTTCCCAATGTTATTTTGATGATGACGTTTTTTTTATCTATTAAAGTAAATCGGGGTCATCAATACTGAATACATTCTCTTTCTCAGTTTTACGGGAACGGTCGGTACTGAAATGCATTTGCTATCGGTGTTGATGCTTGGAGTAGGAAAATGCAGGGAGAATTAGTTTTTAAAAAGAGAATAATAAAATACAGTAATTACTTCCGCTCAGAACAAGGTTCTGGATTAAAAAGTTTTCTTCCATAGACTACACAAACTTCTCGAGCCGCAGGGTAAATAAAAGAGGAAATCAAACAGAGTGGGTTTTAGAAAACTCCGATGCTAAGTAGCTTTCGTGCTGCTTATTACTCTTTCGGATTAACCCAATTCCCTCACAACTGCAGATACGGTAAAACAAATTATACAGTAGTTTGTAAATATATACCAGGCAAAAAATAAATTTATTCCCTTTCTTTCAAGAACATTGTCCACCGAACGTTCGCCTTTCATAAAAATGGAACTAGGTAACCTGAATGTGTGACAAATGATATTTATGGAAATAGTGAAAATTTTAAGTAGCTGGTAATTTTTGTGTATGTTTTTCTGTATGACTTAGAATACTTAGTTTTACAAACTGTTTTGTTAAAAACATTTTCTTTCAATTATGTAAAATATATTGTTAATATCAATTCACAAATGTACTGATACTGACACAAAATCTTTTAAAAATAAATTCGGTATTAACTGTAGACAGAATTTATAATTTATTTGTATAAAGTAGAAATCTTATCACCCTAGTAAGCCATTTCAGACAAAAAAATAATTAAAATCAAGTTTTATTATGTTACAGACGATTTCATTTGATTCACCAGTAAATCTGCAGCCTGGTGTTAGTGTTGCTGCATAAAGAATTTATTAATTTGTTGAAAATCTTTTTTGCTAAGATATGTTGAAAGATGTCCTTATCATAATTTATAATATGATACTTGATGCATTTAGAAAACAATAAAAACATTTAATCAATTAATATATTTCTAAATATGGCCTTCAATTTTTTATGAGAGTCACATGCAAGTCATGCCACACTGTTTTGTTAGAGTCATACTTTACATTTTCCTGGATTAGCTTTGCTTAGAAAAATTAAACGCCGAGTGATTAGGATAAAAAAAATTCTTAGGCAAGAAGCGCATATATAGCTACCCTTTGACGAGCGTTTATTTTTAAGCTTGTTTGCAAGAAAATCTGGTCATCTCTACTGTTGATTAATTTAAGATTGGAAACAATTTTATTTGTTCTTTGACTGTTGAGATGAAATCATTTTTTTTTTTTAAAAAGTGGTAAACCCTGACGAATTGTAACGGTGACGGTTAAATCCTATTTATCATAAAAAATATTAAAGTAGTTCTGTAAGAAGCAATTGGAGAAATGTAGATTAAAAATATCTTTTGATAATGATTTGTTTCCACCAAAAAAAATATTGAAGGCTCTGAACCATTTTCTGGGTTGCCTACAGTTCGATCATTTATAAATCTGGGATTCAGTTAGTTCGTAAATTTTTTGGTAGAAATAACAGCAGAGATTTTTAACTTATGGTATTAGCTGGTTATACGTGTACATTTATTTGTATTAGCCAATTATGTTACTATTTGATCATTATATCATATACACCTGAAAGAAATCCAAACAGATTGAGGTTGAAAACTATAAACACCCTCTCAGAATATTATTTGAAGATTCAAAGCTCCAAAATTTGTATGAGAATTTAAATTAAAATATCATAAATTTGTGAACTCTTAATTTTTCTTAAATCATATAGGCTACTGCGTTAAATTTTCCCTATCTTGCATCCGATTTAGAGCACGTGAAAGTGACTGGTTATTATGTTGTATGGAGTAGAGATAGTTGGCTTAAATTAACTATTTTATGTAACAGGATGTAAAATGTGTGTGAAGTTACTTTCAACTAACGCAACGCAAAATGTACGTGTAATAGTTCACTGCGTGCATTTACCTGAATTATGTGTGTCGTATTGCACCGTACATTTCTAAAGTGGAACATAAATAATAAAAAAAGCAGCCGTATAACAGAGGAAGGTTTCGTATATTGCCTCTCTGTCGAGGATTACTCGAGGATTTGTAAGAAAAGCTGTTAGTGAGGGAGTCCAAATCCGCGGAATATTTTCTGAAGCTCCCCGCTTTGTGTACATCTCTGCTGCACCAGCGCGGGGCCTGAATCTTTTAAGGAGCGACAACTCTCTTCTCGCTAGAGGCTAACTCTACTCCAGTACCTGCCACCAATTATTAACTCGTACAGTTAACAACCTGTTAAGCAGTAATATTCGACGAATAACCTTATTTATAAACAAGTAGTTTAAAAATATGCGAAGTTACTATTTTCATTGCATGGCCATCTTTTTAAAAGATACAGTGTTAATCTTCTTATGGCCCGTTGAAAATTTCGCGGGAAAAATACGATGTGCCCTGAAATAGGATGATTAAGGACGCCAAACTTGTAGCAATTGTTTATTTGTTTAGTGTATTAGGTACATAACAAAATACTTAAAACATGTAACGAAACAAAAAGGAAACTGCAAAAGACCTTAACTGGATAGAAGTAACCTGAACAATACACACACAACATATGCTTATCTGGGAACTGCACCACTTTCGGTACCTGCCAGAAACTGGTACTAACCTGTTGAAATTTACATCAGTCGCTTCGTCAACATGTCCTCTTCACGTTTTGCGATCATACATTGCGGAAAAGTCGCCAGGAATTTAATTAAAAATGCCGAAATATCAAAGGTTGAGCAACTGCTAAATGCTTTCAGCACTGCTAAAATTACATAAAAATTATAGGTACAGGGATCATTTCAACCTAAACTCTTTAGTTTTGTCATAGAAATCGTGGTTAGGTTGAAATACGGCCGGGACCAAGTGATAAAAAAATTTTGCTATGCAACACGCAAAGGGCGTATTTGTTTACAATGGAAGCAATCGATTATCTCAGGTTGCTCGTTGCTATGTAAGATGGCAGTCATCACCGTACTACAACTCGGATAAATATTGCGCGTTTGTCAATTTTGTGCGACTTTTTACAAAGGAGTAGAGCTGA
The DNA here is from genome assembly GCA_031002005.1 of Vandiemenella viatica. Classification (NCBI taxonomy): domain Eukaryota; kingdom Metazoa; phylum Arthropoda; class Insecta; order Orthoptera; family Morabidae; genus Vandiemenella; species Vandiemenella viatica. The sequence continues at coordinate 103,663,165 of JARYHS010013631.1, forward strand.
AAAGGCATGAAAACATTACAACAAAGGATTAAATTAACATTTTAAGAGACTGTCACTGATTTTTTTCAACTTTGGTGGCATGTAACTGCTGTACGTCATGTCATATTTCGGCATTTTTTAAGTTAAATTCCTGGAGACTTTTCCGCAATGTATGATCGCAAAACGTGAAGAGGACATGTTGACGAAGCGACTGATGTAAATTTCAACAGGTTAGTACCAGTTTCTGGCAGGTACCGAAAGTGGTGCAGTTCCCGCATATCTCTGTGATATGTGTTACTGGGATCATAGCCCGTGAGAAAATTTCGCTACTAGACTATTTACATACGAATAGTATAGCAATACAGAAATGTTTCCATAACAGAAAAAATATTAGAAATGCTAGTTATTGTGCAAAAGATACTCACAGATTATTAATATATGCGTGATATGTGTGTTGCTATCTATTGGTAACGCACTCTATCCTTGTCGTCGTCAGTGAAGCAGTTAATTAATATCTCTGTGATCATGCTTCTGCTATCTAGCGGATTAGCTCTGAAACGCGCGACCTTTATAACTATTACTTTTGCCCTTTAAGGGTCTAATTTATTTGGTTAACTAAGTGGAGACTTTAATATTTGAAATGGTACACCATTTCTCGATTTCGGTTGGGTATGAAGGGAGATTAATTGCTCGTGACAAAAATAACAGGTTATAGAAGTATTGATACTTTTGCCCTTTAAGGGTTGCATTCCCAAAAATTCCTTTCTTAAAATATGCTGTGACCAAGGCGAAGACCGCAGTGTTTAACATGATACCTCATTTCTCCATTTCGATTATGTTTCATGGAATATAAATGGCTAGCAACAGAAAAAACACATTACGGAAATAATGATACTTTTGCCTCGTAAGAGTCGAATTCCGAACATTCTTTTCTTAAAATATGATCTACATCTACATCTACATATATATTCTGCACTTCACAAAATTGTGGGTGGCAGAGGGTGCTCAGCACCAAAACTAATCTCTTTGCTGTGCATTCCAATCCCTAATGGTACGAGGGAAAAAAGAATTCATATAAGAATCAGTCCGGCACCTTATTTCTCTAATTTTATCTTTCCTGTCCTTCCGACTCAAATAGGTTGGTGGAAGAAGTATTTCACTACACTCAAAAGTGAAAGTGGGAGTACGCATGTTTTCCAATAAGTTTAAACGAAACGTGTGTCGTCTATCTACCAGATACTCCCAACCTAATCTACTAATCAGTTCTGTGACGCTTTCATAAGGACTGTAGCAAGCGGTCACGAATCGAGCGGCTCTTCTCTGTACTTTCTCTATACTTTCGATCAATCACTTACGAAACGGGTCCCAAATGGCACAACAATAATCCAAATGTGACCAAAGTGGAGTCCTCAACCTTTAAAATGATACCTCATTTCTCTATTTAGTTTAGGAATCAACACAGGTAAAAGGCTCGTAAAAAAAAGAATGTAATGTAATAATATTGATACTTTTGCCCTTTAAGGAACAATTCCAAAAAATTCCTTTCTTAAAATATGATGTGACCAAAGCGGAGACCTTACGCTTAAAAATGATACTTCAGTTATCAATTTTGGTTAGGTATCAAGGGGAGATAAATCACTCCTGGCAAAAAAATGAAAATAATTAAAAAAAGGGTTTAGAAATAATTATATTTTTGCTCTTCATGGCCCGGATTCCTTTCTTAAAATATGATTTAATCAAATCGGGTTTAAATATTGAAAATGATACCTCATATATCGATTTCTGTTATGTACGAAGGGAGATAATGGTTTGTGACAAAGAAAAACACACCTTTTAGGATTCTATACTATTATTATAAATGAGAAAGTAACTCTGTCTTTCTGTTTGTTACGTTTCTTGGGCTAAACGGATAATCCCATTGTGATGGAATTTGACGAGTAGATGCTATTTGACTTTAGGATGGGCATAGGACACATTTTTCTCTATAAATAATACATATTGTCATTTAATTCTGAAAAATTGCTGAACGGCTATAGATGTGTACGTCTTCTGTAATACCTTCCAGTATAGCGGGTTGGTAGCTCGTGGTTAATTCTCTTGTAATATATATGATTATTTTCCAGTTAAGTTGAGAAGGTTGGGGGCCTATGGGCCCCGATGGGCCTTTCGAAGAAATGATCACAGAAAGTTAAAGTCGAAATTTGAACAGATGGACCGTTGACTTAGCCCGAATATTCTCCAATGCCCAGCTGGAATTTTTACAGCTCGCTCTCCAGTCCCGATACCGTTGTACGATCTTTTTAAATCTCGCATTCAGTTTGATAGTAAAGATTTTTTCACATACGTAACAGCAGAGTTTAAGTTATGATATTAGTTTAGAGTCACTCACAAAACAAGATTTCATTCACATTATTGGCTTTAGGTTCCCTGCCCGAAAAGCCAAAGTACATATCCAATTTTGTATTTGCTTGTATGTTTATACTTACAACAGTTTTGCTACTCAGTATCGCATAAATTAAAATAAAATATACAAAATTACAATTTATTTATTCCGTTAGATCCATACTTCCTGAAAAGTCATAGATCTGTTTATGTATTCTAATATCTTCTGTTGTCATTAGTGTAGTGATTACTAGATGATTGCCTAAATATCTGACTAACCTGAATGAACTATTTCTTCTTGCTTCAGCTGCCTTGGTATTGACTTTTCTTTTTTCTGTCTTGACGTCTACACCACCACCTATGAATTTTCTGCAGTCATGAACAATCATGGATTTTATTGATCGAGGAAAGCGATTTGTTACTGACTTCTATGCTACGTGAATAAAAGTGGATAATTTATTCAACCCACGATATCTGTGAGCAAATAACAGACGAGAAAAATGTCAGAGCTGAAGGATTTTCACTAGTGGGTGAAATTAGGTTCGACTCAACAAAAACATTGCTAAGTCGAATATGACAAACGTTTGGAGCTGAGCAACTGAATACTTCTCTGTGTATAGAATTCGAGCAATCGATTGTTTTCCGTTGTGCCTCACTAAGAGAATGTTTTCACTAAAACTTTACAGAATAATTCCCCACTCCTAATAAAATCAATAAGAATCAAAACGACCTTTAGATTTAACCAGTAAGATCCCATACACCGAAGCCCGTGTATTTGCTCCAGCAGTAAAATCTAGATTTCTTTGGGATGTAGAGTTTAACGTTTCTGATTATTCAGATTTGCGAATACGAATATACAATGAAATCTAAAATCACAAAATGATAGCATAAATGTTAACATCCAAGAGTATTTAGTAGTAGGTAGATATCTCATAAAACGCAGGAAAATTTTTGAGATTCAGTTACAAATAATCCTAATCATATCCTCTTAGATAGCTGAGTAATAAAACAGCTAAACTTTTATTCGTTTTAGATACTTTGCTTGGATCTGAACTGAAACAGAACTATGACACTAAGGCAAATATGGGCGAAAAATATTTTATGCCTAAGCCACTACTGTACAAGTATTAAACATTTGACTATTGCCCTTGGTTCATGTTTCAAGAGTCACTGGTTCAAGTTCGATCAGGTCCAATGGTAGTTTTAAATCTTAATTTCTTCTGTAAATATTCATAAAACAATAAATTCTTGAATTTTATATTTATAAGCAGTAGCGGTATCGTAAAAAAGAAACTATGAGTTTTAGGCAATAATTGACTCAATGTGTATACATTTTAAAAATTGATTTAAATCTATCTCTTCGTGATTTGAGACACATCTTTTTAGTTGACAAGTCTTCGTCCATTACACATTAAACAAGTAAGTCTGTAAATATTTTGGATGAACTGAAAATCGTTGTTGTCCATATTTTAATGTAGCATAAGTTCAAAATAACATTACATTAGGGTCCCGGGATGCTTCATTTTGGATGAACAAAATGTCGATGTTGTCAACGTTTTAGTGCAGGAAACATTAGAAGTTAAATTACATTACAGTGCCGAGATATTTCATTTTGGATGAACTGAATGTCGATGTTCACAATGTTTTAGTGCAGAATACGTTTAAAATTACATTACAACGCCAGGATGCCTAAGGGTGAACGAACCAAATTAATACATTCACTCACAAGCAATAATTTTGTTAATAATTAATTGACATTGCAAGGTAACATACATGAGAAACTTTAACAAAATTACTACGTCTTTGTTTTATATAAATTAAGAGTCTTTATTTCACTACGACCAAAAGTTGTAAATAATTATGAACGTTACTAACGGACTAAGTTATTTTTACTACTTTAGTAACCAGGAAACTAATTATCTATCATTTAGGAAACTATTCCTTCTGTCCAAGAGAAGAGATATCTGATATTACGAAAATTCTACACAAAAAGTGAGATACGAAGCTCACGCGGGAAATCTCAATAAGAGGCATAAAAATTGTATCATTAATCAAACAACAGCATAATAATGTGAAGTAAGAAATTTGGATGTGAGTAAGGTATAATGCTGTACTTTGGAGTATATTGCAATAAATAATACAAACATTGATCAGCTTTCTTTCCCTATCTTTCCGAGTAAAAAACTCCAAGTAATCGAGATAGAAGACAGTTCCAATACCATTTTGCCAGGTGACGTTAACTGAAGGAGCCACAACCGCTACTGAGGCTCTAATGGCAATTTCGCGTGCGTTGGAAGACAGAATACGTACTGTATAGTAATTTTCCTTTGCTACGAGCTTTAGGATTCGTCGACTTCGGTGTCGTTAAAGCTGTAACTGGGCAGGAAACGGAAAGGAATCCAGTCGTAGTTTTTTTGAAACAACCATGTTGGGATAACCGTAAAATTAAGAATAATCTTTGTCGAACGGCTAAAATTAACATCACCAACGGATTACAGAAACGATAACTAAGTCATTTTATGATCAGAGCTGTACACTTTTCATTCCTCATGGTATATAATAATATCTTGTGGTTGTAATGACCTGGTGACTAGGTTCCTTACCGCCGGTACAGTCCGTTCCTATCATAGCGCCTAACCTAACCTGGTAGTCCTAACGGGTAAACGGAACCTTGAGTTTATCGTCATATCCCAACCACAAAAGCGTTCTGGCGTATCGTACATTACAGAGCAAGCTGTGCACACGAGAGGGTTGATTTAAAGGCCTTTTTAAAACTCAGTCGAAACCAGAATTTTAACCGGTAATCTTTGGATCTCTAGCCTTCACCGCGGAGTCACTAGATCGCTCATTCCACTTGATAGCATGGTTATCATTGAAAAATTTAGCACCATCAATTATGTATTTTTAGGAGTATTTTGCTAATTACAGCATTCACTACTGTCCATACATAAAAGTATTTTAACAATCTACAAATTTTCTTTCACCGATTTGCATCACGTTAAATATTTTCTGAGAATCGATTAATTGTTTATGTAATTCAGTGTCTCAATTATACTGCAACCATCTACCCAGTTTAGAATCTGAATTCCTTATACATGTTATAATAAACTCGTAGATGGGGTTAGGATACCATGATAATACTTTTTTGATGATTTTTTCAAGCATTAATTTTTTGTTCTGTCCACAGTTAATGTAACGTGATGGTCTCAAAGATGAGGTCAAACTGTTAGATATCAGTGAAAACACCGTCGAAATCTGCTGAGTAGTTTTTAAGTCAATCCATATTATAAGTAAAAGAATTATAGATTCGGAAGAAATTTTAAATTTCCTTCTCCAGCGTTAGGTGACGTAGCATCATAAGACACACCGCCAGCCTTAAGTTACAATCGAAGGCGTGAAACTGTGAAAAACCCACGAAAATTTGTTCAGTAGTTTTTGCATGATGCCAAAGTAAACAGATAGAGCCTTGTTACTAATTTAAAGGTAAAACTACGAATTAGTATAACCAAAATTTCTAGCTGTGATGGAAGCAGAGAGATGGGTACTATATTTTGTCATTCGTATAGTCCAGTATGGATTTAATTAAATACAGATTTTTGCTTTAAGTCAGCTCTAAAAATAACTTTGAGTTTCCTGGATTTCTGTTACATTCACAAGTAAAGTAGAAGTTGTATTGTTACCTCCAATGCCCTACGCGATCTGTGTATTTTTTAATGTTATCATCAACTATTTTACCAGCGTAGGTGCAAAATATGTAAATCCAAATGAAAATAATGGCAACGCAAAAATATGGAGAAACTGACAATACTTTACATCTCGCCTATACTGTGTCGTCACGCGAGTAAACTCATGTCGCGTAGTAAAGACATATGACTCTGGTTACAGCCACTAAAAAACCACAGTAAAAATTTCAGGGTTGTATAATAATACAGCATCACCATAAACTAATACTTTAGTGAAGTAAGAGGTTGTAATCCTGCCTGAAATAGCCACTTATACGTTGATTGTGTTGACGAAGCCTCTAATTTTCAGATACTAAACCGGCGTGTAGTAATATACAGTTACTTACAGACACAGCTAGCAGACACGAGCTTTCACACTTTAGAATACGTTACACCAGTTATGGCTTTCTTCCTCTGTATAAACTGATTTGAAGGCAGGAAAACGTAACCGGCAGCTATCAGACTTCCATCAAAGTCAATACCCACCATCACCATAATGCTTGCCGGCAATGCATAATGCATTAGATCAGAGGAGAAGCGCCTCTTACACCTTATGGCTGTTATATTCGGGCAGGAAACGCGGTAGCAAAGCCCTGAGTAATCGATGAGCACAACCTCTCATACAACTCGACTCAGATAAAAGATGTAGGAATATCCTCAGGTCAGATTTCATTAAATCACAATGAAAGCTTATGCGTGTATTATATTCGAAACAAGAATTTGTTTATTTAGCTATCTGATGTACGATAAATGTAAATTATCTTTCGTTGATAAATTTCATAATATTGTAGCCTAAGAGCTTTTTGTGGTTTTTGTGTGTGTTTTTTTTTAATGTTTTTTGTGTTGTTTTTGTGTGATTGTGTATGTGCGTGTTTTTTTTTTCTTTTTTTTCCATCGAGCTTTTGCCAGCGATTTCATACACGTGAACGAAAGAGACTCAGTGTCGTTTTGTCATGAAGTTGTATATTATTCTCATAGATTTATGTAGCTTCCTTTTACTTCAGTAGAATTCTGTATCTTGGCTACTTTGCTCTCCTGAGGTTACATATATAATTTAAAGGCCGAATACCCGATAGTTATCAAAAGTGTTGACAGATGGTGATATGATATATTCTGCTAATGTACAAACATGATATTCCATTCAGAAAAGCGCATAAATAAGTAATGGTCAATAGTTTGCATTGTTAATTACCGACGAGGCACACATGTGGTTGATGTCTGAGCATTGAAAAAAGATTAGGCAGAGATTCATTGCCCACCCTGTTGTCTCATTTGCATGCGATACCGTGATGGTATCTGGCACTGACGCAAGGTTAGCTTGTTCGATACCTGGTGTTGGAGGAAATTTTCGCTATCATGACTTGGTCGACAGTGTTGGAGAGTTGGTGGTCCATAATCACCTCATTGTGCACCAAAGTCCTGGATAAATTGCAAACTTGTATGCAGTGCGTATGGATTGAGAGCATACGCCACAGTTGATGGTGATTAGTCCGTCAGATAGCGTTCACCTAGGTTCCATTAGGTTAGAGAATGTCTGAATGTGGCGACCCCGGATTTCACCATCTCTCATCTTTCATCTGGCATCCACAATACAAACAACAATCTACACCGAACACATTCACTATCACAGTCAACTACACTTCACTATCTCACTAGAGAAGGCAACGGAAGACCCCCCCCCCCCTCAGTTGATCTTCCCAGACGTCCCCATGGTAACTGCATACGCGCGGACATGGTAATGGATTCATAGAAGAAGAATTGATTTATTTAGTGCATTAACAAATGATCGTATTTTTAAGAAAAAATAATTAAAATCTTTATTTAAGGCAACCTGCAACAAGATTTTGCTAGGCAACCTGATATAGCTTTATAACTGCACTTCCTTTAAAATTGCATTTCAGTAAAATAGCAGATGAACGATGAAATCAAGCAGCTGGATCTTGAACTTTAACAGCGAACAATCATTTGACAATACTAGGCCTAAACAAAAAGATTGCTGTAACTTCCTCATTATCTTTGTCTGCCACCTAGCTACGAATAAGTAAGTTGCTTTTGCAATCTGAATACGTTTTAAATATGATAAATAATCTTACCCGTTAATATTTAACGTGGAAATGTGTAAATAAGTTAATGTATGTTTCCTACCAATGTTATTATATATATATATATACTTCATTGTGGAACGAAATGAGAAGTGCTCTCCAGAAGTGGAAGGTAGGTTTATAGATTTTTGTGTCTCCCGTTCTCAGCAGTGGGTTAAGAGTCAGAATCGTGTGTATATCGATAAATCGCCTTCGTGGATGATTTAATACTAAATTGATTAATGTTCCTGCAGTAGTCCAAATGTGGCAGCACCTCTTTTAGACTGCCCGTCAGATATCGATAGCGTAGCATGTTGAAATATTTCATCACTGGTAGCTGAAAGTGATCATACGCCATTAACCAACTTTTTTAAAGAATGCTCTTAGCGTAGACACCTTTCCAAAGACGTATATGGTTTTATGCAGCATAGAAATGTTCGCAAATTGCTCACTCGGGAGTATGATGTGGCAAACCGATGAGTAACTTGTTTGTGGAGGAAGTAAGCTTATGAAAAATTCCTTCTTGAGAATGAGAAAAGTGCAGACAGATTTGCATACTTCAATTATGTTTTTATGTAATTGTTCCAAATAACAAAAGCGAGAGGAATCTATCATCCTCGTAAATAATCTTTAAATTTACTTTATACGTTTCAGACATTTCACCTTAATTTAACTCTCGTCTTGCTTCACTAAGAGCTACCTTCCTACTATAGAACTTATTATGTCGACAATGTACCTCAAGTGCCTGTCTGGCTAGAAATTTCAGAATTTCGTCCTTAGTTACGACATCTGCACTAAACACGATTAATCTACGGTAAAAATGTGTGTATTTTTCGAAATTTCTAGATGGATTGCTTTTCCCGGTTTAATTGCATAAAAAGCCTCCAATTTAAAGGAAATAGAACATTCGGCGCTACGTATCAGAGACGTAACCAGTTACATTGTTCTTACACTTTTAGGTTTTTAGGTAAGATCGATGTGATGAAAAAGACATGGACAAAATTTTGGAAGAGAAATCAAAGATTCTGAAATGCCTTTGAATCGTAACAGGAGCAATATGTGGAATGTCACAAAACGAACAGATTTACTAGGGGAAGTTAAAACATTTAGAAAAAATATTACAATTCATGACTAGCAAATATGAAATCTATAGGAGATTACCACTGTCTATGAAGAAAATACTCCTTCAATATTGAAAATTTCTAGTTCCAGATGCTATATAGGTTAATAAAATGGACATATGGACAACAAAGTGTTATGGAATTGCATTAAGGAAGGATAAGCAGTTAAGTCAGTTGTATCCCGACCTGAGATTGTTTCTGTACACAGCCTCATTTCTTCAGCAATTATTTTCTAAACTTTTCTCTTTCGGAACCTTCACTATTTAACTTCTAACGTCATCAGAGTTTCTAAATGTTTCCATTTTCTTTTTTCTGATCATTAGAAACTCCAAGATTCTATGTTATTGAAAACTTGGCTCAAAGAAACTCTAAATATTGAAAACTTGTCAGTAGGATAGTAAATATTTTCTTTTATATATAAAAATCCTGTCTTTTGTGTGGTCAGAACTAAGTGTAGTGATATATTATCATCACGCAACAACAAACCATAACAATAGTTCACTTGTTACTACTGCTAGCAAACATTATTTTCCTACATCACTACCAAATTTTAATTAAAAGTGCCATGCTTTAAAGAAGCTACTAAAAGACTGGTAAAACCAAATAACACTTTTAAAGTTTACATATGACATTATAATGTGGTCGAGAAAAAAGATTAATTAGCAAAATTAAAAAGTTGTATCGAAGATATTTGGTTCACAAAAGAATTAATCGCAAACGGATTCATACAGCAGGCAATATACGTAGAATCAATTATTGATCTCTTCAAATATTTACCCTGTTTTCTTAAAAACAGAGATTTGTTATTTGAGTATTTGATATAATTTCTCAGATAATGTAAATTGGTAGATGAATTAACTGTGTTACAAAACTTTTTCAAATAATTTAAAAATAAAATATATTTACATTTTACGGAAACATGAATATATGCAGTAAACGCAGACTACTTTAGGTAGGAGGGTCCGAATTGTTTTAGATTGATGACACAGAAAATAAATTTTTCAACTGATTTACAACACACGACGTTTTTTAGTTTTTAAATTATTTTCATAAAAGCATTTCTATATCACGTGAATCATGTACAAGAAGATTTCTACACAATAAGAACAGAGGACAGCGTCGTTATGCCCAGGCTAAACGTTCCATCTTGCGTGCGCATTTACCTGCACAAACTAGTTTGCGCATGCAAGACGGAGCGTGTGGATGGCAACCATGGAGGAAGGAATAATATGGAGACGACGCAAGAGACCTTTGCCACGTATGGGAGTGAAGCAGGCCGGCGGAGGAGTGGGGGGGCATGGCCGGAGTGGTGGGGGCTTGACCGCTTCCCAACAAACACGGGGAATATGTACAAACACCTCAAGGGGACTCTAGGATAAACGTGACGCCGCAATCTGGTGATGGATTATTATGTAACTCGATGAGACAAATAAAAAATGAAGAATAAAATTTTTTGATATCCTGCTTAGTTTTCGAGATATTCTGTCTCAAATGTGAAATGGTTTTGGTTGAAATTCAGAAGAAAAAATTATTCAAAGTCAAATTTTATGATGAATTTTTATTTAAAAAGACGAGACAAATAAAAAATAAATAAAATTTTTCGATATTTCACCTAGTTCTCGAGATATACTGTCTCAAAAGTGAGGTGTCTTGAGTTGAAATGCAGAATTAAAATTTCGCAAAAGTCAAATTTAATGATGGATTCTTATGTAACACGACGAAAAAACTCGATAATAAGGAATAAATGTTTTCGATATCTTGCTTAGTTTGGGGGATATACAACATCCAAATTGAGGGGTTTAGGTTTGGATGCAGGCTGGACCAAAAATTAATTCTGTCAAAGCCACAATGATTACATGGTTGACATGCAGAATGGATATTTTAGTTTTATTACTACCACTTGTGGTTAGTCTGAAATGTGTCCTAGACCAGAAAAAAAGTAAGAGGACCCACTCTAGGGATGAGCAACCCAGACATTTTGTAGGCTGGTACCAGAAATAAAATGTTTATTCAGTCACCTTAATGAACATTCTCTTGATCAAGATGTGTTGTATAATTTCACAGCCCTACTTATTAGGACAATTGTAAAAAAAATTATCTCTCAGTTAGATTTAGATACGGGGGGGGACTGTTGTACAAAAAAAAAGAGACTAAATTAGAAACACATTCCCCAAATTGATTTTGTTCAAAGGCCAATAACTTCTTTATTTATGAAGCCCATTTTTATTTCTGCATGAACCTGTTTCGACATAAATAGATGAGAAAGATTTCAAAATCGGTAAAAATAGGTATAGACGTATTTACAAACAGAAACAAGTCTTATATGAAGCTTTAAAAATAACCTAAGTCAATGGCCTGAAATAGCTATTTAAAAAATTAATAAAACTCAGAGCTTCTCACATAACAGTTAATTTCATCATCCACTGTCAGTATAATCAGCAACGTGACGAAAGAAATCGTAATAGTAAATTCACTGAATCGCGAAGTAAAACACGCCCCTTTAAATCTCATTTTAAACACTCGTTAAAAAATAATGCTAGTCTATTATGTGCAAAATAGCAAGTTTGCTGATTTTCTACACTACACCAAGAAAAATTTGAGAACAAAGTCATCCCATTGAGAGCTATGACTAAATATTTATAGACGTGCTGCAAAGTTTGCGGTGTCTACCGCTCACTTCAATAACGATAATTACAATTCAACTTACTTATGAAATGATATTCCAGGTTCTTTCCAGTCTGGCCTATTTGTGCAACCGTACGCAACACAAGCTGGCATTTTTAAACACTTATACACAATACTAAATGAAATAATCACTACATCTACCACAATGTGAACACCTTAATTGTTGGGAAGCGCCATATGGTCGCTGCCGGTGCTGCCACCATGCGGGAGAGTTTAGTGCTTGCTTCACCGATTTAACGTCACTTCTCCTCCATATAATTCCTTCCTCCATGATGGCAACACGGTAGCGCGTGCAAACTCGAAAGAGTGGCTTTTGCAATCGTTGACTTGCTAAAGATTTGACTGCACAATTTTACTTGCACATGCAAGACGGAGCGTTTAGACGGGGCATTAGTGTATACCTGTAGTAAGACAATAATACTATTGAATTTCATTGCTGCAGATCTCTGGCTACCTTATAAATTAAATTTTAATAGGAGAATCATTTCTCTAGTTACGATCACAGATCATTATGTTTCATTGTTTTATATGTATTTTAGTTTACCAGTAACTGTTTTTTTTCGGTTTACAGTTATGAAATACGATAAGTTAGTACTGAACGCTCCAAGATCCCCCGACGGTACCTGCTAACAACCACACAATGAGCTCCACCAGCTGACCAGCTATTCTCCTTTGACCGCAGCTCGTTCTGTGTGCTGCAGTATCCGCAGAATTGTCTGCTCGTAAATCGCAGAGGTTTCCCCTGGCAGCTCAGTGATATAATATTTAGGAGCTGCGGCCTGTCTCTATCTGTGGGCGATCTGCCGAACCCCTGCTGGCAGACCAGCCCGTTCAGCGCACAGTGCAAGGTGTGTATCAGACATTCGATTGACTACTTCTGCAGTTTTTGAAAATCTTACCTAGCCTCTCTGGGAAACCAGCGTGGTGTTTTACCAGATCGTACGTGACAATTTGTAGTAGTACTGCTGATTTCTTCAGTATGCCGTTCTATGGCAGGAGGCGTAGCATACTTCGGCTGACAGCCTTCTTTTTGAGACAATTGGTTCCGTAATTTTAGCTGCTTCTTATAAAATTTTCTTCAATGTAAATCATCGATTCTTACTATTATTTAACATTTGAGACACCTATACAAATGATGATATGATACTCATAATAACTTCGTTCACTACTGTCTTATTCGGTTACTCAGATTTTACAATTGAGGCTAATGATCAATAAAAACTGATTTCTTATGGGGGAATATTACTAAATCTCTCATAGAAAAGTTTTAATTTTCTGCTAATAATAATTTGTTAACAAAATTTTTTCCCCCCAAATTCATGTTTTGAGCATCGGCCACTGATAAACTGTTTGAGAAGTTACAAGCTCTTTTGATTGACGACATTAAATATCGATAACATGAAAAATAGACCTCTATCTTAGACATCAGAGAGAAATGTAAAGCAATCTATGATTACTATTGGCGACTGCCTAACGCTACTTGCATCTGAAATCTCACTGTCGTTATACTTTTTCATTCGGCATTATTTTCCTTCCAGATTATCGTTAAAATATATTATTACTCCAAGTCCGAGCTTCCGACCATATTTAATTTCATAATACACTATTCAGAACCCCTTTCAATAGTAAATAAAATGCGAGCGAATATCCGTTGCATCAGTTGAAAATTACTTGTTGATATGATTTTTTATTACTTTTATTTAATAATGTGATGAATACGTTTGAGTTGATGCCTTTTTTTCTTTTGTGGTTCCAGGCCTAATAGGCAAACTTCATGATTTCTTAAGGTCGGTTAGTTAATGCACCAAAGCCAACATAATCAGAAGTAATAGTAGCTACGCTCTGCAAGTTAACAGAAATATTGTGAGTGGCATATGGTGCTTTTCACCAAAACTAATACCCACTCTTTGTATTTCAGTCCCTAATACCGCGAGGGAAGAAAGAATTTATATGGGCTTCAGCACAGAACTTTACTTCTTTGATCTGATACAACTTGGTGACCTAACTGCGTTGGTAGGTGAAGTGTCCCACAGCATTGGCAAATGACAGAAGTTTCTCAATAAATTCTTGTAGTGGCCAAAAAAAATCAAAGCCCAATCGCTCTAGTGATTCTTTGAGAATTTTGGAAACACTATGGGAAGCAAACACATATCGCTTTGCTCTTCCCTGCCCATTCTCAATATTGTTTACCAATTCCATGTAATATTAATCCAATAAAACATATCAACAACCGATATGATGGGGTACCGAATTTTAATTCGCTATTTCAGTTAAAAAACCTTCACAACTTTTCAAAATTTAATCTACAAATAGCTCTTCGTAAAAACAGTGTTATATCCCGATCAGATTAAATGTTGCTTGGTAATTTCATACATACCTACACATAGGATACAACCATTTTAAGAACTGAAGGTATTAGTGTTTTACTCGTGAGCAGGTGGTTTCATTTACTTTGCAATCCAAATTATTTATCACTTATTGCGACTTAGCTTAATCTGCCATTTATGGCACCATGACGTAATAACCTAGGTCACGTTGAATCTGTCCCCAGTAGAAATCTTTTCTGCCTTGTAGATAACGGCATTATCAGTAAACATTTTTTAACATTGTTTGCTATATCGTTTATACGCACCCCTATGAGACGACTGATTTACAATGTAGATTAGTAGATCATTTATTACGACCGTTCAATTAAGAAACCACGTATCCAATCACAAATCTCTAACAACAGACATATTGTAATCTTGGTTGTCCGGGTTGAACCGCGTCAATTTGTCGAAACCTAACGTTTCGGCCATCATTTTGTGGCCTTCTTCAGAGTACTGTCACGGGTGGAACTGCTGCCGCCTATATATAGCTCCCGAAGAACGCGCTAGCCATTTGGAGTGACGTCACTCCAAACGGCTAGCGCGTTCTTCGGGAGCTATATATAGGCGGCAGCAGTTCCAGCCGTGACAGTACTCTGAAGAAGGCCACAAAATGATGGCCGAAACGTTAGGTTTAGGTTGACGCGGTTCAACCCGGACAACCAAGATTACATTGACAACGACCGCGGAAGTCTGCGCACCCAACAGACATATTGTCTTTAGATGGTGGTTTTGTGGCAGAATTCCGAAAGTTATTTGGAAATGCCAAAAAGAATCAATACCATAAGATTTTATCCTACCTATAAACTACATAACAGCATTAAAAAATAGATTTCTTCGAATAACGGTGTTGGTTCAATAAAAATAACTTGTTTTTGGGTAAGGAATTCGTATTAGTGAAACAAAGAAAGAACTATGAACAAACCCTATTGTAGATCAAGATTGTATAAAGAAGTCTGTGGTAACCATTTAGACCTAATGGATAAAAAACGGCATCTTGAAACGATAAATTAGCTGTATACAAAATGGGAGAAGAAATTTGAAACAAGAGGTGAGACAATGGAAGTAGTAGCAGGAACATACAAGGTATCCCTAATAATTGACAGGTTAACGATGATCTTTAACACATAATGTAATCACCATTTAATAGTTTCTGGAAACACACAAAGCTGGATACGAATGCGATAAATCTTACTTCTTGACAATTCTGCAAAAAAAATGTGCAACCGGAAGGAAAAAATACACCGGGCGTTCGGACGGTAAAGTCAGGGACGCCATATTTCTTAATAAAGCACGGGCGTCGCAATAAAATGCCTTCATTCCGACTTTTGCAAGCGTACAACTTAACTTTCATTGTCCGCGGTGAATTTATTAATATTGGATTCGGTTCGGGAGATTTATCGCCGCCGCCGCGGAGACCCGTCTCCCGGTATAAATTCCCAAAATAAAGGCGGCAGGTCGCACGGGGTACCCGTTATAACGCAACCTCAGCGGCGACGAGGGCACTGGATTTATCGGTACGCTATTTCACGCGCCGCTTCCGCCCGACAAAACTGCCTGCGACGCGCTAACAACTTAACGACGGACAGTAATTGGCTAGCTACCGCGTCTGAACGCAAAGGAGCACCTAACCACAATAACACGGCCATTATTCGGGAATTTCTATACAACGTCTTCCGCGTTGTTGTGTATACTAACCCTTCCAAATAAAACTACTGAACAAGTTTACCTGGTAACGTTTCTTGTTGTGAGATCCCACTCACAAATCATTGCAGAAATTGTAAATAAATTAGCAAATAACAGACTTTCACAGCACAAGTTCTATGTATAGATGTTTGAGTAATTTTAAGTCTATTGTGGTGATGCAATTTTTTGTAGTTGGTACTACTGTACTGTTAGTCGAGAAAGAAAGAAGGTGGGAAGATGGCGCAGAGAGACCACGAGGGAATGTATTAATTGGACAGTGACGACTATGTTGTGTTGTAAGAGTATTTAAAGTGTTCAATAAATTGTGCAGATAAAATAAAAAAGTTGGTGGATTTGATTTAACATCAACATCCGTTGCGCAGAAGTGTGTAATTTGAGAGCAGTTTATCAAACAGTAATAATATGCTAGGAGATAGCACTACCGCGAGAAACAACGCTTGAGCCATGTGTTGAAGTGGCGGGCTATCTACCTTCGACTAATTAATAATAAGGAGGACCTAACATTGTCTACTGCTTACAATGTCACTATTTTTACCATATTTTTAGTTACGTTGTTTTCAGGAATACTGCATATAATGAATTGCATGAAAAGTTGTAAAAATCATAAATTTCCACAAACTGGTACGTAACTTATTCTCACTCAGGTCTGGGACTAGTCTGATCGGAAGTGAGCGTTACACTAAGTAATGAGGCCATTATTCATAAATTTATATAATACGTCTTATCAGTTGTTGCGCATACTAAACATTGGATATATAACTGCTGCATAGGTTAACCGGGTCACGTTTCTCGTCTAATGCTTACAATTCACTATTTGCTTGCTATACTCTTAGATACGATGTTGAAATTCAAATCATAATTTTCAGGTTTCACAATTAAAAATTTATTTTCCTTGTGATATGAAAAATTATGAATAAAAAAATAAAAATTACAAAATCTTATCTCAAATCATGGACAAAAAATACATACTTTGCAAATGATAAGAAGTCGGGTGCCAATCAGCCAAGCTCAGATTTACTATAGTAAAACAAAGGGTAGAGCCACTGAGAATAGTTCTTATCTGCGTCGGGTGACCTGCGAAGGCATGATCAGTTCGATCGAAATTGAGACGATTAAATCGAAATATTACACGTCGTATATTACCGTTTGATGTGACAATCTATTCACTACTCCTAGCATAACGATCAACGTCACCAATGGACCACAATGGCACCTCACATAGTACACCGATCAGGACGTTGCACTATTAATGTGTGATGTAGAAATATAGCCGCACTGTACGCGTCAGGAACGCAAACAAAACACTTTAACCGTCAACGTGTTGGCACCAGCGACAACACACTCACTACGGCCACAAGTACTCTATAGTACTTATACCACCTGGGGTAGGTGCCAAATGCCTCACCGGCACCTGGCTCCAACGTCGCGCCTTTCAAGTTAGCGCCGGACTCCCTCGTTGACGTGCCACCAAGCTCCGCCGAAACCAGAAGACAGAGAGAAAACATCTCATTGGCTGCTGTTATTTTAAATCTCGTTCTTATTTGTACATTTTAAACTTTTGCCCACTTCATGACCTCCAATCATTTTCCTCCGCGCCGTAACCTGACGTCTCTCCCTCCACACATTCCAAAGTTACTGATCCTATCCAGAAAAACGACCTGCCTCCCACTGTTAGCTTCTTGACGCAGGGGAGCCAAATGAATAGTAACGTCCTGTCTATAGTGTGAAACTTCCCTTGACCACTGTCGAAATTATGTACGGTGGGCTTCAGATGAATAGGCGACGGCGTGAAATCTGACGAAGATTTCTGCTTTCGCCTGGCATTTACCTTTACTTAAAATGTAATGAGTCCCTAATTTTTCTCATTACAATGTTATCACGATAACTGAAAGTAATGAACTGCATGAAAAGTTGTAAAAATCGTCAATTTCTACAAACAGACATTTAGCGTAACCCATTTGCATTGCAAACATTTTACTTCTTCAAAACATGTGACATATTTTAAGTGTTTAAAGCTCGGATCTCACTTTCGATGTGCGTGGGTTCGATCCACTGTCCGACCATTTATATTTCGGTTTTGAAACTTTTCCTGAAATCACTCCACTTCATGCCCGTTCCTTGTTTAATTCATTTCCTAGTTTTAATTACCTGAACACGGATGCATGGTAAATTCATAACTGAAAAACGAACAACAGTGAAAGCCAGTATGTACTTTGCAAGTCCAAAAAATGTGACACACAATGCCAGCACATATAGCGCTGCGTGTTAGTAGCTACTGGAGGGAAAAAGCAGTCATCAGTAATAATGTAAGGCTAAGCTTCGTCATTGTGTCCATTACGCTGACTTCACGCGCACGGCCTTGGTTACCGGAAAATCACGGCCAGAGATGTTACAGCAAAGTTAAGGTTATTTGCATTATTTAAAAACAATCATTGTATTTAGTTTAGCAATTGAAAGGAAATACCGAGCGTGGTAGGTGAACGGTTAACGTTCTGGCCTCGCATTCTGGAGGACGTGGGTTCCAATCCCCGTCCGGGCATCCAGATTTGGGTTTTCATGGGTTCCCCAAATCACTCCAGGCGAATGCCGGGATGTTTCCTTCAAAAATGTCATGGCCGAATTCCTTCCCGTTCCTTTTCCACAGTCCCATTCCGCATCTAATGACCGTAGCCAACGACGAGGCGTAAAAAAAAAAAAAAAAAAAAAAAAAAAATTCAACCCGTTATTACGGGATTACGAGGTATTTATATTCCGTATAGATGTTTCTCCTGTATTCGATGTGGCCGTTACAGTAAACTCAAAGAAATTAAATGATAGAACTCTGCATTCTTCCCGTAATTTTCGACGGGCTTTGAAGGTAGTAACTATCTAAGCAGTAAAATCCGGAAAATTACTTCAACACTTGGTAGTACAGCTCAGAGCATAAATGTTGCCCCGATATATATTGGGGGATGCGACTACTTGGATGCTGTTACCAATTTTTGCTGTGCCTTTCTGATACTTGACGGTGTTGTAGTAATCTTGCAGCTCACACAGAAATAAAATGATTTCCATCTGAGTAATATTTTCTTCTTGTATACTGATGCTTTGCCGCGTACATATATACTGCTTTGACACAGAAGCACATAATTCCCTTTTGCTTTCACGTGTACTTCATTTCCAGTTTTTGATATGTGGAGAAATAAAGTAATTGTAATGATTTATTTAAATGCCACCTATCTGAAAACTGTGTGAGATAAAATGTGTTCTGCACGAAACTATGGTTTGCTATGTGGATTACGATTCATAGTCATACGAGATAAAAAATAACACATGTAAGCAACCGCCTGTCACCTTATTTTCTTGATCCCACCTCTCATTTGCGATACATGCATATTGAATGCAGAACAATGCAATTGATGTCGTAAAGGAACTTCGTTAAGGTAAACTACTTTACTATCTGTCAGACTATCACAGTGCAACATGTACGTTCTATCAAATCCAAGAAACTTCCGTAACAGACGTGGCAAGTTGTATCATGTATGGCAAGTCCACTGAATTATAATCACTGCGAATAAAGTTTCTATCTAAGCTGCACAATACGAAATTTTCTGTCACGTGATGCGCAGAACTTTTCAGTCCACTGCAAGCTTCTTTTATGTTTTTAAAGTGTTGAATATGCATTTATTGTTCATCGTATACGGCAAATGCGATCTTTACACCGGCTTTATTTTGTCTTCATACAGTTTAATTTTCGTTAGCTATTAGTTCTTTTTCACGTGATTCCACACCAGTCCATAAATCACTTTCCATGTTTACCATTTTCAATTAATACTCCACGACTCTTAACTTTTGCCTCCTAATTCTGTTATCGTGCAAGATCGATGCTCAGACCTGTACAATCAATTTAAACAAACTTTATCTGCCGTGACTTACACGCCAAGAACCGTCAACCAACTTTTTAGAATGTATAGTGCAAATTGTTTGCAACATACTGTTACGCGTTGAATTTTGGTTATTAACAAGACTTCGTTGTATCTGGGCCCATAACCGTTATTATTTTGTGCTTAATCACGACACGTTATCACAAAGAGCAACGTTATTCATTTTCCCACCCCGTACTTCTTACCCCACACAGGTTACATAGAATGTAAAGAATACTTCACAGGTCACACTGTTGTCAATCTCTACACTAATAATTTCTACTTGTTTATGTTTACCATTTGAAAGATAATTACGCCAAACGAATAATAATCTTTGTTCAGAACCTACTTGTTACTCGATTTTTTTAACATTTATTAATAGTTAATACAGAAACTATGTAAACCTACGGACACTTAGCTTGCACTTGACGCATTATCCAAATATTACTTTAGTTATACAACATGAATTCCCATACTTTGATGAAGGAGACAAAATTTCTGATTAAACCATCACGCCAAAGTTAACGCACGAATTGATGATTCTGAGCGAGTTGTATACTGTGAGGAAGCGTTGACGGAGTATTCTAGCTGGCAAATCCAGTACACAACGCTTAACAGCGCGCCTGCTGACACTGCTTTCTGTTGTTAATGAGCTGCCATTTTGTTTGCTTGTTCGACAGATAGAGCAGGACTGCTGAGCACTGTGTTTTTGATGTTGAAACATATAGCGTAATAATATTCCGTGGTGCTACACAGCATGTATTCACGAGACATTTTAGCTTTGGACGTAGTGGTAGTGTACTCGATAATTGCATTATTACAAAGTAAATAGTTAATAGCAGATATACCTAACATAAATTGTGTGTCACGAAGGTTCATACACCAGAACTAATTTTTAAATGTTCATGTTACTATCAAACATCTCACACGGTTCGTGAATACTCTATAAATTAATCCAAGTCCACAGGTCATGGGTTCGTTGGATATACGACTCCAAACTATTTATTACTACAAATACAATAATTTACTTCACTTTTTATCGATTTATCTGTATTCTCCTAGAAAAGAGAGTACATTTTGCGTTCTCTGTTATGTATTAGTCTACTTTCTAATGCGGTTTATATCAATATTTTTTCCTTTTACCTGAAACAGAAAATCATACTACACCTTTCGATCTCTCGTAAAGAGATTCATCTTGATCAATATTAATCACTTGAGCATCACTTGAATACACATTTATTCTGCAGCTTAACCTACATTTTAATACATTTTAAACTATTTTATCTCTCTTCTTGATTGCCGGTGTAAGAATCTTAATGCCACTTTTTTTTCTGGCAACTTGAACTCTAACTATACAACATAACACCTTTTGCATTTCATCTCTTACCACTTCCATAACTTCATCTTTCTCTCGTTCAACCTTTCTCTAGTTATAGTGCTGGCCAGATCAATTGGCGGGTCTCCTAGAATGCGCCGTTGCCAAACCACGCACTTAACAGTTGTATTCACCTTTTTACTTGAAGTAATAGTTTATACTGTGTTTTAAATAATTTATAATCACAATTTTGTGATAAAATATTGATTTATGTCATTTCGTTAAGAAAGTTATGTTCGTGTAAATGCATTTAATATAACTGAAGAATACTTTCTCGATAAACTAAGAAAACGTATTGAATTACTCTTCTTATTTTATTTGTGGCTAAGCACGTATTAAATTTTATTTACAACTAAAATCAAAATTATACTTTGTTATCCTCTGCACTGAAAAACTTGCAAAATTGACGACAAAATTATTTATATATTGACTATATTAAAATTGCTGTATACCAAAAATTTATATGTAGAAAAGAAGTATGGCCACTGCAGTTCTTTTTATAAAAATCAACCATTATAAAAGAAAGCAAAAATGTTATATCGTAATCATGAATATTATTAGAAAGCCAAATGTTTTTAAGCAAAATTAATAATATCCAAGAGTAATATCGTAACTTACTACCAACAATAAAACAAGTTAAATATGAGTTTGGGGTTTTAAATAACATTAACACAGCACATGTGTATAGTATCTTAAACTGTTAAGTACAAGCTATTAAAGTTGCACAGTAATTGATAAGTTTATTGCGTAATATGTTAAATGATCTTTAATACCTTACTTGTCATTATTCATCTCCATCAACGCCTTCTTCTTCATCATCATCATCTTCCACTTCTTCGCTGCTCTCGTTCTCTGTCGTTGAATCTTCGTTGAGGTTGATTATAAGAGGCTCGATTACATTATCTCTGACCACTTCCTTTTCGAAATCTTCTGTTTGCAGTTTTTCGGTATGGTAAACACATTTCTGCCACTCTTCGACGGTGACGTTTTCCAAGGCTTTATGCAAAAACGTTCGACATCGGCGATTTTGAAAGTGTTGTTTTTTCCGCCACTTCTCTTTTGACTTGGGCCCAAATGAGCTCTATCGGATTGTACTGGCAATGATAAGGGGGTAATCGGACTACTTCATGTCCTCTTTCGTTTGCAAGTACATCCAACTCATACACCGGTTCTTCTTTATTCATGAGTACCTTCTCCAGCATCTCAGTTCTCGTCTCCGTAGGCAAATACGAAATTTTCTTTTCTGTTAGCCAAGCAGCTATATCAGCTTTCAGCGATTTGGTTGTTGGAGCTCGGTTTATCACTGCCGAATGATATTTAGCGTTGTCCATGACGATGATAGAACCTTCCTCCAAAATATTCAAAAATCTGTTGAGAAACCAATATTAAAACGTCGCTGTATTCATTTCTGAGTGATAATCTTCAGATTTATTGGTTTTGCTGCATCTGTAGACCAACTTGCTTTCCTGGAGATAGCCTGTCTTTGCTGACCCCGCATGCAAAACAATTAGCCCTGCCCTTTTTCCGACAGGTACCTTTAAGCCCCCACTTTGATTTGAATTCTGCCAGATATTTTTTAAAGAATGGTTCTGAGTTACCCAAGTTTCATCTAAGTAAAAAATGGGTCGCGTGTCACCTGAGCTACGAAGGGATCTCATTTTCCTCAAAAATTTGATTCTTGAGGCCACTAAGACGTTTCGCTCAAGCAAAAATCACCTACCATCATTCTGACGCCTGTATTTAAACCCTATATTGTTCAATATGCGTTTTACAGATCGTGCAGATCCTGTAAAATTTATCTTCTCTATTAATATTTTTCTTAATTTTTCTGAAGTAGGGTACTCACCACGGTCGTAAAATTCGTGTACTGTCCTCCTGACAATGTCCCTGTCAAAGTCGTTAAGCTTTGTTATAATGCTGTATTGTTTCACATTTTTCTTTGGAGAAACAAACGTAGGTGATTTTCCATCACGACACACTCGCTGGACAGTTCTCAAACTGACACCACAAGCTGCAGCGCAAATAGCCTGTACATTCCTTAAATTTCTTCGCAATATGGTTGTTTTTTTGCGTTAACAAATCACTACAGTTTTTTGTTTCATCAATATCAAGTACGTCCACATTTTTCAAGTCTTTTCTTACCAGCGTACATGTAGAAGACAAAATTTCACCATCATTGTCCACAAGAAGTTTGAAATATTTATATACATTGTGAATGATAGATTTACTCTGCCGGCGAAACTCTGTTGTCTTCTTCAGCCGCGGTGGTTCTGCTGTCGATGACGTGCGTCTTGTGGGAGTCGTTAGTCCGGAAACACCTGGAGTAGGAGAATAAGTCTCTTCCTGAGTAGCACGATTCTCTTGCTAAATTACCGTAATTATAAGTTACTGCACCACTTTTTGTTCGGTAAAATTAGGACACTAAATTACTGTAATTAATAAATAACTAAAACGAATTATTTAAATCGCAAGCAAAAATCGCAAAACGCTAAAATCAAAATATCCTCTCTCGAGCAAGCTCACCCTCACACTGACACACTTTCTAACTCCGATTCACAGGTTCACACATTTTTTGTGTGTTGAAAGTGAGGTGGAAGGTTTGGGGGTGGGCTGCCGCTTGTACTAGGCAACACAGGCCACACAGCGTTGCAATTTTCAGGTGATAGAAAGAGAGCGCATCGCGATATTGTCCCCAAGTACGGCAACAGCGCGTTCACACTGACCCGCCAATTAATCTGGCCACAGCTATAATGTAATATCTTCTTTCCATCGGTTCTCCTCTCTCATGCTTTATACCTTCCTCTCAAGGAATCCTCCAAAACTATACTGTACTATTATTATTGTTATTTAAGGCAATTAGTAAATACAATTAAGTATATTTACATTTTACTCTTTCCTCAGTGGCCTGAAGTTTAAAATTGAACAACGCAGCAAACTCGGTTCACTTGATGTCCGTAGAAACTTTGAATGTAGTAAAAATAATTGCCTGTAAAATTTACAGTACTTATTGGGAATCGTAGCGAAGACTTTCAGGTTTTAAAGTAGTCGCTCTATCACATTGTTGTCAGGTTTCTCAGGTTTTTTTTAACTTTTTTGCTGCTTTATGATTTGATAAGAATATCCGTTATTATTTAAGACTTTTAAGCTACGAACTGTGGAACAAATTAAACTTGAAACATTCGTACAGTGGGATCAGTTTTATACAATCATGTGTGATCTCACGTAAGAAAATCCATAACACTACATGCGTTACAGCAAATTATCTACACTTCGAAATGCGTGATTTTGTGAAAAAGACAAAAAAGCCGTTATTGAGGACAGGTGATTCAGTGTTTTATCAAATCTATACAGCTGCGTGTTCTTCAGTTGCTTCATTCACAAATATCTGGTCGTATTTCTTTCGACGTCAATAAAATAGTGACTGTGTTCACTGCAAGACTTCTTTCCTCACCAATTTTTATACCCTGTTCACTCCGAACTGGCGGCTCAAGGTCATTTTTCCCTGGTCCCGCCCCTCACCTCATCTCTCCCTCCCTTCCTACCTCTCCAAGCTTACCGCTTCGTCCATTTTGGTGAGTGACAAATTTCCCCTTCGTATGTAGGGGTGATCGCAGTGGAGAGAGGATAGAGTAGAGTCACCTTGAGCCGCCTCTGTTAACTGAACGGACTACAACGTAAATGTCGGCCATTTTTGCGGCATGCCGCACCGAAAAAGTATTATTTTAGAGATTTAAGCTCCGTAGAATTAATTACAGGTGCGAGGGATTGAAGATAAGGAATTCAGCTATGAAATTTTGAAGAAACTATCCTGAAACAAGTGGAGTGATTTCATGAAATCATGGAAAACCAAAATCTAAATGGTGGTGTCGGTAATCAAAGCAGTGCCCTCCCGAATGTTAGAAATATCTCTATGCTGCCTTGACCTATGGTACAACGTCTACACATTATTTCTGATGCACATATCTCACGAAAGAATTTGTATAAACATCTTGTGTTAATATACTGAAACTGATGACTCATATAAAAACTGAAGTCATTAATACTGTATGTCGCGAAACGTTAACTTGAGTAAGACACAGCTTTTAACGCCACTTACAACAATCTATGATTAAGAGAGACAATATCTCCCCGGGAGATATGTTACAACATTGAGTACTAAATGTCATTCTTGTCTATGATATTTTTTGTAGTAATAAATTCAATAGAAGTTGTTCGCATAGTAAAATGTTTATGACTGGATTTGTCTTATACATGTAATTCATATATTCTTTTATCTACAATTAAAATTTTCCCTTTCTGTAATGTAATAAATCAAAGTCTGCCATTTGCGTAGTATAATAAACGATTGCGAATGAAAAAGTTAGTATTGACGTAGAATTTTGATATAACGCTCACCATAAGAATCCATCTCATTCCTATTACTACGGAATTTCGTGTAAATATGTCTCTCACTGACACCGAGAGCTATTAGTCAGTAGACTGGAACCAAGGACGGAGAAGTTATCCGCTGTCATTCTATAACGTTTATATTACGGCATCTACGCCGTAGACTGTACAATGTTCCAAATTTTCTCCTAAAACTGCATACGTTCCAGCAAATATTTAAAAACGAAACACACAAAGTGTAGTTTACAATATTCACACACAAATTCCTTATCTTACTGCGGAGAAGAAATGCGATTTTCATGATAAGCATGATGGTATATGGACTGGGGCGTAGCTACTACGGGGCTAGGCGGTGTAGTGCACCGGGGCCCCTACGCTCAGAGGGCCCCCAAGCTTACCTCAAGGGGCCCCAAAGAGCATCTCTGGGGGCCCCCAAGCGCAGTTTAGAGGGCCCACGAGCCCTCTCGGCAAACTGGCGACCTTTTTTTAGCTCTACCGTCGTCTAAAGGGACCCATGAAACACAGGAAGACCCCACTAAGGGCCCTCGCTGCTCAGGGGGGCCCCCAACCACTGCTCACGGGGCCCCTAAGGGCAACTCAAGGGCCCCCATCCTCAGCTCAGGAGGCCTATACCAGCACACGAAGCAAATAAAGGTCGCCCGTCTGGCCTGTGGGCCCAAAATAAATTTTTTGCCCCGGGGCCCTTGTTGACCTAGCTACGCCATTGTATATGGAACTGTTGAATCCTCTTGTAAACAAAACTTGGACACTGTGTTACACCTGGAATGAACGGCAGGTATCCATTTGTGTTCATATGAAAGACTATCGAGTTTACTTTGTTAATTATTCAAACATTAACACAAAAAGTTGATTTATAGAGTATAATGTTGCTTTTGAATAGGGTATCTCTCAATTTAATAAAATATTTTGCTAATTCCGGTATCATAGATATGTAGCGCGTCAATTTGATAGTACGTTTCGAAGTCAAACTTCGACTTCATTTTCCTGCGAATAGTCAGGTTCCTTGAATGGCCACCAATATCCGCGATTAAGAAGACATTGATACTATCATTTCGCGGAGGATGTTGTAAACCAAGACAGGGGCTATAAACATAGCCTGGCATGGAATCCAATTATCAGACAATTAACTGGGGACTCAACAGAGGAGATGGTTCAAGAATGCGCTCCGACCAGTAGCTGACCCCTCTTCCTCGTCAATCCCCTCCACTCCTCCCGCCTCACCATGCACGTGACTATGACGTCACCGGCATCCGACGAACAACATCTGTTATATGAGGCTGGCCATTCCAGAAACCAGACAATTCGCCGGACTATGAAGTCCTAGATTGTCTTCGAAATGTCGCATGTAACTGACAAGATTAATACAGTTAATATAAATTTTTTATAACAATTTGCACTCTAGTAAATCTTTTATGAAAAACGTTACATTACAACTAATTCCAGAATTTACATGCTGTACACCACATAGTTCTACGCACGCTACCAAAAGGTAAAAGGTTCATTATGTAGCGGACTGATTTCCCGGCGTGCCAATATTACAATACAGAGGAAGAAATTTGTCACTATTTGCTGGTATGTAAGCTCAACAGTACGAATAGAAAAGTTTTCGTATAAAACTGCCTGAATATCAGCGAAATAACAGCCCTAACGAGAACTCTACACATGCCAAATACGAATGTGATCAAAATAAAACACAATATAGTAATAAAGATAAAATATCAAACCTATTGGTAAGGTTCACATTTAATGATTCTTTGTTGATCAGATATTACTTTTTTTGTTACCGCATTTAAGGTGCTGTCATAATACACACCTCAAATACTAGGCTATACTCCGTGATTTCATCCTGTGAAAACCGTCTCAAAATCTCTTCAGTAGTTTTTTTGTGAAACACGAACAAACAAGAACAGATTATATAGATTTATAACAATAGAGATAATGAAATTTTCATTCCGATATCACTGAAGCATAATTAATCTGTTTTCTCTGCGTTTAGATTAACTTAAGTGCGGAATAGGGGCAGTATGTGGTATGGTAACGCTATGGTTCACACAGTGTCAACACAGCGTGGCGCGGGTTGCGTTTGGCCTGCGCAGGGGCGCCCGCTGCGGCGTTTAACGCTCTGCTGAAGCGTCCATTGTCATTTGCGCTCCGCATGATGTACAGCGCAAATGTCCTGTAACGCAGTGCAAACCACACCTCGACTGACACCCGAGTCTCTTGCGTAAGAGTTGTCAGGCCGCACAGCTGGCGCGTCAGATGCCATATGTACACGCCCTGTTATTTCTAAGCAGATCTCGTGACTCATATTCCTCGAATACCTTAAAACAATTTGCGTTTTGATTCTTCTACTGAAGTATGATCAGCGGTTTTTATTTCTTTTAGTGACAATTTATTTCACGTATTATTTATGTAATAAAATACACATTCCATAAGACATAAAAAGTTCTCAAAATATATTATTAATTTAAGTTTAAGCTGAATATCCGACGCCATTTTCAGATATCTTTGATGACTTGGATCGTATTGCGTGTTTTCAAGGAACGTAAAAGTTCAGATCATAATGGAATTTAACGTGCGATGATCATGGATGTTCCTGAAAAAAATTGTTACAAGTATTAGATTCGATTGTTGATAACTTCATCATTGTGACTCGTTTAGAACATCCTATTCCATTTTTTTCCGGTTGTTACAAGATTATTTCGTACATCTTCTAGTTTGGCATCAATCTTCTCCTCCACGCCGTCCACTGTCTACCGGTTATTCTCTTCTTACCCAGTTCACTAATCCCTTTTCCTTCCTCATAATTTGTTGCAACAAATCCAGTATTTCCTTCTTCAGGGAATAGTCTTATGGCTCCCTTTTTAACTTAGTTCTTGTTTCTTCATTCCACACCTTATCTTTTCTAATAGGAAGTCCTACGGCTTTCACGATTGTCATCTTTGCTTCGTGCAGTCTGCTCCTACATATCGTTTCAGGAAAAACAGTTCATCAAGATTTTGTCTTCTTTATCTTGGTTACACATACATACTACGTCCTCAGTGATGTTATCTCATTTCCTTTGTCTTTTTTCATTTTCGATTTTTGTACTGGTGTTAGGTTACCTAGGTAACAGAAACTTTCTTCCATTGAAATATATTTTAAAGCAGTTGATCATATAGTTTATTTTTGAATTCAACTGTGGATAACAGTTTGTCGAGAGTGACAATGTGCTTCAATGTTTTAATGTTCTAACATAACTGTAATATCAAATACGTGAACCGAACAAAGGATTTGTTAATAGATTTACTCGCGTGGTTTACTTAAATACAACCAAAACAATAACAACAAAAATCCAAACAAAAACAACAACAACAAAAAATGCAACTAAAACAACAATAATAGCAGCAGCAGTACCAACTAAAAGTGAGAAAAACATAAAAAATCTGCACCTTCTTGGCCAGAGATTTAGAGTGCTACTTTATCATTCCAGAATTGTTTTTGATGAAAGCATATGTGTGAAACTGTCAGTTCTGACTGCCATAATTCGTAGTTTATCATCCCAGCAACATTCTGATGCAAATACTGAGGGCAGTAGTTTATTTTTATTATTATTTTTTTCAAAGAACCCAAAATAATTGTCTCCGACTTTCTGACAGCTTTCTCAAGAACAGTGTGGATACTTTCAACATCTTGCTTACATATTCGCCAGTAATGAAACGGCCAGAACTCTCAATCATATCAATTGGTCTTTGATTACCTTGATACTAAGTAAAGTGTACTGTGCTGCTGTATGGCAACACAGTGCCCATACTCAGAACATAGTTGTAATGCTGAACGAACATATGAGGATCGTGGCAGGCACCCCTAGAACAACGCCCACCTAGTGTCTTCACGTCAGTGGTTATATCAGTCCACCATATCTGAAACGCCAAGAAGCTTCTATTCAAGAAGGAGCAAACAGCACCAACCTGATTATTCACAAGTTCTTTTCGTCCTATTGATTTCCTCCCAGCCGCTTCTAGTCACTAAACTCAATACGGAATAACTCAAGAAATTATTATTTCAACATCAAATAAGAATGACGTCAATCATTGATTACTGAAGATCAACAAACCAAAACATGTGCTATACCAGGTCTTGAGATGGAAAGGAAACCCTATACAAAGCTTAATTGAATTAGACATTCCAGGTGCAATGCAACGACGAATTAGTGGGGACTTCGTAATTCTTTCAGAACAATGAGTCGTGAACGTACATTTTCTTGAGCCACAAGAACAATAGCAAGGTGATTACGAAGTAGGAAGTGGTGGACAGTTTGGAGAAAATAAAATACTAAGTAAAAATCAATAACTGGCGCAATGAGGCGAGAATTATTATAGAACATCCAGGTATTGAATTTGGTATAAATTAGTTAAGGTATTTTGAAATATATAGAGAGGGAGAAAGCATATATTTTGGAGGGAGTTACAAACAGTGGCCATTTTCAGGCCCATCGTAGGTGACGTCAGAAGCTACCGGGTGTTTCAAAAATGACCGGTATATTTGAAAAATCAATAAAAACTAAACGGGAAGCGATATAAATACACCGTTTGTTGCAATATGCTTGGAACAACAGTAAATTTTCAGGCAGACAATCTTTCGAAATTAGTTACAATTTTGAACAACAGATGGCACTGCAGTCTGGAAAAAATCTAAAGTACGATATTTTACACCATTTGTTCACAGCAAACTTGCAATATGTGAACAGCACATGCATACAGCAGAAAGACGACTTACAGTATGGCGAACTCACAGACTGCGTTTACTTCTGTATCTTTCAAATATTTTATTGTTTTTTCAAATATATATTGGTCATTTTTGAAACACCCGGTAGATTGACTGGCGCATACGACAGGACTGTAGCGGTCAACATTGGAAAACAAAATCTGGTCCTATGAGAGAGCGGAGTAGGGTAGCGTATCTGGTTTTTTGTATGCGGTAGCCCATATAGTTGAGAGGCTATATCAGAAACCCCCGGAGCACTAAGATAAGGGTGGTACCGTCGTCGACCATTTAGTTGAAGAAGAAAGCAAGGACTGGTGAACTCTCTCTATGTACAGTTAGACAAGATAGCCTGAAAATCCTCCGCGAGTTAAACGCGCTAACAATGTGCGCCAGAATTTTGTATAGAGAAGTGTTTCTGTTTATTGTAAGGAGCATTGTCTGTTAGATAGTGCCTGTAGTGGTGACTGCCGGTATAAACAAATAAAGTAAGCCAAATCTTTCTCTTTCCTTATTTGCTATCTCTCTTATGTGTGGTGTATTAGAAATTCTAATGAGAAATATTGTGTTTCGTCACTAAACCAAAATTAAAAGACACAGTTAGTCGAGGAAAAATTCAGAAGACTAGTAGTATAAATAAGTAGTTTGTTTTGTGAAGACAATGCTGTCGTGTTCATTTACGTGTAAATTTTAATCCGTTGTTTTTAAAATAAATAAGTAACTCTAAAATATAACATTTTATTGTAATTCGTTTCTCATCTTTTATTTGTACCTGATTTCAGAACTGTGTCAAAGCTCTAGAAAAAACAAACTTTAGTAAATAGATCAGTTAACATATACCGACGGAAACAATTGTACTGCAAGTATTAAGTGATGCTTAACTTAGAAGCAAGCGTATTAAAGATAGATTAATAAAATTAAAGAATGAAAAATTACCAGTGGATATTAAAGTAGCAACTGTTAAAATTGGGATTCATATTTGATTCTGTGAACTAGGCAGTCAAATCGTTATAATAACAGAAACTTTAAAGCAACACTTTGATTTATCTACTGAAAACAGAAAAATAATAGGCGTCAACAGTTAGTTCAGTTGACTGTACAATATCTGTATTTTTCCTACAAGAAATCGTGTAGATCATTCGGTAAGGAATTTCGTTTAGCTAATTGTAAATATGCATTACAATAAGGTTATACGTTCCGAATCTAGTGTACAAATGTTAGACGGTGAAATTTTAGGAAATTTCTGAACAGAATTGAAGTTAAATGTTTGTAAGTTGTTGAATTGGTGTGATAAAATTTCTGTCATCTGGTGCATTTTCCCTTGTGTTCGTGGTTCATATTACACACGTTCTCTGATTCTCCAATTACATAGGACGCGGGTTGGAGACACAGTCCTGAATTCAATTCTTTGATATTTTTTTTTGTAGGTGAACGTTCTCCATACTGTAATGAACATGCGTAATCCCTCAGTTAAAAGATGTTTGAAACTGCTAACATTAGTTTCACTGTCAGCTTTGCATCGCTTTAAGTAAATAAAGATTCTTTGAGAAAGAATTTATTTTTTATCATTCGAGTTTTCCTTTTAAGATGGAGTAAGGTATGAAAATGTAGCTATGAAAATAAACACAGATTGTACGTAATTACCTTAAATTTTAATTTAAATTTTCCTTTTCGGACCGTAAAAACGAAGAAATATTTCTCACAATGAATTCATACCTAATGAAAGCGCGTACAATGCTAACATTTTCCTTTTTTTTTACTATTCCTGTGCTGGAAGATCGATATAATATCATTCATCAATTATGTCACATTAAAATTTTTCCAAGCTGGACGTATGTGTCTACAAACTTTATAAGTCAGAATCATTCACTCATCTTATTAGGGGGAGTGACACTAGCCGACAATTTTTAGATTTTTGTGGTAAACCTTTTTAAAAAACTACTGTACGTCTTGACGTGAATAGAACATAAATTATCTGGTCCTAATAATTCAGAGTTATCTCTAGATGTGTCATTAATCATTATTTTTACAAAAAATTGTAATAATTGATTTAAATTTTTATTAGCATATATATGTAATGCCCTAAGTGATAATGGTTCATTTTGACAATTATTTTCATTCAACTTATGAAAATGGTGGTTGTGTTACGATTCTACCGAAAACTTTTTAAAATAAAGAATATCACTTGTACAAGAAAAAATTTTCATTACAACTAGCTTCCGCAATTATAATTCATAAAGCTCAAGATTTAAAATTAAATAAAGTTGCTGTAGATATTGGAGAAAAATAAACTTTAACTTATGCTGGGTTATAGAGAGTAAAAACTTCAGAAAAACCAGCACTAAATAGAAGATTTTCTTATGACAGAATTAGTAATATTAAAAATTCGAGTGTGTTAAAATGTAGAAAATAGGAAGAAACTTGAATAAGAAATTTTGTATCTGATTAAAAACAAATTAAGTAAATTGATAATTTAAATATTCAAAGATTGCGTCTTATAATAAACGTGCCAACTTTTTTTTCAACAAACTAAAATCACGGATTTTGATGATAGTAATTTCTTTAAATGTATATAATATTTTTTATATCATAACTTCGCGAGCCACCACAAAGCCGTGCTTTTAGCTAGTTAAAGATGATTTGGAGATTAGTACCTTGGTCATGCCTATGTTCTATGAGAACACACGGCTCACTGCAGCCTCTGTGTGACTAATAGTTAACAGGGAATGAGCGGCAATGACCTAATATACGTTCACTTCAATTGTTGGAAATAAACACTTAACAAAATATTTGTGTTTTATTGAGTTAAAAAGCTGTTGTTTATATTCTAAAGAAAAAACACATAAAATAGGAAAAATAGGTCCTAAGGACAATTTAGGAATTTTTAGGCACCATAAAACCACAAACAACGGCCATAAATGTCTATAAACCGTACATATAGGATGTTATTTTCATGAATTTCAATCAGGAACAAAATAGGTTTTTTGCCTCAAATCCGAGGTCTAGTGATAATGAATGCTCTGGTCTCACATTCGGGAGGACCCGGTCATCCTGATCTGGGCAATCCATTGTTTCCTCAAATTAATCTATGCCAACGACCGGATGATTTCTTCAAAAGTCCATGGCCGAATTCCTGCCCATTCCTTGTCCCCGTCCTTTCCCACCTTTAATAAACTCGACCTCTACGCAATGGAGACGGTTTTGCTGAGAGAGATAAAAAGAGAGTCGCTATAATTCCGAGGGCTCTATTAATTTTGAAAGTTGCTGAGGATATTTCACCTTCACTCTACGGGAGAGCACATAAAAAGCATTAAAATCAGAATGATCACTAAGTGGGCAAAATATTTTAACCTAGATCAGTCATTTGTTCCAAACACCTAGAAAGCAGAAACTCACTGCATTGGACCATACATTTGTACATTAACAGCTGCTCTGAATGTCAATTCAAAATTCAGTACTAGGGTATATTTTTATTTATCTTTTTCGGTGATTCTGAAACAGCAGAAAGGGTTTTGTCGATCCGAATCTAAGATAACATTTCGTCCTCTATTATCTTTAAAGTTTGTTTCTGTAATAAACAGTTTGTAGTAATATGATAACGTTATTATTACAACCCATTATAGATAAAGTGTAGTGAAAATTTTCTCGATATAGGAATCTATCTCTCCTTAGTAAAAACTCATAAGAACAAAAATATAGAGAGGCCAATCCCAATAGAAAAAGTAACAGAGTAAGAAAACTTATTTTTACAGCCTGACAAATATAGCTGTCTGATTGATCGCCGAGAATTGAAACCGCTTCCCCTTTTGTGAATCAGATATTCCACAGGTTGACTACAACGATCACGTATCAGGCGAACTTGAAATTAAATTATTTCATGTTGTTAGAGTAACCTCTATTATCGTTGCAAAACGATCCCAACGGAACGCTTACATATGAGAAAGTAGTCCCTAGAGCATACTCAACAGCGTTGTTACACGAAATACAAGGCAAATGAAAATGGTGTATACCTATTGTGATCTACGAAATACGGTTAGTTCGTTTAAATATTTAAAAGACTAAATTACTGAGGTGTTTACCTCTTATCGACCTCGATTTTCTGTCCCGACCGAGTAATGGGGAAAAAAATAATTTATGTGAGTGCATTAAATTTCCAAAATGTTTGTTGCTACTGATGGATACTGATGGATACAAAAACTGATAGAACTATCAATTATTGTGACACCATAAAACAACAAAGGTACTCAAATCCAGACATTTAGCTTCGCAATACTTTGAAATGCAGCTGGATAGCTGATAATTTACGTGTTTCTAAACACAATGCTATTAACTACATAGTCCGAGTAAATTCTTTCGATGTTCTTACTTTTCTGGTAGCTGTGATTGTAATTGACCAATTATAATACCACCATATGAAGCGATAAGGTTTCTATAGTGACTTTTCTACCAATTTTTTATCACCCTTTTCTTGCTAATACCGTGATTTCCAAAATGGAACTACGTCCTTGAATTTCCTAACGGCAGTTTAATGTAAAAATATAAGCTAGTACACCATGTCAATGGAGTCTTAGCACGGTTCGTTAAAGCAACTTCTTAAAGAAATCGCGTAGAAAGTTAAGCCAAATAGTAGTTGTTCTATTAATAAATATATTTGTAATTAAATAGCTGCCAATACTTTTTGGTTTTACTTATTAGCTTGGACGTAAAAAGTAATTTCTAACACAAACTGCTGGTGTACCAATCTCGTGAAATATGGTCTCACAACAACCATGCACAAATTTCCAAAACTATACTGGTGCAACATCATCTTTTTACAGCTGTTCCGGGAAATAAACATATATTTTAGAAAAAATGTGTAATTATCCCAATCCGTGTAGTAAATGTAGATACGTAAAAAACATTTATAAAAATATTCACCAAGTCGTTTTAAATGAAACCTAAAGCTAAAAAGTTTGTAAATATGTCGTAACAATGATGAGCTGAACCATAAAAAATTGGGGATAAAATGTTTTAGATAAGATGTTATTCCACAAATTTTAGAACACATATAATTAATTCTGTCAACACACAAATACTCGATTGGGGTACAAACTTGTCAGTATGAGCTCCAATGTGATGAAAATGTAACTGCTCGGTTAAAATCTACACATATGATGATGACATTACAAAAACACCAAATTTAAACACTTTAGAAAAAAGAAAATTAATATCTCCTCTATGGAATAATAAAATTCATAGAAGTAAACTGCATTCTCATTTTATCAGTACTCTTATCTAATGTATATACTTCCCACCGTCTCCCGTGATTAACTGTTATATGTATACTTCAACCAAGTAAAATATTTCATGAAATGCATTTAAGTATTATAAATCTGTCTCGAATAGTCCTTACAGTTTGCTTGTTTCAAATTTTAATACTTGTGTGTTTCTGCGATTTTAAGGTTATAATTTATTTTACAAATAATGGTAAATTAATAATTCAAATTACCTAACGCTACAATTCAGTACGTAATTAGGGCTGCTGTTACGAAACAGAATAAACGCGAACCCGCGCTATTACTTAGCTATGAACAAAATTAATTAACTACATTCACAGACAAATACGCAATACACCGAAAAAAATTGATTGTTTCTCCAGTAACATTAATGTCTATATCTCAAAACACTGGAATCAAAACTAATAAACAAATTCAATTACTAGGAATGTAGGAGAAGAAACAATGTCGAGGGAGAGCTTCGAAATAAATATATTCAAAATGTTCAATGAATTCCACTTATTGCTAAATTATTGTTGAAAAATCAATAACATTTTGTTGCATATATAAAAAAGAACTTACTTCTATTGTTACTACGAATATTGTACCCAACAGATGAAGTTATTTGAATTTTGAAATGTTAAATACCAGATTTCAGCTCTCGTTTACAAGGCAATGTTCCTAATGTACCTACTGAAGTGAACTACACTTAATGGTTCCTTGAGGTTTATTACTATGTACACAAAACACTGGTAAACAATAATAAATGTGGTACAGTTAGCGGATGAACGTCGAGAAATTTAGCCTGGTCCTGATCCGGGGTAGAGAGAGACGGCTTCTACTTCTCGCGAACTTCCGGTGGTCTTCTGTAGTTGAAGCTGGTTCCGCGGTCAGGCCGGAACTGGCGGTGGAGCGGCCGGCTACGCTTATATAGGCGGCCTGGCGCAGGAATTCCGTTGTGTGGTAGTACGGCGACCTCTGTAAGAAATAGTCCCACTTAGCTTCTAGATGATTCTATTTGTTTTCCTGGTTTGTTTTGATGTCTCTGCGCCTGTTTGGAGTCGTATATGTATCCCGGCGTGCAGGCGCGTTGTGTGTGAGGTCTGCCTGGCAGGGGCCTTTACTGGCAGACTGAACATACCTCCCTCCCGGGGGGGGAGGGGGGGAAGCGATGTCTGCGACGTCTGCGAGGTCGTCTGCCGCGGCGCCCTGGAGCAGACTATGAAGGCTACCTCCAGGGGAGTACGGAGCTGTTCCCCTGGCGATGCGAGCCGACCTGCGTCGTGGTGCAGGTTGTGGTGGAGGTACTTGTGGAGCTAACGGCATCGGTTCGTCGGCGTCGATGGCCGGGGGCTGTACGGGGGGCGCTGAAGATGGTCCCCGCAGGTGGTCGAGAGGCTGCGGCTGAAGGGTGTCGGAGCGACCGACAGGTTGTGGCGTCGTTGGTGGCGCTGTAACTGTCCCTGAGCAACGGTTAGACGGCAGGAGTGGTGGAGGTGGCAGGGAAGGAGAGGAAGAAGTGGATGGCCGTGCCGTGGTGGAAGAGGACGGTGCCGTGGGGTAGCGGGGACGTAGTTGGTTTCGATGGCGTCGCACTATCCGGCCATCCAGGCTGACGTCGAACAGTTGGCGGCCCCGGGGCCGCTGGATGACCCCCGGAAGCCAACCGGCCCGGGAGCCAAACCCGCGGGCCCAGACTAGGGAGCCCGGGGTGAAACGGAATGGGCCCGAAGGTACCTGTACTTTGGGCGGGGGTAAGAGGAGATGGAGGAGAGTGCGAGGTTGGCGGCCATGTAGCAATTCCGCCGGGCTTTTGGCCCCCACTGGAGTGGTTCGATAGGAACTGAGGAAGAGTGTCAATGCCTCTTCGAGTTTGTGACTTGTGGTGTATTTGGTCATTTGGGTTTTGAATGTTCTGACTAGCCGTTCCGCCTCCCCGTTAGATTGGGGGTGGAAGGGCGGGGTGAGGAGGTGTTGGATATTGTTGGCGGTACAGAAGGATAGGAATTCCCGACTTCGAAATTGCGGTCCGTTATCTGTGACGATAGCGTATGGTAATCCTTCGATGGAAAAGATCTTCGTGAGGGCTGAAATGGTGACCTCTGTGGTGATTGTGGAGCAACGGACGACATATGGGAAGTGGGAAAAGGCATCCGTCACTAGGAGCCACTGGTGGCCTAGGAATGGGCCAGCGAAGTCGAGGTGAATGCGTTCCCAGGGTCCGGACGGTGCCGGCCAGGAAAGGAACTTTTGAGGGGGGCGGGGCAGTTGTTGGGCACAGATGGTACAGCGCCGCACCATCTTCGTGACATCCGTGGTAAGGCCGATCCAGAATACATGGCGTCTGGCAAGGGATTTGGTGCGGGCAATTCCCCAGTGTCCTTGGTGGAGAGTTTGGAGGATTGTCGGTTGTAGGGATCTCGGAACGACGACCCTCGGGGTGGAATTTGGTTCTGTGCGAAGGAGCACTCCCTCTACTACTGAGAGCTGTGGCGGATGGAGTAGTAGAACTTGGGTCTTGATGATGGCGTGGAGGGGAACGTGTTTGCCACCCGTGTTGGATGTGGTGTCGGATGACACGGAGGAGGGGGTCCTCCCCTGTGGCTGCCGCGACTTTTGAGGCCGTGACTGGAAATGTCTTCAGTGCTTCTTGTATGTCATCGTCGATCTGGAACACCAGAAGTTCCGACTTGTCGAAGGCAAGGTCTGGTCCCTGCGGTAGTCTGGATAAGGCGTCTGCATTGGCATGCCTGGAGGTGGTACGGAAATGCATGGTATATCTGAACTGGGACAGGAATAGTGCCCAACGCTGGATGCGGTGGGATGTTTTGGTAGGCAGACGTGTGGACGGATCAAATAGTGATAGGAGTGGCTTGTGGTCGGTAATGAGATGAAAAGAAATCCCATATAAAAGGGAATAGAATTTGGAGCAGGCAAAAACAATAGCTAGCGCCTCTTTCTCGATTTGAGAATATTTAATCTGAGCAGCCGATAGGGCTTTGGAGATGTAGGCTACGGGGCGTTCCGTGCCATCTGGTAATTTATGAGACAGAACTGCCCCCACACCGTAATCGGATGCATCTGTGGCAAGTATCAAGGGTAGGTTTGGAGTGTATGGCATGAGGCATGCTGCGGACTTGAGCTGCTGTTTAAGGGTGTGGAATGCGGTCTCGCAAGCTGGGGTCCAACGGAACGGGACATTCTTGCGACAGAGGTGGTACAGGGGTGCTGCCACTTGTGCTGCTGAGGGTATAAATTTTCTGTAGTATGAAATTTTGCCTAAAAAGATTTCAACTGATGTAGATCCTGAGGCCGAGGTAAGTTGGAAATAGCGTCCACATAGGAAAATGCTGGGGAGATGCCTTCCTGAGCGATGATGTGACCCAGGTAGGAAATGGATTGTTGAAAAAATTGACACTTGGAAAGGTTGCATTTTAATCCTGCTGCACGGAGGCGGAGGAAGAGTAGGCGGAGGTTGGTCATGTGTTCGGCAGCGGAGGGTCCCGTGACGACTATGTCGTCGAGATAGTTGATGCATCTCGGAATATCCTGGAGAAGTTGTTCGAGATACCGTTGAAAAATCGCTGGAGCACTGGCCAAGCCGAACATGAGCCGGTTGAGTTGGAAGAGGCCAGAGGGAGTGTTGATGACTGTGTATTGTCGGGACTGGATATCCAAAGGGATTTGAAGGTATGCTTCTGCCAGGTCAATTTTTGTAAAGTAGGTACCTCCTGCTAGTTTACGGAAGAGGTCGCCCGGTCTCGCAAGTGGATAGTCGTCTACCAGCAGATGCGGGTTGACTGTGGTTTTAAAGTCACCACAGAGACGTAAGCGGCGTCCTGGCTTCTGAACTATGACCAACGGCGTGGCCCAGGGGCTGAACCGCACCGGCTGGAGGATCCCTTCGTCTTGGAGACGTTGAAGTTCTTCCTGAAGTGGTTGTTGAAGCGCTACGGGTACCTGGCGTGCCCGGAAGTATCGAGGCCGTACGTCCGGCCGGAGTTGGAGTGATGCTTCGAAGTCCTTTGCACAGCCGACGCCTGGTGAGAACAGGTCCTGAAACTCGGTGCAAAGGGCGTCCACTTCAGGAAAAGGAACATGCTGAGATACGAGGTGTATGTTATCCTCAATTGAAAATCCGAATAAGCGGAAAGCGTCCAGTCCAAATAAGTCTGCTGTGAGAGAACTGTTAACTACTAAAAAGGGGACTGAACGATGTACAGACTTATACATGACGTTTGCTGTGAACTGTCCCAGGAGTGCTATTTCCTGTTTGTTGTATGTCAGGAGGCGCTTGGTGGCCGGCGAGAGGGGGGGGCGAGCCAATTTGCACATAAGTAGTATAATTAAGCAATGAGACTGCTGCTCCTGTGTCGACTTGTAGGCGCAGGGGCTTGCCATTGACCGTAACGTCAATAAAAAGTTTGGATGCTGTGGAAGTGTCTACCTGATTGATATCCATAGGTGCGCCGCTCAACCTGTCTTGGTAAGACCCTGGGCGGCGAGAGCCGGGATTGGCATTGGTGGTGTTGGTGCGGCAGATGGACGCCAGGTGTCCTTCCTTGCCGCAACGTGAGCATTCAGCCCAACGATCCGGACAATTTTCCCTCTCATGTGCTGAATAACAGGCGGGGCAGGAGGGTAGGCGGAGCGGGCTGCGGCGTCGGCGCTGCGGGATCCGCTGCTGCTGCCGAGACTTGGTGCCCCTGCCGGAACGGGCCGGTTCGATGTCCTGATGTCCTTCTGAGGAAGCGGTCCCCGGTTGTGGTGTCGGGAGGAGCGCGACTGGGAGCTCTGGATGGCGGCGACGTCCTGTGTGTCCTCTACGTCGGTTCGGATTGCGGCCACATCCGCCCAGGACTCCAGGCGGCGATCTGCGGCCGTAGATATTTCGAATTTGTAGGCAAGTTCGATGACCTGCTCCAGGGATGGGTCCTCTAACTTGAGGGCGTCCATGCCGGAGTGCGGCATCTGGTGCAGCCTGTATGATGTGA
The DNA here is from genome assembly GCA_031002005.1 of Vandiemenella viatica. Taxonomy (NCBI): domain Eukaryota; kingdom Metazoa; phylum Arthropoda; class Insecta; order Orthoptera; family Morabidae; genus Vandiemenella; species Vandiemenella viatica. Next base: position 103,703,884 of record JARYHS010013631.1, read on the forward strand.
TCACGCACCATGTCGTCGGCGTAGGATTCGTGGGAACAACGAGTTTGAAACTTACATTTTCTGCGAAGGCCTTGGAGTTCGGCCGCCCATTGGCGATACGTCTGATCGGGCTTCTTCCGGCATTGATATAATTCAACGCGGGCCGCGACGACATGGTACCGGCGTCTGTAGTATGCATTCAGTGTCGTACAGATGGTCGTGAAGGTGAGGGTGTCGGGGTCTTGTGGCTGAGTTTGGTGAGCAAGACATACATCTTTGATTGGTTCCAGGAAAGGAAATATGCACGCTGGTCTTCTTCTTTGGATATGTGATGAATTGCGAAGTGTTGTTTTATGCGCTTCTCGTAGGTCTCCCATTCTTCGACGTCGTCGTTGAATGCTGGGAACGGAGGCGGGGCCGTGGGTTGGCGGAGATTCCTGACTTCCGCAATCAGTTGTCTCTGAGATTCGAAGAACTGGTGTAGAAGTCCTTGGAGGAACTGTTGCCATTCCGTAGGTGCTGCTGGCGTAGCCATGATGGTCGAGAGTTCTTATCCCATCCTCGTCGCCACTGAAGTGAACTACACTTAATGGTTCCTTGAGGTTTATTACTATGTACACAAAACACTGGTAAACAATAATAAATGTGGTACAGTTAGCGGATGACCGTCGAGAAATTTAGCCTGGTCCTGATCCGGGGTAGAGAGAGACGGCTTCTACTTCTCGCGAACTTCCAGTGGTCTTCTGTAGTTGAAGCTGGTTCCGCGGTCAGGCCGGAACTGGCGGTGGAGCGGCCGGCTACGCTTATATAGGCGGCCTGGCGCAGGAATTCCGTTGTGTGGTAGTACGGCGACCTCTGTAAGAAATAGTCCCACTTAGCTTCTAGATGATTCTATTTGTTTTCCTGGTTTGTTTTGATGTCTCTGCGCCTGTTTGGAGTCGTATATGTATCCCGGCGTGCAGGCGCGTTGTGTGTGAGGTCTGCCTGGCAGGGGCCTTTACTGGCAGACTGAACAGTTACGTAGCAATTTTTTACCGCACGCGTGTAAGTTAATCAATGTAGATTTCTTTAATTTTTTTTTTTTTGGCTAGATGGAGGAATTGATTGCTCGTTGGCATCGTTGACGTCATTCGAACCGGAAGTGAGAAGGAATGACAGTGAATTTCGTGTCTTCCGAAAAGCCTTGCCAGAATGTTAATCGTTCAACCACCAGGCAGGGTGTACGTGTTGTTAACATATGCTTCCTACCTTTTGCTATTGGGTTAGACCAGGAAATTTCAGACGAAATATTCCCGCAAATTAATTATTCATTTTTAACCGGATGGACATGAAATGGTTATTTGTGGTAGTTCCGCGATGCTGTTGCTGCAGCTCAGCAGTGCTACCTACTACACAGTCCTGCGTCGTGGCCAGAACTTAACCTTTCTAGATTACTGTTCATGTCACCAGTAAATTAGATAGTGTTTGGAGTAAGACTGCATAAACTACGTAGTAGTCTTGTTTCCAGTTGATTTATACCGTATCCCATCAATTTCTTACTTCGATATCTTGAAGGGGAATCTACAGTATATATTAATACACTAAGCGAAAACTTCAGATCCTTTTTAAGAATATTGCAAACGGAGGAGTGTGAGATTTGGCATAGTAAGAGTTCACATCGAGAAGAAGTGCAGAAAGCTAAAATTTATATATAATATGTATTAAGAATACACTAAATAAAACGAAAATTTTCTTTGTTTACTTTGAATTTTTCTTAATGGCGACGCTCAGCGATTCTGCCAATGTCAAGTTTAAATGACCTGTGTGATCTTTGGTCAAACGGTATAACAAGCGTACTTAAAGTTTATATATGAAGAAGAAATGCAGAAAGCTAAAATTAATATAGTATGTCTTACAAATACATAATTGCGCGTGTGCGTGCGTAAAATAGGATCGGATCGGAGCCAACTATTTGACTGTATTTCGGCATTAAGATACTTTCTGGTCCTTGGTGAAACAAAACAGTCATGATTAATCTCTGAACTCACATAACAAGACAACATTTCGAAAAGGTGCATGTCGGAACGCATTAATCCTTTGTTCAGTCATTCATTATATTGCAAGATCATTGTCAGAGAGTTGAAAATCAAAATAAAGAATTTGTATGCTCATTAAAGCAAATCGTGATTTAGATAAAGATGTTACAATGATGCAATTCAAATTGATGTAGCTGTAATTTATGTAGTGAGTCACAATTTGAACGAATTCTGGTACTGTAGTTAAAAAAAGTGAGTATATTTATTATTTAAAATGTTAAAGTTTGGTCTGTGGCCTTTTAAATTAAACGCTGTCTAATTTTAATTTCATTACATTTTTTTTTTTTTACATTCAGATCTTCCACTATGCCTCGACATAGAACATTGACAGGTCGGAGGAAGAGACAAAGAAGAAGGATACATATTTGCATAAAATTCAAAATTAGGATAGTGAAAATAGTACACAAAGTGGGGAAATGATTTGATTGACACATTTAAATGCGCACTAAATGTCATTCCAAGAATTTTAATAGTTTCGATTGTGGATTAATGCATTTACAATGCAGGTTTTGCAATGCAAAACATTTTCAATCAGAAGTCACTTCAGGTGAAATGACAGCATACACTTCATGTTATCATAAAGGTAAAGCAGTATTACCGGCATTAAGTCAAAATGAATATTTTAAACCATTGTATGATGGATAAAATCAAATGAAGCATCGATAAATACATTTAATCATTTTCATTTTCTATGGTTAGTTCAGAAGCTAAAATTAGGATACACTCATGCGTGGAGTGTATCGTTTTAATTTTATGGGTATTTCAGGGAATTAAACCAAAAAACACAAGCTAATAACATATGGTACACGACAATGTAGTCTTCACGGGTGTACCCGTGAAGACTACATTGCAGTCATACGCCGGGAAAGTCTTCGTTCTTACATATTGGTATACGCTCGCAGCCAACGAAGTCAATCTAGACACTATATATCTATGCTCGCAGCAAACGCAATTGAACCAATTCAAATAATGATTATTACACTTTCATGAAAGAAATTAAATAAATTAATGAACTGCGGTCGAATTTCGACCCCTGGGCGATCACTAGTCTATTTATATATTAATACGCTAAGCAAAACTTCGGATCCCTTTTTAAGAATATTGCGCTAAGGACGGAGTGTGAGATTTGGTGTAGTTGTTTTCATGGAGAAGAAGTGCAGAAAGCTAAAATTTATATATAATATGTGTTAAAAATGCATTAAAATAAATAAAAAGAAAAATTCATGTTTACGTTCAAATGTTTCTTAATGGCAACGACACTCAGTGATTCTACCAATGTCAAGTTTATATGATACTCTGTGATCTTTGGTCAAACGGTATAACAAGCGTACTTAAAATTTATATAGTAAAAAGAAATGCAGAAAGCTAAAATCTATTATTAATACATGAAGCGAAAACTTTGGGCCTCTTTTTCAGAATATTGCGCACATGGAGGAGTGTGAGATTTGGCATAGTTAAAGTTTATATGGAGAAAAAGTGCAGGAAACCAAAATTTATATATGATATGAGTTACAAATACATAAATTAAATAAAATAAACATTTATTGTTTACTTTCAATTGTTTTAATGGCAACGACACTTTGCAATTCTGCTAATGTCTATGGTCTTACGTCAAACAGTAAAGAAAAAAAAAATAAGCATAGTTAATAGATGTCTTAAAAATGATATTATTAAATAAAAAATAATTCGCGAATGTGAGTGCGCGTGAATCGGATCGGAGCCAACTACCTGATGTGTATTCCCAGAAATGAGATATTCTGTGGCCTTGGTGAACAAAACAGTCGCATAATCTATGAACTAATAAAAGAAACATTTCCAAAAGGAACATTTTTTATATTACAGAGAATTCGACATGCTAACGAACAATTGAATTGACTTTTTTTTTCACCCTTCAGATATTCGCACCTGCTTCCGTTCATTATGCATCCACATAGAACATCTACAGGTCGGAGTGAGAGACAAAGAACAAGGAATACCAATTTGCGAGAAATTATGATAATAGACCAAATTTAAATAGGGAACATAGTGTAATGGACAATTAATGAATAACAATTTAAAATGAATAAAGTAATAAATTGTGGAAATACAGGTTGAGTGAAGGCGACAGCTGTGTAAATCGCGAGACCGGTAGTGGTCGAGACAGACGCTGACAAAGGCAGATTCAGCACTGAGCGAGCGGTATCGGGTGAACGCTTACATTCAGGCAGCTTCGGGAACATTCGAAGCTGACGTCCGATATAGCTGAGTAGCTCTCGAGCTGCGAGAGTTTTTCTAGAATGGACAACGAACTTCGATCAAGGTCTGCTAAGTCAGTACACTGCTGTACTATATAACCGAGGTTTCAGAGGGCCTCGGGGCTCGGAAGTGTTATACTGATCGACGTCGCCACCATGTCCGTTTAGGAAGCCAGCTGTGTCCGACCGGGTCCGAACTCGGTTCCGATCGTGTTTCCATCTGCTCGATCAAATGTTCTAGTAACTGCTCTAAGTACTGTTACCAGCGCCTGGATTAGTGCTCCATGGGACATCATAGCGTGTGGTAGATCAGACTAACGTAAAGTATTAAAAGGGTTTAAAGTTACGGACTTTCTCCATTCGTGTCCAAGTCGTCTTTCAGGGGAGTTAGAGCCAACCCTGAAGAAAGCCGAAGAGAGGACGTTCGAGGGTGTGCGGCACTCCATGCAAGTAAGTGTTAAGAGACTACAGTGCCATCACCCTTGCCATTCCTGGCTAATCGACTAATCACCACACTAATAATCGTCACCGGCTGTGTTATGAGGGGCCAATGACAATTTGGAGTTAAGGCGGTTGCAGCTTAGTGTTGGGTGACTAGCAGTCGGTTACGTAATGGTAAAGTAGCCATTACAATAGTACACAAAATGATGAAATTATTTTGATGGGTACTAAATGTCATTCCAAGAAATTTGATAGTTTAGAATTTATAATGCATGCAATCAGTAGTCGCTTCATGTTGTCATGAGGTTAAAGCAGTGTTTCGGCCTTATGTCAAAATGACTATTTAAGTCATTGTGTATGATGGACTAAATTCAAATGAACCATCGATAAAAAGAAAAATTATTTTGAATATATTCGTAAATACAATTCATCAATTCCTCAGTTCAGAAGCTAAAATTTCTCAGTCACCCTTGGAGTGTATCATTTTAATTTATGGGTATTGCAGGAATTAAGGCAAATCGCAAACAACAAAAGCTAAAAGCTAATGTAATGACGTATTGGTACACGCTCTCAGCCAAAGCGTTAATGTATACAATATATATATATTATGTTCGCACTATAAATC